>NCVS01000888.1:0-16150 GCA_003055095.1 Goniozus legneri
TTTTGTGTACGGTGAATAGTTTTCGAGATATTTCGATTGTTCAACTTGTCCCTATGCTCAATAGCCCCGCCCTACCCTACGTTTTTTTATAATTACTTCCATTACCCATTGACTCTTGTTCCTTCTATGCACAGAATTAACAAAAAATTTGACTTCAATTGTCGTTATAACGCCTTGATGAAAATTCAACCCCAACCCCTTGGGTACACGGGTCTCATTGTTCTCGTTTGTCTTGGCGTGACAATACAGAAGACGAAGCTATGCGTTAAAGATTACGCGCCCTGCACGTAACTTCGTTGATCGAGGGAGACCAAAGAAACGGTCCCCGAGTTCTTATCGACGCTTCTGTAACGATACTCCCGCTCCCATTTAGTCCAACTTGGCGGAATGCACGCGTATCAAGCGGTTTTCATTCCCCGTATCGTGAGCTGGCTATTGTTTTCACCGTGAACATTAGGCGAGACACCGACGGTAATTCGTCCAAGTTCGCTCCCTCTTGGAAGATTATTTTTGCATCGATCCAATCCCCTCCCCTCCCTCCTCCCGCTCCCGAGGTCGGAAAGTTTCGTGAGGTAATTAGCTTGGCTGAAGCAACGAAGGGTTCGAGTATGTTTTTGATACGCCAACAAGTTTTACCAGACCATCGTTGGTTCGTTACTGAAGCTTCATTATTCTTCTATAAAAATATTAATCTCCGATAACGAAAAATTTCTGATTTTCCGATCTCTCTCTTTTTCGCTCTCTCGAAATTTATTTTTTTTTCTTACCGATCGAATCCACGTCCTCTGTTTTAACGTAACGAGTTCGTTATTCGAGCCGCAAGGCCGAATCGTGCGCGCAGTTAATGGATCAAGGAATGATAGACGCACGCGAAACGCGGAAGTAATGAAACTCCGGCTATGGTTTGTCCTCGCCTGTTATTGGGCGCAATAACCGATGTTCGTGTAATTAATGGCGAGGTTCGTGCGCTACCGGGACATGTCTATCATCAATATGAGAAGTAACGAAATAACATTTTTCTCTCGTATTTGTGAATTTTTCTCATTTTGCACTAAAGCGGAGTATAACGATCGTATAATAAAAATTGGTTTTTAACAATTTCACCGTCCATTAGCGGAAACGTGGTATGTTCGATGAAATTGGAAATGCGATTTCGATGAAATATTCTACATGAAAAGAGGCGTACCAGTAAGGGGAGTCATGGATTCTGAAAATTATTAAAATGTGAAATCGATCGTTTTTGTGAAAATTATGCTCTTTTTACTCGACAACCTAATTAAAATGTAGGGTAGATGTACCATTTGTGGCCATTTGAAGGAATTTCGTGTCTTTGATCGAAAATTAAATCAATTTAATCATAATATTTAATAAAGGAATAGTACATTGTGTATCAAGGGCGCAAAGTAGGTGATTGTAGGCAAGTTCGAGTAACGAATGTACCGAGGGCACAAAAAGGCGCCGAGGTACATTCGTAACTCGCACGAGCGCAATCACCTTTGCGCACGTGGTGCACACGACTTTTTTTGTCACGCCTACACCGACAGTTTGTCGTTGAGTGTATTCGAAAATTCTTATCAAATTTAATATTATTATTATCAAATTTAATTTCTCGTTGACGTGTTTAGTCAACAGGCACAAACGGGCGCAAAATCCGGAAGCGGGCGCAAAGTAACCAAGCGGGCGCAAAGTAAGTGACGTCATTCACTTTGCGCCCGCTTCCGGATTTTGCGCCCGCTCGGACCGTCACGGGGCGCCATTTGATCATTTTGCGCCCGCTATACCTGCACGAAATGACAAACTTTCGGCGTAGGTGTGACAAAAAATTAATTAATTAATACTTGGACGTATTAGTAGTCGAATTATTACATGTATGAACCTTCAGAACTCTCTTCATTATAAAAAAAGAGTTAAATTGTACTGTAATGCCTGTTGTACCAGTAGTGGCCATAGCACCATTTTTGATAAATTTTCAAGCGATCTAAATAATAAATTAATAAATATAGAGTCTTTTTTAAGATTTTTACTAATAATGACAGAAATTGCTCAGATACACCACGACTCTGCTTGTTTTTTTAATATTTTTTGGAAGTACACCTACTTAACAAGCATAATGAAATATTCACAATTACGTCAACATATTTAAAAATTGTAGAAATAGACTAAATCGTGTTATACCAAGAATCAAATACTAATTATATCAGTATGAATTTCAAAGTGGCCACAAATGGTACATCTACCCTATGAAATACAACTAAAACATGACTAAGTTCTTTATTCCACATGTGCTGAATGAAAAATTTCTTCCTGTAATTTTTCAGTCAGGATGTCGGCCGTGGAACCTGAGCTTAATCAGCGTGATTATCCTGGTCCTGTCGAACATGTTCCTGACTTTTCTCCTACTGCAGTCGGAGACTTGCGCGCCGTCGGAGCAAGCCGTCGAGCCGGAAGCGAGTGTCATTACCGAATGGAGCCTCGGCACCCTCGTCAAGAGCCAACCGCAAGATTGCACGACGCAGGATTACGAGACTTCAGGTGACCCGTCGTCCGTGCTCAAGTTGGACATCAAGCTCGGCAAATGGGACGCCCGGAGGTTGTACAGGAGCTTCGATAACGTCTTGACCGGTACGAGATTCGTCGAGGTCACGAGAAGTTATCGGGTCTGCCTGGCCACACAGAGCTCCGTCGAGAAGCTCCACACGCTCGTGCAAGTGGCGCATCACTGGACCGGCCCGTTGTCGATAGCCGTTTACGTCGCCGGCGACGAGGAGTTTGACGTGCTGCAAAAATATTTGCTCTACTTGAGGAGGTGTTACCGTCCTATCAAGGAGCGAGTCACCTTCTCCCTCGCCGTGCCGCGAATAAAGCCACCTAAGAGACAACCCCGTTACTTGGAGCTCCCGGAGTCGCTCGACTGCGCGAAACCCGAGGCCACCCTCAACGAGCTCGTCAACGGCATATCGAGCGAGCAAATCAATTGGAGGATACGCAACGTCTACCCCCAGAATCACATGCGCAATATCGCGAGGAAGAACTGCCAGAACGATTACGTGTTCCTCACCGACGTCGACGTCGTGCCCAGCTACAATCTCACCAACTCCCTCGACGAGTTCCTGAGGAGCGACAACTGCGACAAATGCGCCTACGTAATACCGACCTACGAGATAGACTCGCGAGTGAAGTTTCCCCAGAACAAGTCCGAGCTGATAAGACTGGCCAAGAAGGGCCTAGCGAGGCCTTTTCATCAGAAGGTCTTCATACACAATCAGTTCGCCACCAACTTCACGAGGTAGATATCGATTCGCTCGATGCCGCTGGTACCTCGTAGCCGTACCAGCCGCCGTACCGATTTATTGGCCAATATTTTCCCTACCGTAATACCTCTACCTCTTTTGCAGATGGGTACAAGACGTGCTCCCTAATAACAAGCATAACGATAATGTACGTACGGGCAGAGTCTACGTTAGTCATGACGTTACGAACTTCGAATTCCTTTACGAGCCGTTTTACGTGGCCAAGGATATTGCCCCTTCTCACGACGAGAGGTTTATGGGATACGGTTATACGAGAAACACGCAGGTAATTTTCATTTTATTTTTCGTTATTCCTTCTCTACCCGAACGCGTCTATGGGATAGAACGGGGCTAGTCGAACAAGTTCGGAAATCGTAATATTTCGGGAAAGATGCATCATGCGATAAAACGTTGAACGGAGAAAGAAAGGGGCGTGGGCGATAAGTCGTACAATACCTGTTGAGTGAGACAAATCAAACCACTCAATAGTGAAATTTTTTCTTTATTTTAGTGATTACGAAAAAGCAATAATTCTAATAGCTTTTTATTTAGAGAGACCCGAGTCAAAATTTAAACAATAAATTCAGCCTCATTAACCTCATTTCTTATGTTGTGGTACTTGCCGTTAATAGTGAAACATTATTTAGACCCTAAATACCCTCAAAATAGGATATAGAGGCTGAAATTAGTGTTTTAAACAAATATTTTGAGCCTCCAAAACTTATTTTCATCACACCACACCACAGTAGAACAGTAGGTTCTGAAGGCTACATTTATTGTTCTGAAACAATGATTTGAACCTAAACTTGGTAAAAGCGAACAAAATTACCAAGTTTAGGTTGAAATTACAGTTTCGATACATGGCTTATCATGATTTAAAAAATAATTTTAGTCTCCTTACCCTCGAGTAGGATTTGGAGGCTAAAATAAAATGTAATGTAATGTGTGTTTAATGTTTTAATTTCGACTCGGGGAATTATATTTTTCCAGAAAGATGAATACTTTAAGCCCGAATCGGTAACACAAAAACGTGTCCAAATAGCGTTACTCCGTACCTTGTCTCTCTTTTCAAGAGCGAAACTTCAAATACAGATACCTATGAACGTCAAATTTCGATTCGATGGTTAACGTCGACGTGGCTTGTCAATAAGGTGTTTCCAATTATAGAACGGCGGTTCTGTGATCAGTGCCAAGCGCGTGCAATTGTACTCTGTAGGCAACAAAGCGCGCACGAATTGCAATCGCACCACAAGATATAGATAGTTACGTTTGGAGGACGAGGGGTGCAAGCGCAGCGATTTTAGCGAACGCGAGTGCGAGAGGAAGAGAGAGAGAGAGATACGCATTAATTGAATTACATATCATCGTTCCTCCATCGTTATCGGTACCAGTCGCGGGCACATTTAGCGGGACGAGCATCATTCAATTTAAACTTGATACGTTCAACCGTTATGTGGTTTCTCTCTCTCCTCGTTCCGTTAGAAATGGTATTCAGGATATATCCGTTACCCAGTTTTGGGTAGAGGTACCGGAGAACTGAATCGATCATCCTTACCCGAATTGATTAAGTTCGACGCGGGGTCAGCCGTGAGAGAGAGAGGAGCGTCTTCCGGATCGATATATCCAATTTACCGATTTCGACGTGTTATTAGTCGTCAAGAATCAGCCCCTCCTCGAAAAGCTCGAAGCTCGTTTATTGATAATATCGACGGGCCGCCCCGTTTTGTCTCTCACGGCTGTAGCCATATTGCGAACCGCCGGAGAATTTCTCCTTCTTCTTCTTCTTCTTCCTTCTCCTCCTCCTCTCGTGACTCTTTCGTGGGATACGAAGTGGAAATAACGAAATTCCATCGCGCGGCGAAAATCCAGGCTCGCGCTAGCACGACCTATACGTAAAACGAAGTATGCCGTGACGTCGGTAATAAAACGGGTGTAAATCTATGTGTAGCGCGCTCGCGGGGTGTGAGACTCGACTTACACGGCTCGGGCTCACGGTATCGGTCGTTTTGCGACACACGTCGGATACGATAGGAGTGGGTGCTCATACGTCGACATTCATCCTCCCCCCCTCCCCTCCCCAGCCACCCCTACGCCTCCCTCGTCCTTCCTTATACGGATTCTCCAACATTCTCATAGGTCGTTCCTTCGGGAAGGAGGCGAGAGAGAGAGAGAGAGAGAGAGGAGAACGAGAACATCGATTGTCGTCCCGTTCGTTTATTTATTGTCTTCCACTTTTTCTTTTATTTTCCAACGGCGAGTTCTCGAGAAGCGATTTTTCTTTATTCCCTTGGACGAATACCAAAAAATATGCACAGTCAGATCGCGCCAGTAGAGAAAATTTCCGACCTCTACTTCCTACCGATGATTAAGATTATTTTCGAGCTGTTTGACGTAACGAGGCTCGAGTAAAAATTTTGGTTTTCCGTACGTGCCAGCAGCACTTTATACATTCTCTCATTATCTTCTTTCGTTTCTAATAGAACTTACAATTTTCTAATACTCTCCTGAATTTGGAAGTGATTGTTACCGGCCTAATTAAAAAGATAATTCGAGGCTTCTTTTTCAGCGGCAATCTTTACCGTTTTAACTCAAATATAAACCGCGTATCGTATATTGTACGTATATACAACCCTCTGTGTCTTTCGATATAGTGCCTTGTGTTCCAGGCGTGCTTGCCAACCCGAGACGCACGGATCCCCGTGTAAGCGAACCCCAAGAGATTCCAGCTTTTCAACTTTGCGCGACGTTATATATATACGCGCGTGTATATACATATACTCGATGCACAGCGTCGATTTTCCTCGTTAAAAATCACTTTGGAGCGCTCAACGAAGCTAATTGGATTTACCCCTCTCTTCCCCGTTATCTCTTTCCCTCGGTGCAATGACTTTTTTACAATCTTTTTCGTCTCCATCCTATGAATAAACGCATCTTGCGATAGAAACTGGTTACGTTTTACCCCGCGGATCGTCCGAATCCAATTTTTCAAAAAACACGTATTCTCCTATACACAGAATTACCACATAACCTTGAGATAATAGTTTTTAAAATTCCAAGGGGAAATATTGTTCAAAAATTCAAGATACCGTTTTTAAGTTTTGTCAGGTAATGAGAGTATATACACGATACGTATTCACGTGAACTGAAATTTAGCTAGCTCAGACCGAAGTTTATCTCCGATTCTGTACCGAAAAATCAAAATAACTTGGAAACCGTGTCTCGTAGAGTACGCGGGAGAGAGAAAATATCATTCCGTTCAGAATTTCGCGAGCTATTTACCGCTCGAAGAACGCACAGCTATTCACGGATATCCTGTACATTACGCGGAGAGATATTCAACGTCGAAAACCGGTGTACGAGATATTCCGGGAGCATTAAAAAACTGAGAAATACGCATTATTCTTCGCTGGCGGTCGGCCAATTATATCGCAGCAAGATTGCAATTTATAACGTCGGGCTCGTTAACGAGCCCGCGCGCGTAACATTACAATACCCAATTTGTAACCGAACGGGAAATTTGCGTAACAATGCCAGGAGGGGGAGGGAAAAAATTGGCGCAAACTATCCGCTGTGTGTGTATCCGCCCATCGACCGTTCATACCGCTCTTCACGCCGCTGCTTTTTTTGACGGAGTTATAAATCGGTTTTCGGTCGCGCCCTGCAACTTCGCCCTGTGTACGCGCCATTAAAATCTCGTTTTCGTTCGACGAACGGGACCCCGTTCCGATTGTTGCATCCCGCACAAAAGGGTGGAGGAGCGAGCCCACCGAGCGTGGAAGAAAGAGAGAGAGAGACGAGTTTTTTTTTCGGAGACGGGAAGTTGGTGGATTAGGGCGTGTGCGGGTCACCCATCGATCTATCAAGCATCGATTGAATTCTGGCTCGCGTTCCCCATTGTTGCGTCTCTCGGCGCACTCACGGATCGCTGTCAATCGATCGGGCCCACGCTGTCTGTATCGAGCGTTGGATTGATATCTAATCGCTCCGCTCCGATCGTATTGATTTTGCTTCGTTTTGCTATTTTCGCTCTCGTTCCTCCCTTTTTTTTCACTCAAAATCGGTCGGGTATATTCATCGTCGAATACGGCTTACGTCGGCAGTCTGCTCTCGCTCTAGTCATTTTCGTCCAGTTCCTCTTCGCCCGTTCCTCAATAAAACAAGCCCGCCCGGTACAAAAAATAATCGGAAAATGAGGAAGTCCCTGACGTAGCGACGTGCAGTCGCACTTCGCGATTGACAATTCCGAATTAAACGTCGACGTCGACTCATCCGAATAGGGAAAAATTCAGAAGAGTGGGATATTTTCTTTCATTCGTTATCGTTAATAATCACATTTTATCGTTTGCGACTCCACGAGAAAACCCTAGTAGAAATTAAATCGAGTTTTTAACCAGTAACTGGCCAGTTTAACTAGACTTAAACTAGGAACTGGCTAGTGTACTATCGAGTAACCGTCTAGTAGCTGGCCAGTTTTACTAGATATCAACAAAAACATGGCGAGTTTGAATAAAACTGACAGCTTTCAGGTTATCAAAATTGTGATTGTAATAATTGTAATAGTTGTAATTGTGTTATTGTGATAATTGTGATAATTGTGATTGTGATTATGTTACTGGATAAGCCTACTGCCTAGTTACTAGTTACTAGATTTGACTGCTGGCCAGTTTCTAGACTGAATCAAGTGAAACTTGATTAATTTCTACAAGGGAATGAATGCAAAAAATTCCACTATCCTAATACTTTCGGTATTTGAGCGAACTAACCGAAGCAGACGCGCGCGTTCTCGCTTCTCGCCGGAGCCACCATTAGCGTTCGTTCTCAGCGTTTTAATCGGCTCCTCGGAGAGCGGCGCAGTCTGGTTTCGATTATTAAACGAATCCAGGGTAGCGATAAACGAAATGGACACGGTCCGCAGTGCGGCTGCGGTAAATCAGAGGAGCCGGCTCGAAATCTCGTTAATTAGTTTTAAAGGTAATTATCGATCCCGGGGAACAACAAGGGCTCCCCCATACGTCGCGTACCGGTTTCCACGCGTAAACGGGTATGTCGACTATTCTCGTGGACTTAAGCGAGACACACGCCCCTTAATTCCAACGGCTAATTCCACCGGAGAAGATAAACGGTCGGCCGCAATAGCTGGATAACAGGCAGCAATTTAAGTGTCTTACACGATAATGCAAGATTCTCGCCCTTTCTCTATAAGAGGGTTGTGCGAGCCACGCCAAGGAATTAAGTGAGAGAAGGAGAAAGGGCGGGATAGAGCGATAGAGAGAGGGAGAGAGAGAGGAGAGAAATAGGGGAGGAGGGTGGAGGGTACCGTCTTTAGAAGCAAGTTTCACCTCAGCGAATACTCTCGCACGAACGTGGGAGGGCAGGATGGGTTTTGCATCACGCTCCTTCATCTAAACGCCCGGCATCCCCACCCACGTCTTTCTCTCTCGCTCTTTGTTCTCGTCGTCGACTCCTTAATGCCGATAATGTGAGATAAGTGGTCTATCTCGCTCGCTACCGCCTCGACGGATCCTCCTACTACTGTCGTATAAGACGCGGGGATTTACAACTACGTGCGATTGCATAAAACTCAATTATCGGATCCCGCCCCCCTTTCCACCTCCCGAATCCATCGGCGTGTTCGTTTTCGCACTTTTCGGTTGAAAAAAAAATGGAGAAAAATGAAAAAAAGAGGGAGATTCAAAAGGGAAGTAAAAAAATATCATATACTCGGCAGTAGTGGAATTTACGCATGCCACAGCACGTACGTAATAGGCGTGCGCGAATTTCGCGATTTCGGGGCTTTTATCGCCTACCGAAAGCAGTATTGCGAAATGTGTGTACCGGGTTGCGAATATTTCGAAATAGGATGTGAAAAAAAACGAACGCGAGCAAAATTTCCCGAGTGAAATTGTTATCGGTCAATTTGCGCTCTCACCGGGCAAATGAAATTCTTTTTCCCTGTAAAAAAAAGTTCGATTTTCGGGGAAATTTCCTCGTTCGCGAGCTTCCGCGTTGGACACGAACGCAGAGCGGACTTTAAAACGGAGAATCTAAGATGCTTATAGCAGAAATGAGTTAGAACGTGTCTTGGAATATGTAGACCAAAACTACTTCGAAATATCGTCATTCGATTGACAATAAAACAATTTGTTATATGAAAGGTATTACCGGAATTGTAAATTGAATTTATAAACTATGGCATATAATTATTTTTGTAGATTGATATAAATAATATAACTGTCAATTATTTAGTCTTTAATTATTGATGTCATCATTCGTCACGTACGTAATGAATTCACCAGTAGTATATAACTTGTTAAAATATTCTAAAAATAGTCAGAATAACAAAACGTAACTCTCTCTAATTCAAAGGTAAATTTAAAAAAAGAGCGTGGACTATTCAGTCTTAGCTGATTCGGCAATTTCGTGAATCCTATGCATAAAGAATTCGCGGATCGAGTTTCGAGAAGAGGCGAGTGGGGTTTCGGGGGTTGGGCGCAGCGACGGTTCTCGAATTTCAAAGGTTTGCCTTCTAGTCCCTGAATTTGTAACGGCGCGTTGCCGCAAGCCCGCGCTCTCGCTCGCGAAAGCTCCCCAGCTATACGTTGGACGATTTTCCTCGCGAGTCACCTCCCTCTCGATCTTGTAGGTGCGCGCATGCGACGCGAGCGCACGCGACAATGGTTACCATCAGTGGCAACGACAGCGAATAGCTTGCGGGAGTGGAAATGGTATATCCTAACGTGTTTGCGTATCCTGTGTCTCGCGAGATGAGATTACTTCCCTTCGCGCCGAAGTTAGTTTCCACCCCGGGCCGGGGCCCGTCCATCCTTGAATTACAGTCGCTCGAGAGCACCAGGAGCGAATTTTCCCTCCGGCTTTCTATTTTTCGACTCACTGGCGTTATTTTCCATATCGCCCGGCGAGCAGTTCGGGGAATGGCGCGGAACAACTCGCTTTTAATTTAATCCAGCGTGGAAGTTTCGTGACGTCTGACTTGTACCGGGCTACTCCACTCGCGCCCTCTACTATTATCGATCCGTGCTACTGGTTAATTACGAATACGAGTATAACGATGGGTTTCAATTTATATCGGCCGCTCTGGCAATTATAAAAGTACAGATACTCGGCTGGGAATTGATTTTTTTTCTTCTCTCGCTACGGTCGAATTTAAAAAGAGAAGTCAGGCGGGACGACACGACACAGGATCAAATAAAAGGTTGGCAGGTGGTGGCTCTCGCGGCAATCGTGGCGGTTGGCTGTGGTGATGGTATCGGCGCCGGAGGAGGAGGCGGACGTCGTCGTCTCGTGGTGTAGCGGCTGCTAGCGCTGCTGGTACCGACGGCGCTCGCTGATGCCGAAGCGTGAAATTAACCTGAACACATTTCCCCCAGGTACACGCGACGTAAACCTCCCACTCCGCAAATGTCCAATTCCATTTACGAGTGGCTCGTACCGGTGCGCCATATACGCCCGGCGTGTATGCCGTACATATATTCGCGACTCGCAACATCGCGCCGTCCTCGTCCTCTACGTCTTACTTACTTTCCCCCCTTCTTTCACTCGCTCGCCCTTTCGCGTGATCCACTCCTGAAGGTCACTCGATATTTCTCCGTCCAACGGAATTGCTGCCGAGCAATTTTTTTTTAATCATGCCGCGCTACTAATTTTTAATCGTATCTTATTTTTTTTTTTTTCATAAAATTACTTTCAAATTGAATTCGATGTCTCATCGAGGTTTGATGTAATTTATTCGCTTCAGCCAATCATTTTGAATAATAATATCGCAATATTGCCGAAGTGATGATATAATCATGACAATAAGGTAAATGAATGAATAAATAATTAAATAATATCGTTATCATTGTTTGCGTGTTTTCTGATAATTTTGTGAAAAAATAAATAACATTAATTCGAGTATTGGTTCGCTCATTTTGGGTTAATTTGAAAATCAGATTAATCAAAGTACTCTCGTGCGCTGTCATAAGAAGCTTTCCTTTGGCATTTCATTCCTCGAAGTCCTCACTCGATATTCCCTCTTCGAAGTGAAATAATTGCCTCCGAAGCTGTAATTTTTGTTTTAATCAGAGCGCGCTATCGACGTTTTCTCGTTCCGACGAACGTCGTTCGCCAACAAATCATTCAGCCGGTGTTGTACATCCGGCAGTCGAAATGTTTTTCTCCCTGTGTTTTCGTAAATTCGATTGCCACGTCGGCCGATTCGCATGTTTCGCGTTCTGCGCGTTTTTATCGTATAAGGCATCGACAACAAGCGCGGGTGGCCGTGTGTACACATTTACGAAAACCGCTCGGTGGAAACAAGCAATTCGTAACGAACGAGAATATCCGTCGGAAAATTTCGAATTTTCAATTTTCCTCCGGGATTTTTCATTTAATAAAATTCAACGTTTAACGGTCGCGATGTATTTTTAATTACGTCACTCGTCCGAGTGACAGAGCCTCGCTGGGACTCGTTGTATAGGAGCGTGAGAGTCTGACAATCGTTAGGTGCCAGACTATTGTCTCCCTGCGTCTCTCATGCGGTTAAGTGTGATTATTCGCGGCTGTCTCACCTATAACGTTGAATCCCGTGCACGTTGCTGCCGCGGGAGCACGAAGATTACGAACTGTCCGTCAATTTCGACTAGGAACGATATATCGTTCTCGGGCAAGGAAATTCGGATTACAATACGAGCAGGAGGTGTCTCATCGATTCTCTTCTATATCAGAGAGAAGGAGAGAAAGAAAACAGGAGGAGATAAATAAAAATAAAGAGAAAGAGTTGCTTTTTACACATTCATTCTAGTCTTTGATTAAGATTTCATTTAAACGAGAGGGATGATATTTGCGTTTATTAATTACCGTAATCTCTCCTCTTTTCGTAAATACTCTCTGTATAAAAATTTGTGCAAATACAGAGTGCAAAAGTATTTAAAAATATCTCGTTGATTTCGTTCTCTCTACCCATTTACTAATATGTAAACATACAAAGAAAAAATAAACAAAATCGACAATCTTTTGATATTTCGAATAGCAATATTCCGTTCCTCGTATCGATCTCTCTAAATGTCTTGTTTTCGTGAAATTTTTTGGCACGCGGGAATACAAGCCCCTCTCTGGCAGCGTATGCATACGTAATTGAAGCCATAATTTCATCATTCGGGGAAGAGACGACTGATATCTGTCATGCCAGTGTCACTTATCCTCGGCCAATATATCGCAGCATCAAGGAATTATTTATCGCTCGCGCACAGGCGATGTTGGCTTTTAACGCTCTAAAAACGTTGAAAAGAACAATACAAAACCGAGAAGGACCGCTGACATTTATTAATATTTAATGAGTGCAATTAATTTCAAATGAAGAGGATTTATTTCGATCATTTTCGAGCAAAATCCTTCTTCGTGTAGACTTTACAAGTCAATTCTTCATTAATTTATACACAGAAAAAAAAGATCCCTTGAATCAAGAAATATATATAGTACCTGTGGGTAATAAGGCCTAACGGGTAATAAGGCCTAAAAGCTAGAGATAATCAAAAATAATAATAATAATAATGATATTCAATCATGAATGTTCTCAACTCATTCTAAGATTACTATATAAACAATTAATATTGATGAATAGTAACTATTTAACTTATTTTTCTTTTTAAGTTCATATCCGCTTAGCTAAGCCTTATTACCCGCAGGTACTATACTTGATTCATGAGAGTTATGCGGAAGAAAGAAAAATTCCGTCACCAAGAAAATAATTTCTCCATATTAGCAGAAAATTAAATTCTTGAATTGAGAATTTTCTTTCTTGAATCAAGTATTGCCATACTTGAACCAAATCTATTTTGTTTTATCCTGAGACAATCATTTCTCAAATAAAAAAATAGTTTAAAAATAATAATAGTAAGTATAGAATAGTTTCTTGAATGAAGAATATATTGACTTATTCAAGGACACACGTTCTTGGATCAAAAAATTCACAACTATTGTTTTTAAAATTTATTTCTCCATTCGGGAAAGAAAAAAAGACTTGATATTGGAAAGTATATTTCTTCCGCATAACTTTCTTGATTCAAGTAATCCTTTTTTTCTGTGTACTGTTTTTCTAATTTTATTTCAAATCTACTTTAGCTGAACTTATTATTCACGGATACTATGCACATGATTTGCGCAAGTCGTGAAAAGTAACCGATTCGTTCGCGCATTTCAGTACTCCCCGCCACTATTCGAAACTCTTTCGATACGTAGACGCAAGAATTATATCCGTGTCCGCACGGAATGATAATTTCTCGAAGGGGGTACATCCAATCCGGTCGAGCGTAGACGGAAAAATGAAGCAAAGCGGAATAGAAGAAACAAAAGGAGAGAAAAACGAAACGAGGGGAAAATATACGACTTCGTCGCATAGCGTATTACAAGTTTCCGTGCGGTTAACCGGAATAATCCGTAAGTCGGTCTCTTCCCTCGCGGTATTGCATCTCTCCCGTTCTGTGAAGGAAATACGTGTCCTCGGGCAACGCCAGTATTATTTCATAATTTAATGGAAAATTTTGACAGATAACGTGCCTCCGGGGTGCGCGAACGTCTCCGCAACTATCGCATCCCCTCCCTCCATATTGTCTCGAGCATAATTACTCGCGAATGTTTCACCCCTCCCTTGCTTCCTCTCGTATGCGCGGGCGCGCTCGATGAACCGCACGCAGAATGCGATCCGAGCCTGTCACATCGTCCGACGACTAGAAACATCGTATGTGCCTGCGTGTACATCGCGATTCGAGTCCGAGCGAACCAGACTCGGCACGCGCGCTCGCCCGCCATTCGTAGAAAATTGCCGTTCGCTTCACGACAATCAATTTCGTTCCAGGAAATCGCGAGCATTTTTGTTCCAGGGCGAAATTACCGCTGTCTCTCCCTTCCTCTCTCCCCCTTTTTCCTAGTCGCGATTATAAATTTTCCCCTCACTTCCAAGAAATCTCGGCCAGCTCGCGACGCTTCTTTACGCTCGCGTTTCTTATTTTCCACGGCGATAACTGTCCGCTACATTTATACAGCGGAGCTCAAAAGTATTCCGACAAATACGATTTTTGAATAAACTGAGCATAAATGAAAAATTACTCGAGTTATCAATATTTTTCTTCTGAACCAAGTTTTTCACAATTATACAATGGGAAGAAATATTGTTGCACCAATTGAATATGCATTCCTATACTGTGTTTCGTCGCGTAATCCTTTTCTTATTTTGAGAAAATAAGAGTATTGTTTTTAATTAATATATTTATCATTATGAAATATTCTGGCCGAACAAGGCTGTTCACTTGTTAATAAAGGTTTCGATGACGATGTGATTCTCCTCACTAGAGGGCGTCTTTGTTGATTCGAAAAAGGGTACGAGATTGCTCAGTTCAGTTTGTTACGTCTCAACAGTGAGACAGAAATCGCATGGTTAACCTTCATGTATGCATTCTTTGTTTAAATTGTCATATATGACAATTCCCTCTGAGCACGAGGAGAAATAGTGTTCAATAATTATGGACATAACAGTTTGTTCCATAAATAAATGGTTTTGCACTGGTTATTGGATATAAGAGTTTATCTAATAGATAACTTGTGTTGCATTAATAATGAATTAAACAGTTAATCCAGCTAATTAAGGATTTATTTTATTAATATTTGTAGGGGTTTTTCATCCGTTTATACGGTTTCCCCCGAATTTTTGAGCTAAATATATAACAGTTTATATGGCTCAAACTATTGTTTTTTATTTGCCCTATATGTCGTACTTCGTATCAATTAGTAAAATAATTTAGAATATACGAAATTATAGAGGGATTCTTTCTACGAAACATACTGCCAAGAAGATATTTTGATAGTTCGGTGAAATAATTGTTCAATCTGACAAAATAATTGTTAAATCGGTGGACAAATTTTTGAAAAGATTTTTATTACACTCAACTAAATACCTCCTGACAGTATATAATTGCATGTTTAATTGATTCACCAATATTTTTTTCTCAGTGTAACAATTTTAATAACGAATTACTAAGACCGTTTATTTCGAGCCGAATGGGGAGAGCGCGGCTAACGCGAGGTGTTTCGATTTCGAGAGGCGAGAGAGGATTGCCGGAATCCGAACCATAAAGGAACCGTGAAGAAAAGTAGAAGGAGGGGGGTGGGGATGAGCTCGTTGTCGGGCCGTCATTTTCTAGGATCTACCGCGACATGGATTTCCCCCTGTTATCGCGCTCACCTCCCTTTTCTCGCAAATTCTCTACGGTAAAGCCAATTCTCTCTCTCTCTCTCTCTCTCTCTCGTCCACCCACTGAGCGTATATGTGAAAGAGAGAGTGAGAGAGAGAGAGAGAGAGAGAGAGTGCGTGTGCGCGGGCGTGTTTGAGTGTGTCGTTGCGATCGGACTCTCACGGCTGGCCGCCCACCGCATTTCGCTCTCGTACTTTATAACCAGCCCCACCTCGACCCCACATTCTTTTATCCGCGGGGTGGTTTTTCGATATAGGTTATGATCTCCCGTTCACGCGCCCGGTCAGCTGTGCGCAAGATTACGTTTCATCGCTCGAGCGCCGGAGCCCGGATCGAGAACGAATGGCCGTTTCGTGGAAATTCTCGCTAAATTATCGAATTCTCGCCCCGCGAGTCGCCCGCGCCAGGACGGAAACGGAAATTCCATCGGTACGTATTCGGCGGTTGGAAACAATAGCAAAGAACGCCGTTTTATTTTTTTGTTCCGGTTAAACGGAACGGCAAATGCGTTTACGTTCTTACCGACTCCCGTGCGCGGCTGGGAAAACAGAATTTTTTCCTCGTCAGTGGCGCACGAGCTCGACAAATTCGGGTCTCGCCGCGTACCGTTGGTTT
>NCVS01000888.1:19357-29715 GCA_003055095.1 Goniozus legneri
CCCCCCCCCCCCCCCGATTCGATGCCGTTACGCGAAATGAGAAGATCTCTATATACATATATAAGAGAGAGGCGAGAGAAAAAAGAAAGTAGATGAGGAGAATAAGTAAAATTTGATAAAATCGTCGAAAAGCAGGAAAAGAAAATTTATTCGCGGAAAAAGGACTGCGCGCGAACTTGCCCAGTTTAATGGAAATTCGCCCTCCGCTCGGCCAAACCGAGCGAGCGTGGAAAACGAGTTTCCTGAAGGTCTGACCGACTCACGCCAACCCTCGACTCACTCTCTCTCTCTCTCTCTCTTTCTTCCCTCCTATCTCTCTCTTACTCGAATCAACCCCCCTCCCTTATCGGTCTGGTTACCGCTGGACGATACGCGGTTTCCACCCCCGCGGCCCCTTCCTCTATCGCGTTCCGATGCACACTGCGGAAATTTAATTCTCGCGCACCGCGGCCGCCAAGTGAAATGAACTGCTACCTGCTTTCTCTTTGCCTCTCTAACCTCCTCTCTCTTTCTCTCTTCGTTTCTCCATCTACCTCGCTTAATCATTTCGAAAAGATTTTTGAACCCACAGTTTTAACGATCCGTGTCGCCCGTAATGCCTTTTTTAGATTGGAATTGTCGAAACGCGAATATCGGTACACGCTGAAATTGAAATCGTTTGATTTTTCTCATTCGGTTTTTGTCTCGAGTGAAATACGTTTAAAATCACGACTTCTCGATTACCGAAAGGAAATTTTCCGACGCATCACGCGAATGGAGTTTATACTTTATTCATAACACGTCGCGTTATGTATGTATAGTATACGCTCTGAAATATCGTTATCGGTTCACGCGAAGCATGAAATTTTTTCCTTCGCGTCGCGCGTTTTATCGTGAACGTTCGCAAGCGTGGATAGGTTTAATCGGTCGGGAGCGAGGAGGCTAGATCGACTGGTCACGGTCATTTTGGATTTAGTTCGAAGAGTATGTTTACCAACGTCGCGCCTCGTTATAAAAGTACACCCATCAAAGCTGTCAAGTGAAATATTAAGGTGCGTACAGACTTGAGCATTTGTGCGCGCACGAATGCTCGGATGTGTACCGCTGTTTTTGTGTAATTGCGCTTGTTATGTGTAATTCGTGTGCGATTCATGCGCGCACAAATGCTCAAGTCTGTACGCACCTTTAAAGGTACTGCGCGATGCGAGCATCGGAGACTCAAAATAATAATGGCTGTTAAAAAATATTACGTAGAGATTGAAAAACTCGATTCTTTGCATTTATGTAGCTACCAAAACGATAAATATTTTTATTTTCAGTTAGTAAGGTAAACGAATTTTTTTATGGTGAAAAGAAACTATCGTTGGTATTTATTTCTGCCTGTATCTCCCATCAACACACATATATCAATACAGAAATTACATTCAATGTTATTCGCGAAAAAATTACATGAGAATTGAATATGGATTTCTTTATAGGAAGTTTATGGTTCCACAGCATCCCTTGTTGTGATAAGAAATTTTCGTAGGGTTGGGAGTCCTGAAAGATTTCCCGCATATGTCAGTTGAGTGCAATTCCGAAGTACAAATATGTTTTACTATCGTCTCCTGTTTGTATCTTGGACATTTCCTCTTGTTTTCTTTTGTAATCGAATAGATACACTGAGAAAAAATTTTGTTGAGCCAATTAAATATTCAATCATATAGTGCTAAGAGGATATTTTGTCAGTTTGATGAAATAATTGTTTTGTCTGGCAAAATAATCGTTAAATCAACCAATAACTATTTCACTCAGAAGATTTTTATTCCACTCAACAAAATTTTTCTGGCACTATATGATTGCATATTTAATTGGTTCAACAACATTATTTTCTCAGTGTACAGAAACGCATGAAAGTATTTCGGTAAATACGATTTTCAAATGCATTAATTTGTACATTTTTAGTATTCTGATTATTTTTCAGACCGAGAGGAGAATAACTGATATCAGTGAGGTACTCTTTCGTGTTCTTTTTATTCCCTTTTATTTGTCGTAGGATTTTGCACTTGGAGTGTTTACGGAAAAGAGGTGTTTTGTATTTATTCAGTTATGGCCACTCGCTATATCTATACTTATTTACAAGGACCCTCCTCGACGTACATCTCGAGACGTTAAAGGTGACTTAACACCCCTCTTGACGCGGTTGAATCCTGTCGTTCCCGTTTCCCGTCACTCGATGTGCCCGAGCGTTCGCGCGAGTCTGCGAACTGGAGCAAGATAGCGACCACCTTGCAGCCACAGGCTACATCGATCGATCGTGTGCATTGAAATGGCGTTTTGCTCCAACTTACCCCCTCGACTCTTTCACGGCTTGCGAGCTCGAATTTTGTCGTAAATTTTTCGACTCGCGCTTCTCGAGCCGTCGTTCTCTCCCGAGGAGGAGAAGGGGGTGGAGGGGAGAACAACGCCAACGGCGTCGTTTATCTCCGCTCGACCTCAATTTCTCCACTCTTCCTCACCTTTCCTCTCTCCCGCACGTAATTTCTCTCCCTCCCTCCTCCCACCCAAACAAAGGAAATTTCTCAAGCATCGAACAAATGTATTTAGAGGATTTTTATTCCGGGGCTCTTTTATTTATCGCAAACCAGGCATCGGGGCTTTCGCATCATCATAAACGGTTTTTATTCGTCCGTTCAACGCGCCGGGCGAGCTTCTTGCAGTGGCGCTCTCTCGCTCCGGTATGACCGACTTGTGAATTTACGCGGGCGATGCTGCGGAGGGTGAGAAGAGAGCCAGAGGCGGGGTGGTGGGAAGAGAGGTGTGAATTTACGAGAAATATATTGGCTGCTGCGCGAACGCGGGAAGCGTTTTTACGAACGAGGAATTCACGCGTCGGAGCGTTTCGCGATACGAACTACTACTCACTGAGATGCTTGTCAAATGTCTACATTTCTCTCGTTCGCTGCGTGAGAGCGAGATGGCGCATACGTGGGGGTGGGACAGTTTTTATAATGTTTTCCCGAAAGTTCACACCAAGAGTAGGGTATAGTCGCCCGATGTCGTGTAAGTAGAAAAAAAAGAGGCTACTTTATGCGGACCTTCCCACCAGTTGAAAATGGAACTCGCAAAGTTTAGTTCGACGGTAACTGCCAAAGTTATGTATACGCTAGTCTAAACCCGCTTGGCAGAAACTTCGTAATAATCCTGTACATTGGCTTGGAAGAAGTGTTCGTAGTCGGAACGAGATGCAAAGTTTCCCGGTAATATAAATTTTTTTCTACTCGTTCTCTCCTCCGCTCCCTCTCTCTCTTTCTCGTACCCTTTCGCTCTATCTTTCTCTTTGGTTTGGTTTTTTTAGCGCTGATATCGTCCGAGTGTACCGCTTAAGCGATTCTAATTAGTAGCGTCTACGTGATCTGAAAATTCAAGCTCCAACAACGGGATATTTATTGGCGAGATATAATCGCATTTTACGTGCGTGAAAAATTTCGTTTTCTTTTTACACGATGGCAATCAGGATTACCTTCTGTTTCGAGGAGAATGTGTCTCTGACGATTTCTAACGAATGGCCTCGTTTTTCGATCGATTCTTCAATTTTTACTTCGTGAATTTTTGTAAAACGATTTATGTAAATATTGTGTAAGTGTACATGGCGCAATTCAATGTCGTTAAGTACGAGAAAAATGCGTTCGATGTAAGTCAATGTTGTATGCATTTGTAGGAGAATATTTATTCTAGCTTACATGAGTAATAAAAAATTGTAAATAAATATAAATGTCTAAGTACCCGATGGTACATTAGTTGAAGTGAAAATGAATCATAGAACAATATCATTGCGAAGAGTTTAATAGAATTAATTGTCGAGACGAATATCCGACTGATTGTCAGTATATTTATAATTAATATTAATGTTGAATCGTGACGAATATCGAAGTTAATGATATGCTCAATATTTACTGTATTATTAAATTACACATCAATTATTACCGAGTACGGAGTGATAAATTCATAATTTTGTAATCGATTCTAACGATTGTTACTTTTTACACTACTTGGTTACTTACCGTACAATTATCAACGAGAATTAGCTCTTAGATGACCTGCATTTTTTCACCAAACAGTGCATACCCTGATATTTAAAAATTAAATTAATATGTTATGTAGAATTCATCTTTATTACCACGAATTGATGCAAAAAAAAAATAAAAAAAATAACAATTTTGATGAGTTTAATTTGGCTACTCATGGCGTATGAAATGTAACATCGCATCGATGAGAAAAATTATCGTTGAATGCGTGAATACACAGATGCACACATATCTTTACGAGTCACTAAAGTGGCCATGCCGGTCATCTAAGGAATAAGCATTATCCCCACACGTGCGATACCGAAATCTATTTTAATAGCTGCTTTTGCAGTGAACTCCTGTGTACGCGGAGATTGCGTCGCGAGCCAAATATGAAACTGTGACGACCGTGTTAATGCGAGAAAAATTATATATGTAAATATAAATGTGTCACGAATAAAAATTGTTCAAAACAGATCTGATTAATCCGGCATCATTGAAATCTCTTTCGCGAGACTTCTCATGTGTCATAGACGAATTTGTTAAAACATTTTTAATCTATCCCTGTTTTAATTTTGAAGCAATTTATGTTTTCTCAAGAACCCAGGATGTCCAGAGTCGAACAATGGACCTGGTATCAATTTTGTGGCGTTACGACAAAATTTTATACGTTGAAACGAGATTTTATTAAAAACTATTCACAATGTATAATGGACGAGTCACGAGGTCCCGTCGTTGCGCACTGTACGAGGCTGAGTAAAAGTATAGCGAGTGTCTCTCGCATCCGCTTGCACTTCCTGACCCGACAGCTTGTGCCGGAATGGTTTAATTTCCTTGGTTGCACGTAGCGCGATGTATCTAGGTGCTTTCTAGCCCAGTCTCATAACTGCCACGTACGAAACACGGGGGGTTATTGAAGGAAGGAGAGAAGAGGAGCGTCAGACTGTTTCGTCTGGGTATATCGCGAAGTAAAAGCGACGCGGTAAATAGGCCATACAAATACATCCATGCGTTCTCGTGCGTGTATGGCATGTAAAGTTGTATGCACTTTATATTTGAGTTACTCCAGCGCGTTAGGGGGTGCGAGGGGGAGGGGTTCCTTTCGGGTCGAGGGTGGGAGAGTTGCATTCACGCGGGACGGCGCGCGTACTTGACTAAATTATTAGATTCTTAGGGCTCCCGGCTCCCTATCCATTTATCCTCTTTCCTCGCTCTTTTACCGAGGCTCGTTAATTTTTTCCATTTGCCTCCTTTTCTCCGCGCTAAACCCGCGCACGTGTGTGTTTCTCTGTGTATATATGTAGCGTGTTATGCGTACCGAAAACTCGGAGGGCGGTTATTTTTCTATTAGCGCCGGCGAGAGCTTCTCAATGCGTTCGGTGTAACGGGTGAATGCAAAAAAAGAGTAAGAGAGAGATAGAGAGGAAAGTGGGAGATGGAAAATATTGTAGCGAAGCCGGAGGGATCGCATGCTAGGGTCCCGCTTAAAACTCCAGCTGAATGCTCCATAGCCTCGAGCGGAGCAACTCTCCCCCTCATCTCGTCTCTGTCTGCCTCTCTCTCTCTCTCTCTCTCTCTCTCTCTCACTCCCACTCGCCCTCTCTTGTTTGCCTCTGGCAACGAGATTGGCTAGTTTCGAGTAAGATTAGCGCGCTGGGCGAAATCGTTTATGCCGCTTATTCTCTCACTCCTGATGAAAAAACATTTTATACACGTCTATCCGACGTAAAAATAGCGAGCCGAGTCCTGAAATATATTCCATATTTTTGTCGTCGATTAAGCGCATCACGTGATTCACGCGCGAGACGAGCGGAAGAGCTAACAGCGGATCTAACGGGTCCGTCGGTAGTGGCTCTTGCTAGAGTGCCGATGTACGTCGAGACGACTAAATCCGTCTAATCTTCAATAATCTCAACTAATCTCGCTCGATCTAACGTCGTCGGTTATACCCCGCGTCGAGTTGGATATCGGTACCGGATGGTAGAAGTGGAGGGCGAGCAACGAAATTGCTTCGCTTTCAATTGTGCGAGAACGTTCTACTGATGGGACACCGCGCCTGGCCTTTCCACCCTCGTTTAAATTCCACCCGGAGTGTGTCTTTGAAACGCTCGCGCGCGAGCAAGATTATCCTATTCGCCTCGTTCAATTAGGGAAAATATACTCATTTGTATATTCATCCTGGAACAATGCGCTCGGTCCGATAAAACCGGGACGAAAGCGGGAGAGAATTTGTCGATCGAGATTCACGAGGTGAGCGATATTCTAACGTATTATCGTCACTGTCAAAAACATCTTTTTGCGAATCACTCCACTTCAGCGTAGTGAGTGGGGCTGGTGCTAACAAATTTCGTATTATGATTTATATTTCAAATAAGAACGAACTTTTTGGTTTTATTTTTCATTCATATTATGCTTTGGATATTTAACTTTAATATTAGCAACGTAAATCATCAATTAGGTGTGTGCCTTTAAAAGTAGAATCATCAAAACTCAAAAAGTCGTTTGTTAATACTTACCCCGTATCTGGGGTAAACATTAACAAAGCAGAGATAAGTATTAAGGTGGGCATTTATCAACAGGGACTAGAATTCTATATAATATCTTAATAAAATGACATTTATTTTAACGAACATTTTTTATTGTCTTAAGAATTAAATAACAAAGTAATAAATTAATTAATTAACCTCCATAGCTGTCAACTCAATTATTTCTTGGGATGTAAACTCTCTTGTACTCTTCCTTTTGTAGTTTCTCATTCTACAAAAACATATCGATTGTGAAAACAACACTTAGTTAATACCGGGATTAGTATTAGTTTGTTAATACTTACCCCACTCAATTTGTCAATTTTAGCCCCAAAGACATTTTTTTTCTTTTTTCAACTATAGTAAATGAACAAGTCAAAATGATCACAAACCAATAATAAAATGTTATTGTCAATGAAATAGAGTTTGATTCAACACATACCTCAATTCGATTCAGCGAATAAATAAATCTTAATTCAATTTATTGCGGAATACGAAAAGTTAACTTACCTGTTTATTCGAGGTCGCTCCGCACAACGATGATAAGCAACGGCCAACTGGCAACTGACAAATCACGATATGTTTAGCTGCATAATTAGTATTTGTAAACAAAATATCACGTTTTTAAAACTTTTGGTTTGGCAAAAATAAGCTTGTTAATTCTTACCTACGTTAAAACGCGCGCGAACCCCGCTCTCCCCTACTCAAAAATGACTTCACGTTCCGAAAATTCATAGTGGCCAATACCAATATCGTTCATATATCAATTCTCGAAATATGAGATCGGATTTTCATGAATATCGATCTATTTTCGCTCGCGGCTATATTAGCCGGTCAGTTTTTCGGAGTTCTTCCTGTATGGATTCGGTATTGGATTTGGTATTATAAGGGGAGCACTTAACCCAGTTGATCGCTCGAAAGGTCGCGAATTCGCTTCTTCCCTGGCGGTCTTTTGCTCGCGGAGTATCGTCAAATATTTGCAAGAGTAGTGGGTGGAGCGCGACACGGCGCGACGGCTATATGCGCCGTGCCTCTTCGAGATTACACGAGGATGCGGGTAATCAAAAGTTCGTCGAGCGCGCGCCGGAGTCCCGGTCGAACGTAGTTCCCTCGGCTGCTAATTCTCCTTGTCTAACTCCATTTCTCTCTCGCCCCCGCCTTCTTATCCCCCTCTCGCTCACTCATAAACTCCGGCAACTTTCTTTCGAGACGCCTGCGGGCGGTATAAGGAGAATCGTTTTGTAATTGATAGGAGTGTTTGTTCACGTTTGTAAATACCATTCCATTAGCACTGCCACGAGCATGAACTACATGAACTCTGGTTGAAGAGCGAAGTGGTAACCGTGCGGGAGGAGGGGGTTAGTTTTCGGGGGAGTGAGATGGTGGGGTGGTGTTACACGGCAAAGTTTCCAGCTCACCCTCTCTCTCTCTCCCACTCTCTCGTCTTCTCCCGTCTTTCTACGAGCCACTCGACAAGTACCAGAAATCGCCCCCCTCTTACCTTCCTTCTCCTATGTTGGCTGGCCCACCCACTCGCGGCCTCCAACTTCCGCACTCGGTGAGCGACCCTCACAAAGCTCTTTCCGCACTGCAAATACGTCGCTTGCCGTATATTAACCCCGCGCGACAACGATAGTAACTTTAAAGCGGCTGTAATTAGTATAGCGCCGCGCGCACTCCCATCTGCGCGCAAAAAATTAACGTACCAGAGAAAGATGGGAATTCGATAATCGGAGAGTTTCGCTCGCCCCGCTCTGGGGTCACCGAAACGTTAGTGAGATTGCCACCGGGAAGAAATTTTGCCTCGCTAACCGGAACGCGGATTTACAACGAGGAGTCACGCTATTCGGTTATGTATAGAGTGTTTCGGAATTATCGTGTGACTTTTGACCTCTGAACAGTTCAAGAAATTCCAAAAAGGGAAGTCGATTGTCATTACGAAACTAAGACCAGTATTTTCGAGATAAAAGTATTCTTTGTTGATCAATTGTTTTGTTGGCTATAATCGTTGAGGAGGAGTTCGGTTGGATGTAGCCCACCTACTGCTGGACTGCTCTGCGCACGGAGATCTAAGAACCCGAACTAGGCTACCCAGGAATATTAAAGATTGTCTCGATTCCCAACTAGACAGGACTCTTGAATTCCTCTCCTGTTCTAATACGATCGAATTACTATGAAATTATGAACAACTGACATACTTGTTGTATAATCAAGTAGTTTCTTCTATTTATTTATTATATATTATTGTGTATCTTAGTCGTTAATAACCTAGAAGTTGATGCGACTGTAAATAAACTTATTAAAAAAAAAAAAAATCGTTGAGGTAAGTCCATTTTTCAAAAAAATCGAGATGATGAAGGACTTGATTATGTAAAAATGTAACAATCAAGGTAATAATTTTTTTTTTTTTTGGAAAATAGACTTACAATTAGGTCACTTTGAGAATAAGCGACTCATATCAACATCTGCTACTCTAAGGACGAATGGTTATTCTAGGACACCCCGTACAGTTTGGCGCTCGAGCCAAACGCCTCCGCTAGCTCGTTCAATCCGTCGGCTTAGATATTCTAATTGGAGTTTTGGAAGAGATAATATATAGGATACTAACGCGCCATGAGACGGGGGATTTCACTTCGGGAGCTACCGTGGTGCCAGTTGACGTCGAATCCGTCGGGATTCGTCGTAACGATCCTGCGTAATCATGTAAAATCCCACCTGGATTTTCTCAAGAGGGTCTTTTTTTGGAGAAAGAAAAAATGGAGAGGGAATACTCCAGGTGGTATTACAAGTGAATAATTGCGTCCTGTGAGATAGCTCTGTATTGCATATGATCTCTTCGCGAGGGCACATTGTAGCGTTATAGATACCCCGCATTAGAGGGGAGAACTTAAAAAATGACGCTCGTCACGAACCATTAAGCTGGCATTTCGCTTTGGCAGCTTCGAGGTGCGAACGAATATACGTGTTATTTTTCTAAATATACCTGCTGCATCCACCAGAAATGAATTATTTATCGCAACGCCGGCGGTTTCTCCATTGTCAAAATGTTTCGCCGAATCGAGCTTTTAATCGATCAAAAGTGTAAGTTTAACGATATCTGCCACCGGAGCGACATATGAAATTCACGAAGAGAAATTCGAACCCGATATGCATTATTTCGCGATTTGAGTTAAACTGACGCAAAATATTTTCGCTGATGACAAATTAAATAACCAGTGCGGCATCATGGATCATTAAGAATTGAAATACAACATTAAAATGACGCGATTGTTTGATTTCCGGCTGTCGCTAAAATTTTAAAGCAGGGAAAATCGCTTTTCGCGTTACTCGTGTAGCGCACAGCCCCGCCACTCGGGTACGCATCGAACCGTGATATGCACGGTATTTTGCGTGTACATCGGTGAGACTACCGTACATTTGCGGCTTCGTGCACGGTATAGGGTTGAGTTTGACTCCTGTAATACGATGGATTATGTGGCTAATTTCTAAAGTGCACTGTACGCTGCTGCACGCAGAGGATCTCTAAATTATGCGACGCTATCCTTAATGTCGTCCGGTCGATCCGCTAATATCGGATCTCTCAGCCACAATATCCTTCGGGTTGGACGCTATCTACACCGCTGCAGGCGTATTGCTCGTGGAATACGGGACGTCTTTCATCCGTTGGCTTAAATGTGCGTTACGTGGCTTATTTATCGGATTATCTGCAAACCTATCATTAACATTCTTATATTATGGGTTCGTTTGATTAAGAAATGATATATAGTGTGACGTAAGAGATCTTCTTTGTGGCTTCGCTCTGTCACTG
>NCVS01000891.1:0-19390 GCA_003055095.1 Goniozus legneri
AAGAATACCTTTATTTTTTCCATAAGGAGAAATATTCTAGGTAGAAAAATACTTTTTTTTCAGTGCAGCGATTAAAAGTAAATGTAAACGAGTTTAGTCAACATAAAAACTTACAATATTGGAAAAAACATCGGTAAAAGCGAAGTTTCGAGAATCTTACGAGACCGATTTTACCTTAATTAGAAACACAACGAAAGAGAAAAGCTTATGGATAGAAGTTGGAGAAAAATGCAATGCGTTGTATTTTCGACTCCGTCGTGGGTGAATTCCAGTGTTGGATTAAGGCGAATTCCCGCGAAAGAAGACCTTATTTCTTCGAGAAGGTCCTTCGTCATATCGCTCGTTCAATTTCGTATATGAGCTCGCGTTGTAATTTCAGGAAAGAGCGCGCTGTTGGAAATAAGATATCGAGGGGGCTCGCGGCGAAAGAGAGGATGCATTTCAAGCCACCCCTTGAAAGTGGCCGAGCGCGCACGCGCGTACCTCCGAACGTGTACGGAAAATATACGCGAACGTAGATTTAACGCGACGAAACGACGAAGCACTACCCTTAATGACTCCGTGCTCCAACCGCGTTCGCTCGCTTCGTCGTTTCCTCGTTCGGACGAGGTCCCGCACGATGCTCGGTGCTATAATAAAAAGAAAAAAAAGAAACTGGCGAAAAAAATGGGGGAGAGTAATAAAAGAGCGTTCGATAAAAATGAAAAATAAGTTCGGACTTTAAGATGTCGTGTGCACGCGATTATACGAGTTGGGCAATAATCATTTGAGGGAAATGTTATTGATGTACATACTAGCGATTTTTTTTTCTCATTTGTTTCGTCGGGTAGAAATTCGTCGCATATTCCGCGCGTCTCACGTGACGGCAGAAGGTCGATCGTTACGATTTCAAACACACACTCGCTCATTCGTTCGAACGGTTACCGCTTTCGTGCAATTCGCGACGACTTTTATCTTCTCATCGATTCTCTTGTTAAACGCCAGGGCTATTTCGTTTTTACGAGTCGGTGAGGGCTCCCTAATGAACATCACGTAACGCTTTTATATAAACAGGGCCACGTGGAGTTTTTTTCATACGAAAGCACGAGCGTGCGAGTCGTGTTTTGCTTGCAACTTTGCTTTAAATCATTGCGAACCCAGAAACGATAAAACGAGTTGAAAAATCGTTGGGCGTGCAAAAGGCCCACGCGAGTTTCTATATTCCTACGATTTCAAACGAACAATCAGTTTTCCGATGTATATTCGAGGAGAGAAAAAGAAACGAAATGGTATATATCCTGCGAGCGGAATGTATTTTTGGTATGTACAACGAAAATTGGTCGCTAACCGAATGAAATTTTTAGACGAGCGTATATTAAAGACGAGACTCGCATTCTGTCGCACGAAAGGGGTCAAAACTTTGATATTCCCGGTGAGACGCGATCGATACGAGACGCATACAGTATTTAGAGGAGAGCTTAGAGTGAGAGAAAATGTCTGCCTTGGGACGCGAATTATACGCGTCGCGAGTGACCACTGCTCTCTAGCCTGTCACGTGCGCGCGTGTGTAATAATGCGAGAGCAAACGTAATTAATAGAATAAATTTTACCGGGTATAGCAATCCCGCGTACATTTACCTTCTTGTCGGGGGAGAATCGAGGAGTGGGTGACCCTTGGAGCGAAGGGGGTGGAGAGACCTAGACAGAACGCGAAATTCCCATGGCGATTTACGTAAGTGGCGGCGATCAGAGTTAACGAGGGCTAATGCCGAATACTTTCGGCCATCTAGCCGCGCGTGTGTGTACGTACTGAAATTTTCGAGTAGGCGAAGGACAAAAAGCGGTCGCGACGTCAATTTCGTACGTCTGGATTTTACCGTTTTTTCTTCCTCTTCGTCTAAAGGGTAAATTGGTTTTTCCTTTCATACCGCAAGACCCAACCATCCCGACGAATATAACCGAGTAAGTAAAACGTATCAAATATACAGCTCGTGATGAACAAGATCTGAATTTATCAATTTATTTCAACGTATAATTGTATATGTAAAATAATATTCATTTATCATTCGCTCAGTCCTTAGCATGAATATTCGAGATAATTGAAAATATAGGAGGTACGAAAGAAAGTCAAAAATACGTAGAAACAGTATCAAAACAATTCAGAAAGAAAAGAAACGTGTATCCCCTAGAATAGACTGGAGTTCGATTGCTAATAAAAATTATAAACTCATTTATAATTTATTCTTATGTATTTTAGACAATGAAAAGAGAAGGAATGAAGATACTCAGGTAATTTTAGAAAATTTGTTGTCAACAATAATCACCAATCATGTTTTCACACAATTTGATATACATAACCTCGTTCCTGTGAACCTTTCTGTTCCTGTAATGGAATAGAAGGATAATAGAGAAGGAATTTACCGACAAGAGCGCTAAACTTGTAACATTTTTATGCGTTCACTGGTATACATTGTATTAATCAATCTAAGAATATTATTTTTCACATAAAATTTAAAATCTTGATTTAAGTTTCCTCTTATAATTCGAGAGTTATATTTACCGGAAGAGATATCATATACGTATTGAAATCACTATAGGAACCGCGAGCGAAATGGTAAGTTGAGTGGAACGATAATCGTGCGCTAATTGGTCCACTCGGCCGGTATAGTATACGTACGCAGGAAGAGAGAGAGAGAGAGAGAGAGAGAGAGGGCAAGAGAAAGAGAGAACGGCGAAAGGAAGGCGAACCAAGGCGAATTTTCGGAAAATTTATGAGAGGGAAGGAACACGCGGCGGGGTTGGCGAGATCGGCGCGAATTCTCTTCGAGAGCGGGAGAGAGCGAGAGAGAAAGCAACGTGAAACATCTTAACGAGGGTCGGACCGTCGGATGTGCGTTCTCTCTCCGCGTCCGGTGGTCGAGAAGCACCGTTCAAACGGAAGAGGAAGGCGGGTACGTGGGAAAGAGGGGTCGTCGCGAAATTATTGAGCCACGTACGGGCCTCCCGACACGACCGAAACGCGTCCAAAACTTAACCGTGGCTCGTCGCGCACCTGCGTCTGAATTCCCCTTTTAACCATCTCCCTCCCTCTCCCCCTCTCTCTCTCTCTCTCTCTCTCTCTCCCTCTCTCGTGAGCGAGCGAGCTCCTGGCTCCACCGAGAGACCCAAAGTGTTCGCCTCCGATAATTGGCCGAGCGTTATACAGCGTTCAGGGGGTTGCTCACGGTCGGACTATACCCGACAATGCGCCATCGAACGCGACGCCATTTTCGCGAGTTCGCTCACGGAATATATCCCCTACGAGGATACGGATCTTAATATTCCCGGGCTCGATCGTGGTCAACCCTAAATACCATCCCAAATTCATCCCTCTAATGGTATTCATTTTTACGACTACTCCAAACGGATCTCGGCATACCGTTTACCGGCAGCGCTCTGGATTCTTGTTGAAAAGCGAGACTTCATTAAAATGCTAGTACTCGTCGATTTATTATTTTGTATTTCGTTCGTGTCGAAAAATCATCCAATTTCGACAACATTGTTGAATGCGATGATATAATAACAATTTGTTCGAACATCGTCCGATGGTGAGTTATGTATACGCGTATTTGCGCTCGATTCGAGGATAAATCGACGTACGCGGGCGCAAAATGGAATATCGTAGTTCGCGAAAACGTTGTTTCGACTTTTCGGACGCATCAAGGATGAAATATTCTCGCGAGCTTCGCTACCAGAACGGACGCAGAGGGAGAATTTTCGTGAAAAATTGTCGGTTGACGCGCTCGATTTCGCGAATTCGCTAAGAAATTTATTTCAGCACGTTTCGGCTCGCGTTCGAACATTGGAGAAAATCTCATCCCCGCGGCGACTTTTCGCGTACACCATTTCTTCCCCTTTTATAGACATCTTTCGTGAAGGCGTTCTGTTCGTACAAACTACTATTCTTTCATTTCAAAATGAATTCTAATGAGTATTTTGAAGAATAAAGAAAAATTGTTCAGCTTAAATTAACGCTAAAATTTATTGCGAAATGAATTTTACATTAAAAAGTGACTACATTCGAATTTCCAAAGTTCATGAAAAGTAAGTAAATTTATTTATCAATAATATTGATGTCTACCTATCGTACCAAGACTAGGTCGATCGTAATGTAGCTCTATTCTCTAGGGGCAAATTGTCAGAATTAAGCGGAATCGACTGTACTTAAGGGTGAAACTGCGCACAACAAATATCACGCACGAGGCGAGAAGAAAAGGGAGATAAAAGCTCGGTAGCCGACCGCGCAGCGTGATTTACAATCCCGGCGCGTACAGTCAGAAGTGCAGGAAATTCGTTAGGGCAATCTAGCAGATACGAGAGATGGGCTTCCGCACGCAGGCAATACGTACGAGAATCCCCCGCGTGTGCATAAATACGGACTCGCGAGACTCTCGCGATAACGCGCTTAACGAGTGCCGAGAATATCGCAAACGCGGAACGTTCCGTCTTACTTCGTTCGTTCTTTTTTTTTTCTTTCAATATAATCGTACGACGTGACTGACGCGCTTCGCGTTTCCAATGCGTGCCATTCGTCGAACTATAGACGTACTCGGGGTTAGGAAATTTCGTCTATATCCCGCTGGTACCGCGAATACGTCGCGAAACTTTCATACTGGGAGCCGATCGCTCGCGAGTCAGCGGAAGCGGAACGCGCGCGACGCGAATCCTTGCGGTCGCGATGCACGCGCGGAGTAATGCGCCAGCGGCTGCGGATATTAATTGAACGTGCTTCGCTCGAAATTTTTCCACGACCCGGTTGAATTCTCAATAGAATAACAGAAAGGGGAAATTTCGATAGAATATTGCTCAGACAGTTGACAGATTATCGGATATAACAATCTATAATGGATTTTACACTGTGAATAAAAGTTTTTTGAATGTACTCAATATTTATTTGCATAGGATTATATAAATATTTAATTTAACTATAGACAAAATAATTGTTTGAATGGTATAATACCATTTCATTTCAACTAATATTTATTCATTATAAACGATAATTAATTTCATTGAATTGAATGTTGAGTGCATTCGACATTTTTTTGGTGTGCTGTCGATAGGGCTTAACACGAATTCATAAAACTGTACAAAAAAGAAACATTATCATGAGAGGGAACACGGAAATGAAAACAAGTATCACTTAAACGAAAGTTTTGCTCCAAGTAGGGATTCGAGTCTCCGGGAAAATAATTTATTGTTACCGGGAGAGCGGAGGGGTGAAAAAAAAGTAGAGAATCGAGGTACTCGAGGAAATACTTGAATACTCGGAGTGGCCCAGCGAAAGAGACGAGAAAGTTCGATTTTATTTATCACGCGAAATAACGACGTTTAGTCCAGGAGCGTCTCCGCTCTTTCAACTCGCTTCTGTCCGTTATCCAGTCTGTCTATCTCCCTCTGCCCCTCTCTCTCTCTCTCTCTCTCTCCCTCTCCGCCTCGCGCAACCAGCTATCCCTCTACGACGCTATCGCGCTCTATTCGACTCGCGGGCTCGCCTATATAGCCACACCGCGAGGATTTATTGGAAACGTAAATCCACTTCCAACTTCTTGCGTGTCGGATGAGAAAGTAAAAATAAATCTCCAGCGCGCGGTGTGCAGTTATACTCTCTCTCGCTTACTCTCGCGAGCACGAGCTTTTTGATAAATTCGAAGTGCGAGGGAATTACGACGGGGCATCTGGAAAATCACGATCGGTGGAATGGCATCGCGTAAAAAACCTCGAGAGGAAGAGAGAGAGAGAGAGAGAGAGAGAGAGGGAGTATTGAAAAAATTGCATTCGAAGTGGTCCGGGGCGTTATTCGTTAACGCGACTCGACTGTTATATACGCGAAATGCTTTCCCGTTCTTTTTCTCTTTTTGCATCGCACGGTGGGAAAACGAGCCTCTTAGGCCGAGCGTGAGCGTAAAATGTTCGTGGAAAGGCGCCGCGTTCCGATGGGAAAAGAGAGGAGAGAAAATAACTGGAAGAAATAACGAAAAAAGAAGCACCCGCACTTTCGGCTATTTCGCACTCGAGTCTTCTGCTTTATTCATTATTTCCCATGGAGGAGAGGAAGGATGAGTATAACATAGCGTACATATATGTATAACGATTCGCGCGCGCCGGTCGATATCTCATCCCGCGGCAGTGCGCGCTTCCTTCCGCCTTTATCGAGCCCCCGGCCACCATTCTTCGTATCGAAACGCTGACTTGTATTTATATGTCCTCGACGAATCGACTCGTCTGTGGTTTTCGACCTCGGTTCGCGTACTATCGCGTGCGCGTATGAATACAGAAATCACTATTTTCCGCAAGCAAATGAGAAATATCGCTTCTAATTTCCGTTCGAGCAAGTCGCGGTTAATGAATACTTCAAAACGCAACGTAAACGCGACAATAAATAATTAACACGACTATCCGCAATCAAACGAATTGATTAAAAGGTAGGAGAAAAATTTTCGCAGAAACGAGCTGGCTACAACTACTGATTGGTTTCGACGTTTGAGCGGGTAAACGATTAGCCGCGGCGTAACAAATCTCTCTACCGTCTCACGCGCGCCGGTGTATAATTCATCTACATAAACTCTACCTCGAGCTTTATGAATCGCCGCGCGGAGCCTATGCGCATAATTCACGCTCGCTCGCGAGATAGAGAGTATACGCCCCGTATCTACCCAACATCTTGTATCTACATTCTATAATGCATTCTGATACCTATGATTTGCTCGTGCTCTCGCGAGCCACCCAATAAGCGAGATTCCCCCGTATCGAAATCCGCGATATCGCTCGCAGGCGAAAAAAAACACATTTGCGCGAATCTGGAACGTGGAATCGCGCTCGGTAGCCGCGTACACACAGCGGAGAGGAGAACCGTTACTCAGACACCCAACTTCATGATTAATAACGCCTTAGCGAGAGCGTTAAACGCTCATGCTTCTTCAGATTATAGCCCAGCCACGAGAATCGAGCTTGAATGGCCGCGACAAACGAATAAATCGCGTTGCGTAGAGCCTCTACTCTTTATTATTTCTTCTTTTTTCATTTTATTTTTCACACCATCTCTCGTTCCATCTTCCTCAGGAGCAAAAGAGAGAGAGGGAGGTCGAGAGTTATGGCAAATGAGGGAGGCACGGTCGCGAGCAGATACCACGCGATATTCGCGATTTAAACGTCTGTAAATTAAGATAAGTAACGACGTTAAGAAGAGTCTAGTGGGGGGCGCGCCCTCTTATACGGGCTCGAAGCGCGCAACACGGTTGAGTCGCGAATAGGGGGACGTTTTATCATGCCAAACGTCTCGAGCGTGGGGGGGAACAAGCTTCGCAACATTGTGCGAGCATTTGCGCTACCGATTCGAGGAAGCCGAATATATAATCGCGCATGGGAGGGCTTAAATTGGCGTATGAGAGATATCTCGGTACCGCGATCACGGATGTTGTAACCCCTCCAAACCCGGCGTTATGCGATTTGAATATGCATATACATATACGAGCTCGGACGAGGAAAATGCAAATTAAAAAAAAAACTCGTAATGCCACCCCGACTGGGTAATTTCGGTCAGTGTCGAAAAATCCCAGATGAAAAACTCAAAACGCGTTATTATTCGCACTGAACACCAACGAGAAAAAAGACTGGGAAATTGCGCTCAGTCGGGATCGCGTAATAAAAATTCATTCGTGCTCGATATCGAATCGGGCGCTATTGGCTGATTCTATAATTAGTCGATTCTCGATTGCGGCTCTCGCGTGCTCCCGGAGGAGTATCGTGTGCTAAATAATAATTTGAGTCATTGGGCGATCCGTGCGATCGTTTAAACGAGAAATACCATCTCCGAAAGTATATTGAACAAGCTGAAGACGAGAATTCGGGTTTCTCTGGCGTATTTGGAAATAATTATAATACTACATATACATATGTACACTCTAATCGTTTATTCATACTACTCACTTGTTTTTCCTGGTAATTGGAATACTTTTTTACATATTAATTGATTAAAAAAACAAATATGTTTGAAGACAAGAACAAGGAATGCTTCGTTTTACATAAAATCATATATGATAGTAATAACTGTATCATATGTAAATTTATCTATACCTACACACGCATAAAAAATGCATCGCAATAAAACTCTGCTAATTAACAAAAAGAAGTTAAATTTTTTCAATCTTCAAACAGTGTAAACCACTTGGTAAATGATCGCATTTCGAAAATGTTCGGCACTCGGTTTCTTCGACGGCGATTATTGCGTAATTGATTCCATAAATCAGCAGCGGCAGCTCGAGTCCCTTCGCACTGGCGAGAAGCGCCGCGTCGATCTAAGGATAATTCATCGCGGGTCCGCACGAGAAAGAGCGTCGTATAAGTACCGTGCGGATCGTTACGAAAATGCGAGCGCGTTATCAATCCGTACGTGTTGCCGATTCGCGAGACCGATTGCGCGAGGGTATTTCAGGCAAAAAAAAAGAAGAGTAAGCGAGTACGGTACGATTCAAATTAATCGCGAGATAGGGTGTAGCACGATCCAAATGGCGTCGCGTCGATAAAGCGGAAACGTTTAACGTCGCTAAATTGGTTGCAGAAGACAATTAATCGTATAGCGAGAAGAGATTTCGCATAGCGCTAATGCGTGCGGTACGGATAATTGAAGGAACAAATTACAAAAGATTTATTTCGTCAACAGTTCTATTTCGTTTTATTGTTGTTGGCGAATTTTTTATTCTTTTTTTCGATCGATGTAGCGAATGCTCGTAACGGCAAAATGAGAACGAATCTTACAGCAGTGGGAGATAAAAACTGGTATGGGGGAGTGAGCGGTATAAATGCTTGCGATAGTTTCACGCAATGAGCCCCGTGTCTCGAACGCGGTGTCGCCTGTTCATTAGGCTCGCGGTACACGCGTCGTCTCGTCCCCCGATTGCATAAATCACGCCGCTAACCTCTCTGCAATTCTCCTTTCGCGCTCTTTCGCGGGGAATGGAACGCGTTTACGAATTTTGCGAATCCGGGCCGACTTTCCATTTCATTCCTGAAATCCTAGTCATAGCTCGTACGTTCGATTAGATTGGCCAATAAATCGTTCGAATATAGTCAATAGAATCTCGATAATTGCGCGCGACTGGGCTTTTACAATACTAAGGTGCGTTTGCCGAGAACAAATACCCAATCGGTCAAATCGGCAAATATGCGTGTCCGCGTTGCGTTTATTCGAAACGGAGTTATGCGACATTGTTCGCGAAATGAGCATACTCGTAATATAAATCCGCTCGTCTATCGATCGCGGTTATCTATCTCTACTATCGCCGTTACTATCCACGTACCTTTCTATATAACCCAGCCTCTGCCCGGTTAATTTATGACACGCCGCGATTTAATTAATAATGCCCACTAGCTACCGCCTCCAGGCGTTGTCCACCCAGACTCTCTCTCTCTCTCTCTCTCTCTCTCTCTCTCTCTCTCTCTCTCTCTCTCTCTTCGTTTTCACCCGGAGCGATATCTCCGAGTGCTCCCCCTCGGAGATTTCACTCACGCGAGAATATCGTCCGACTAACCTATACGCGAATCGGAATTTTTCCAGACACTCAATATCAATTACGAAGACAGAGTCGGTGTTTCTTTTCTGTTTTTCTTTCTCGCGTTCGTTTTTCTCGTTCGGCTATCGTTTTAATTTACGTTTGATTTACGTCGGTCAATTTACCCGATCGCACTTTCCGTACGTTACGGCTGTCACGATCGATTATTTAACCGTGACATTTCCGTGGCTCGTTCCTTCTCTATTTCTCGCTCGCTCTTCCTCTCGGTTGCATTCAAACACGAACATTAGTCATTTATTAAAGTATAGATTGAAATCATTCTCTATTAGAAATCGTTCACTATCGTCAATTATTCAATCTGTTGCTCGCGTAGATAGGCTCGGGAAACTTTCGCGAGTGTCGTTCGATTGTTTTTCGTCCACTTGACACAAAACCAATAAAAAAAACCGAATGCTGCATATTTTAGTTCGAATGTTTATCAGCGTTCGTATTCGTCTATCAATTTAACAAGACATCAATCGGAAAATTTTCTTCGAGAGTGATTTACGGTATTTCGTAGCGACGATTGTCCTCCCTCCCTCGCCGGTTAATTTACGAGCGGTCGCGAATTAATTGATAACGAACGCTACTGCCCCCCAGCGTCGTTTAATAATCCGACGAGAGAGTCGCGTCTCGCGAGACCGCATGCATACAAACATATTGTATATACGATGTGCATATTTGTGTCTCGTTGCGCGTAAAGGATCTCGACGCGAAATAGTTTTGTTCGTGCGGAAATGTAGGTTAAGACCCGCGCGCACCGCTGGACGTCGTCCAAAAACTCCGAGAGCATTACGATTTATGAATGTCTCTTTACTCGCGACGAGTCGACGTCGAATAAACTTGACGAGACGATATACGACCGAGCTTAATGACACCGACTGTATTTCTTTCTCTTCCCTTTTTTTTCCTCGTATCGTAACGCGTACAATCGACGATACTCGTGCACGCCATTAATATCGGAAGTCACGATTCCGAAACAGAAAAAATGTAGGAAGGGAAAATATCGCGAGGTGAAAATACGAAACGCGAAGATTAATACCCACGATTCGCGACGGAGATCGGCCCGTTTTATGCGAATATACGAGAATTAAACGATTCGGTAAATGGAATATCAAAACCGTCGTATAGGCTTTTTTACGTCTATAATGTATTCCGACCAAGGGCTACCGAGTCACGGATTATTTTCGATAAATCACACGGACGTTAACCCATTTTTCTCCATATGGAAATTGCGAACACATCCTGACGTACACATCCGGCCCGTTTTTTTTTCACGATTTATCAATCTCGAACGATTCTAATGTCTATTGGATTTAGTATTAATTTTTCTTCTCGTGTTGTTTTTTCAACTAATAAATGAAATGTTTCGAATATTTCAAAAATCGTGTATCGAAATTTGTGTTCGAAATATTTCAACCGTGCGAAGTTATAAGAATATTATGTATGTGTAACAAATGTCACAGTTGGACAAATGAGGAACAAATATAAAACGTGATATTTTTTACGTCAAACATAAAAAACTAACAGAATATGCGCAATTAACATTCTCTGCGGTGGGACGGAAACTATGAACCATCAAATTATTCAAAATGGAATCTGACGAGATGATAGCGGAGGCGATGTTCTCTCAAAAGATAGCAGATTTGCGAGGATTTTAAAACGAAATTGGCGATTCAATCCAAAGAAGAGAAGCCCTCTCTCGACAGGAATTCCTCCATCGCGAAGGGACACCATGGCGGTGACTGAATAATTTAACGTGGCATCGTTCTGAATGATTCAAAAGTGAAAGTCGTAGGCGCGAACGTTGTCAGTTGTCGCGAGTTCGGGGGAAGGGAGCCGGAGCTAAAAAAGAAACAACGTATACTCTTCGGAATCAGAAGAAAGCTCGGAATTAACGTGAAAAGTTTCACCGTGGAAGTTCCGCCAGGGTGTAACACGGGCTAGGAGCAAACGAGCCGGCATAATTTTTACGCCTAAATAAGGCATCGTCGTTCCCTTCTTGCCTCTTTTCCTGAAAACACTCCCGGGGTCTGTTGTACTTTGTATAATTAAAGCTCTCCGCGGCTGATGCATAAATAATGCACTACGTATTTACGATCGAGGAGAATTATGCCGCTTGATAATTTACATCGCGTTCGCTCGACTTTTCTCCCTCTGTCACCCCCTCTCTCCATCACCCTCTCTCTCTCTCTCTCTCTCTCTCTCTCTCTCTCTTTCTCTCTAGCTCTCTCTAGCTCTCTCACCCTTCAAAAGATATCGTATAAAACTCCTTTGTAATCGCGGTGATAAAATTTCGATCGCAATTACCGGTAGCCTATGGAACCTCAACGGTGACTTTAAAAACGTCATCGTCTAGCTGCTTAACGAGAGCAAACGCCGAGTTTTATATCGCAGAAAAAAGCCTATCGCGATAGCTCGATCGGTCTCTCGTGCCGGTTCCAGCTTTAACGCCGTGCGTCAACTTCTGGGTCAGCGCAATGTATCAGACTTTCCCGCTTGACATTAATATCCCATAAATAGTGCACGAGCAAAACGCACCGCGCTATACGCCACTTGTACATCTATACGGTGTCGCTTGTAAAATTCCGCTCCAGACATCTGAAGAATTAGTGGTGACATCGGATTAAACTTCGAACTACGCGATCGCTGTACACGATTTCCCTTCGACCTTGAAAGGAAATAACTTATTTCTTATCAAACTCGTGGTCAATATTCTCTTACTTTGTTCGCAAACCATACTGAAGATAAGTGTTGAAGGTACTTCAGCATTTGAAAATATAAAAATAAATATATAAACATCTTTAATTCAAACAAACATTATGTTCAATAATTTTAATTTTCATTTAAACTTATATACAAATAAATACCAAGTGCATTCAATAAATTTTTATTTTCAGTGTACTATTGGACAGTTCGCGAAAAGTCACCCTATATGTTCGAATCGACGTGCACGGAGGCTGGTTATCCGATGGAATTCATTTCACCGTCTCAAGATGAAGAAAAAAGGCACCCGTACGTATATCCCCGGCGATTTCGCGCCTAACGCGATGCCAGAACGACCTTTCCATCCAACTCCTATATCCCCTTTCATGAAACTCCTAAACCCGCCATAATAATAAACATCGCAATTGCCATGCATTGCTCTTGCAGTAGTCACGAGACCACTCCCAGGTATACCGAGGATTATCGCGTGGTTTATCGCGCCGACTTATCTCGGTTACAAATAGATTTTGCGAAATTGCAAATTACACCCTCGCGCGTCGTGAGCTATACCGAGCGGTCACCGGCACACGGGTGTAATTATTTTTAAAAATAGAGCCTCGTTTCTTTTCTCTCTCCTCGTCGTATACAGTTTTTCGCCGAGCATAAAGATTAGGAGGAAGTTTCGTTGCGATCTTTCGCGCGTGATAAAAAATATTTAATACGGTAGGCGCGCGAAAAAGCTGTAATTACGTCGTACGTACGAATTTTTTCAACGAGAACAATCGTTGTTCCACGCTCTTCGTGACTGGACTGAAAGAAACTCGCCTCCTGCAATCGACGTTGGTGTATTTTGTGACAGGTGTTAACTCTGCTTCGTTACGCTTCATAGGGAATTTTGGTAAACGCGATTTTCAAACGACTGCATATATGGATTTCAGATTACAGAGAGAAGCTAAATTCAGCGCGAAATCGTTCGTAGGTTGTGTTCTCATCATCGAGTTTCACGGATCAGAGGACATAAAGTTTTGCCCGCTCGACGGCGCTTCGACTATCATCATCGGTGTGTAACAAAATCATATGTTTAAGACTTCGCTACCGAATTTGCCTCTCGATTCCCGTCAACTGTGTAAATACCGTTATTCGATCCATTTCTGTTCTCAATCGAAAACGAAAATCCGATGAAACGGCTGTTTCGGACAAAGTTGATCATATCGGTGTTCTATATATTTTTCGTTTCTCTCTCTCTCTCTCTCTCTCTCTCTCTTTCGCTGCATTTTACGCTCGGAGAGTCCCAGCCAGAAGGCCGATGCGCGCGAAACACTTTGCCGTCTCTTGGAGCGAAGAAATCGAGTGGCCTGTTTTCAGGGGAGCCTGACGAACGTATTTCGGAAGCCTGTGCTAGACGGCTCGCGAATAATACACTCGCACGTGCGCGTTTTTTTATTTTTTTTCCTCTTCGTTCTTCGATTCGCACAAAAATACTATATCGTACAAACTATATCTATACGGCATCAACGGGGGGATTTCAAATATTTATGCTAAAGCTATTCTCGTATTTAAAAGTTTAACAGAAAAAAAATAGTAGAAAAAATAACATTGCAGCATATTGCGATCCAACCTCGACCGACGATGAGGCTGGACAGCGGGAATTCGAACACGGATTGTATAAGAATAAAATAAAAGGAATAGAAAAAACCACATTCATTATTCAAAGAGTAAAATGAGAAGTTGTCACGTTTTTCTTCCCTTTTGATGGGAGGCAGTTTCCGGGATTCTGCGTCAACTCTGGGGCTCGCACTTGAGATGGTCGTTGCAAAAAGATTCTCCAAGTATCCGCCAAATCCAGAACGTTACCCGAATATTTTGCGGGCTAGCCGAAACCATTATTCATAATTTCGTTCATCGGGACGAAATACTCTTCTCTTGAGAAGAACTCGAGATAAAATTGAGCTTTTATGTGTAAAGTAATATGCACATTCGCTCTTCTTGTCACTATTCATCTTTTCTTCGAATAAAACCCATTCAGGTTGAAGCGGAGAACACGGCATACTTGCAACATTCGGAATCCGGCTTATTGAATAGAGCGGCGGCATTGGAAACAGTGGATAAAAATTGTTTGAATAACGGCCTATGGCACGGCGGTGTAATGAGAATGTTATGGAATTAGTTTGTTAATTGTCGGGCATGATTCAGTGGGATCGATGGCCGCCGATAAAACAATATAGATAACGCGACTGTCTATTCGAGGGAGTGCATAAATCAAACGAGCTCCGAGACAAATATATTCCTTTCTTGTTTCTCTCCCCTCCCTCTCTCCCCCTCTCCTCTCTACGGATAAAATAGATTTTTTTCTTCTATCGAGCGGCGCGTACACGCTCCGAGTTTGTTACCGAACTTTTGATTAGAAAGCCACGGAATCCGTGTGTGCGCGCGGCTACCGCTAACGCATTACGACCCCCTTTTTTCTCCCTTCTCTGTGTACTCTTGTCTCTTTAATCTCTTTTCAGTTTTACAACGCGCCACGGCCAGCCATGCGTGACGATCGCGTACCTACTCGATCGAAACGTGGTATAAGCGTAACTGGGATACGAATTGTAAAAAAAAAATTGTTCGTCGGCTGTTTTCATCCCCTCGTTAAAAATTTGAAATCGAACCGATGTAACATATTCCTCTTTTTCTCATTCGAATGCGGAGAATGTTAAAAAAATAAATTGTACCATCAATGGCAAAACCTTTCTGCGTCTCGCTTTCGAAACGCCGACGCGATTTTCTCGTTACCCAATCGTTATATCCCATTGGAGGCAAATTGCGATGCGATCTTCCGCGCGCCAGAAGACGCGACGATCGGCTTCGTACGAGGAATGTATCTTCCCGGTGCGTTATCTCACTCGCGAATTATTCATTGTCGCCGAACAATGGCGATTTACTCGCGAGGGTAACGCCGTAAGTGCGAGGTGCACGTGCGACTTGCGTCACGAGGAGACTTTCTAAGCATCCATCGGCGTCTATTGGCCAATCGTTATTTATGCACGATTCCTTGCATATTATATCTGGATCGCTCGCCGATCGTAAATTGACGAGCCCGAGTACCACAATTGGAAAAGTAAGGATAATTTTTTCATCTCGATCTTAGATTTAACCGTACAGAGCCAACGCTAACGAACTCGAATTATCTCGAAGTACACGGTCTAATAAAATCGACGATCGTATTAGAATTTAGTACCCGCGTGGGGAACAACTGTAAACTCACTTTTAAATGCTCTCGCAGGCGTTGGCGTCTCTAAAATTCTGACAAAAAGAAAATCTAAATAAGACAATAAAATAATTTAACAACTACGCCAGCGCGCTTTGCGTTTGGAATTTCATTAAAATACCATCGATAATTAACCGGAGCTATCCCTAAGACGTGTAATTGCTGGTTCGCGAGAGCTTTTAACGAGCAAAACTGCGCTACGTGAAATATACGCGTTAATATAAACGTCGCGTCCCAACCCGTACCGTAAACTTTCTACTTTCATTAAAATTAACGGTTCTGTGTACGCGCGATTCGCAATAAAAGATACTTGATTTTTTTTCGGCAGAGGAGGGAAATCTGCGAACACTCCATTTGAGTTTTCCCGGATTTTCAGTCCCGAGTTAGAAACTTCGCGACAATAAAACTCATCGCTTTCTAATTGCTGGACATCCTCGATCCTCTCGGTTTTGCGCGCCGAAGAGTTTTTCCCACATATATACTTCCCGCTCGTTCTCAGATCTGATATCGGCGCTGTACAATCGGCAACTTTTCACGTATTATTTACTATTATGATACGTGTAGGCGTTTTTGCGGGAGCGAGCATAGCCGCAACGTCGAACAGATTAAGCGGATACGAGAGCGCGGGGTCAGAGTGATTGCGACATCGGATCAACCGCGTGCCTTTTCAACGTTTCCAGCTCTCATTCATCTCGTTCGTATATTACTTTGATTCCTTTTTTCGCTCTCCCTCTTCTCCTCTTTCTCTCTCTCTCTCTCTCTCTCTCTCTCTCCTGCGTGGAATAGCTTTGCGATTATGTATCGCATTAATATGTAAGTCACCCACGTACGTGCAAGACGATCGAGTACGTTTCATAATACGTTCGCTATTCGCGAGCGCGTTTCAGCCTGCGTTGTGTTCCGCACGCGGTGAGAGCTCCTCGAAATCATTCGGTTATAACTCAAGACAAGTCGGTCGATAAAAGGCCCCGCGTGTTGCAACAATGCCCATTATGATTTGGCAAATACGCCCAGAGAACCTCCGGGGCCTTTTCTCACGTACCGCGAAACGGTATCGATTATAATCGAGAGATGAAAAAATTTCATCATCGAAAATGAAATATGCAACGTTCAATGGGCAATAAAACGAAATGCCACATTGGTAATAAGATATCTCGTTGTGTACAGAGCGAACGAAATTCGAATGTACCTGAATATTCCTGGAAGTTGTAAAATCGAATAGATTCGTAATTGCATGCATCCCCGCTCGCTCTATGCACCACACTGGCAGTCGACCCACGCACATGAGGTCGCGTTATTAGAAATTCCGTGGTGTTTTAACGGCCAGGATTCATTCTGGAATCGCGTTCGCGAAAAATTGCGCAATCGCGGCTATTAGCGTTTAGCGCAAGACCGATAAAGATCGTCGTGTTGAGTGGATTGCAAAATGTCATCGATAATTGTCAGCGCTAATTATCCTATTTGTATAAATTATCATTTCGTCGCTTTGCGCGATCGGCCCACGCATCTCTTCACAATGCAGCCGCGGTTATTGTTTTCCGTGAGCGATTTTCCTTTCGTCGATCCTCTCTCGCCGAGAATGAATGCCCCACTTGTAATCGATTCGCGTTACAACGAAAGACGAGAGAGTAAAAATGAAAACGCCAACGTAACACGATGCGAAAGCGTTGCACGAGCCAAACGTAAATATCGCTGCGATTATTACGGCGATAAACTATTCGTGGATATTAACGACGTGCATCCGGTAACGTGCGATTATCGTGTAAAAAGGGAATGCTTTTCAGTTAACGGGCTAATTGCACGCACGCGACTCGATCATAATTGCAGTTCCCGATCGCTTCGTTGTTTCTGACGTTCCAAAACGTAATGCTCCGTAAAATCTGTACGATCGCTGTTTTCCTCTCGTTACTCCATTTCATGTTTCATGTCTGAGTGTCGATGGATTATCTCGTGACAACACGATTTTCATTTCATTTCATTTCACAGAAAAACTGATTCAATTGCTTCAGTATTTTATTAAATTATATGATGTAGATTTTTTACCTTTATCAAAAACTAAACGTTGTCCGCACGTAGTAAAAAAAAAAAAAAATCGGAATTCGAATGTTTCGATGAGTACGTACATCGTATAATAATGCAACGCAACGGAACGAGTAAGAGAGGAAGAGAACGAATTAACAAGTGCGTTAAAAGCATAAATAGGTGGACACCCTGACATTACTTTATGATTAAATTAACGAGTAGGTTGGTAAATTTCTATTTTTTAAAATATTATTTCCAATTTTCGAAAAAATTCCTTTTTCGAGAAATTCTGTTAATACATAATCGAGTTTACTGGTTCTCAATGTTGTGATTAATTAATTCGTAAATAATGTCTTTTATTTAATAAAAAGTTACTTAATTAAAAACATCTTTTAACGAATTCAACAAATTATTGTAACGAAATTAAATTCAATTATTTAACAATAGTGACCGATACAAAGAATAGAATTTAGAAATTTTAATATTCTATTTAAATTGACAAGTGTATTTAATTTATACGAATTCTAAGATTTCGTAAAGAGATATAACTCGTGTACCCAATTCCAATCCTCTCGCCTCGTTTCTCTTAATAATCCGCACGGTCACGCTATACGCGCGTCTGAAATGTGTATATTGAGTGTTGTGTTATGTGTGTGTGAGTGTGTGCTATATCCAATCATATCGAATGTACACATTCCACAGGCAAATGCGAGATTCGAAGGAATAAAGCGGCGGATCGAAAGAATTCGCTGGAACAATGGATCCGCGTGCCGCTGAATCGCGTTTCACAAATCACAACGGCACGAGTCTCCGGGAACGTCCCACACCGACACTCGAAAGCGTCCGATCATTGTGTAATTATGGCGCGAGTAACGATTTTCCCGTGTAGGCGAGCGACTCGCGTGCCCGCGGCGCGAGAAAAGCCTGCGCTTTTGATGTTCCTGGCCCGTACTCAGATCCCAAAACGGGATAAATCGATCGCGATACCCGAGAGTTTGAAGACTGTCTCTCGATTCACGCCTACTTCTGGTCGTTTTCACTCGGTAATGAGTACTTCCTGTATCAGAGGAGGAATAAATCGACGAGAGGTTACGCCTAAAATAAAAGTCACATGAAAAGGTTGCATCCTATAATAAATTTTATCAATATTTCATTCCAAAGCTTCCCAATCTACTCTCACGCGACAAAGTTGCAATTTTCTTAAAGCAAAAACTGTAACATTTATAGAATTACTTATACACCATCTATAGCTTAGGCTTTGCCTTGGACCACATGGCGTATACTGCAGGAATGTTAATCTTTCAACAATTGTAGTGTCATATTCCTTTTGTCGACAGATTTCTTGCTCCTTTCTCGCATATTGGCTAGAAAAATAAAACGTACGGTATTTGGGGGTATAGACGCGCAGATGACTCAAACACAAACAGAGGTTCGGGTTTTCGAATCTGAATTTCAAATCGTGGGCACGCGCGCTCCTCCGGTACCGAAGCTCGTGGCGACCGGTGTACGCTACCTATTCGACTACTTATCGCGCGACAATGGTCTTTAGGGCTTGTAACACGAGCTCGCGCAGCGTAGGCAGATTAACGCTCTCGCCTGGTTACAGGTTCGCATTGTTAAACGCGTGTCACCGGCAAGTGAGGGGCCCAGTGGAATCTCTCTCTCTCTCTCTCTCTCTCTCTCTCTCTCCCTCTCTGTCCGTCGTTTATATCGCGAGTACAACGCCTGAAATCGACGCCCCGTAGCTCAGTGCGCGCGATCTTTCGCACAAAATTTACTACAGGAGCTTTCATTGTAGGATAGAGCGGGGCTAGTTGAGCAACTTTTCACTAAAACAGTTATA
>NCVS01000892.1:0-53814 GCA_003055095.1 Goniozus legneri
TAAAAATTTCGTTACTTCAAAAATGAGTAATGTCTGGGGGGCCTGGGATCTTGGACTAATCGTAGTCGGTATAATTTTCGAAAATGCAATTGTTAAAATAATATTATATACGTAAAGCACGTACATTATAGTATGCTATTATTGTTATATTTATTGTTATTCACTATAATTATTCACATTCAATGACATACAATTATTTCCTTATAGAAAATGAATAAAGAATTAAATAACAAAACAAATAAACTGTTTATTAACTTACTTTTCATTTTTATGATCCTAAATGACGTGATAATATTAAAAATTAAATAGAAGAACATGAAAACTTCGAATTATTTTTTGAAGCAACTGTGTAATTTTTCAATTAATTAATTAGCATGAATAAGGAAAACATTTTGAGAATAACAAAATAAAGGTATATAATTGAGTGATTCCCGGGCTTAACGAGAACAGATAAAGAACTATCGAATTCGATTCACGAGATAATTATCGGCATAACTGATTCACGTCTGTTGTGATTCCCTTAAAACGAAATCGATTGTGTATTATCTACTTAAATTGCGAGAAATTGAGATCTGATATCAGTACCGAGATATCGATTCTCTTTATACTTTCATTTGTATGCGTGTGTGGAAATTCTCAGGCAGAGGTGCGTGTAAACAGGTGTTGACTCGGTTGGGATAAATTCAAGTAAATCCCCGCGGTGTGAACGGGGATTAATGATCGATTAGGTATAAAAATTGAGCGCGCCTCTGTCAAAGCATCAGTTCACCGAGTAACATCGAGTAACAAACACAAATCACCATGAGAGCTTTCGGCCTACTAGCCCTCTTCGTGGCACTGGCTTGCGCCAACGCCTTCTACATCCAAGACAAAGATGAAGTAAGTAATAAAAATGCAATTCTATAAAAAATTAATTTCAAAATAACAATATAACCAAATTTTTTCTATCAGTCCGATGAAATGGATACCTTCATGGTAACCTTCAACACCGACTTGGATTTCATCAGGATTGGAGAAGTCGAACAGAGCACCGAAGTTGCCCAATACGCCGACAATGAAACCGCCGAGATTGACGCTTTGGCCGAAAACTACAAATTGCGCCTCCGCATCAAGAAGAAGCACCTCAAGAAAATCGAGAAAGCCATCAGGAAGCACGTCAAAATCTCGGGATCCGTTATCGTCAACTTCAACGAACCAGCTGCCGAACCCGTCCCAATGGAACTCGAAGTCGCCCCTGAAGACCAGCTCGAAGAAGGTTCCCCAGCCCTCTACAGATTCAAGATCAAGATCTCCAAGCACAAAATCAAGAAAGCCATCAAGAAAATCGGTGGCCACATCAACGTCACCATCAACGGTAGCGCTCAGTACGCTGACGACATTCAAGTCGACGTAGAAATTTCCCCAGCTGAAACCACCTACGAGTCTCACGGAAAAATCAGCATGGAAGGTGGTGCCAGCCGTGGTCACGGTGGCAGAACCGAAGGACACATTGGCATCAAGGGAGAAATTAACTTCTAAATGCTTGCGAACGAACACGACCCACCAAAGATATTCCTACTACTTAATTGCTATTTAATATTTATGAAATAAAGATTTATTCTAATCCACTAGCAATCATTGTGTTATTTAAAAATGATTTGATCAAATTCGGTTTCATTTCGTCTTGAAAACATAATTTCATGAGAAATTACTCGAGAATTGAAGCCGTTATAACGGGGTACTATGATTAACGCTTTGCGAGTTCGCGAGCCACGTCAATCTAACGATCCAGCCGGCGTGGCTATTGTGCAGCATCGCAAGCCTGACTACCCGAATGCGTTTAATCGGAGATCATTAATAGTTGATTACTCGTATTGCGCGTTCTATCAACACTCAGAGTTCGGCAAATCATCATAATACGATCGAATTTCACGATCGAAGTGAGTTTTTGCTCGGCAAGGTACGTCCACACACTCTCGGGTTTAAATTAAACGGACGCGAAATTCGAATAGACGGCCAGTGCAAATGCACGAGGTTGAAGCGCCAGTTGGGAAATCCGGTTACACGAAATTCACGGCGAGACTGAGGGGTGTGTTGCAGTCTGTTTGCGCGCGACCGTAATTTCGTAGATCACGAAATCCGACCCGACGGGCGTCGTCACGCGCGCCGTCATTACGCGTCGCGAGTTACCGTTATTGTTATATACCATACCCGCCCGTACACTTCATCCCCAGCAAGCTTCATCACCGTTACGGTCATTAAGACGGGGTATACGTACTACCGATGATTTTCCTTAATCAACGCGTTCGCGGGGACAAGATACGTAACATTTGCAGTTACGTCGGGGCCGTACTTCTACTCAATTAAGCGTCTTGGAAATTCAGAAAGAACCTTCAGTTATAAACAGAATTCGTTCGCAGAGATTCAAAAATATGGAACAAGTTGAGAAATTTCATACAAAAAATAAGCTAATCTCAATATTTATTCGAAAATATTCTACAGATATTTTTTTGATATCAGATTCGAAATTAGCCAAACAAGTTCGATAAATTTTCGGACGCCCTCAAATATTTTATACTCGGGTCATATTTTTTAAATTTACTACCTGGGCGAAAAACTGCAGAGGATAGTAAATCGTGGCGTAACACGATTGAAAGGGAGTTCGGAAGGGTATCCTCGAAAGTGGTCCAGGTTGCTCAGCTGTCTCCGGGAATAGCGAATCGTTTATCGCCACGTTTATGGTCCTAGCGTGGACGAACGCATAAAACGCAACGACGAAAATGGTTTACGTATGAGGGGGTCGTTATTCGAAGGTTGCCTAAATCGATTGGCAGCTGAGTCATCTGCGCTAGCTCGACTAAATAGACCTTAAGAGGCTCGTTTGGTCATTTTTGTAACGGAGACTCGAAACAATACGGAACGGTCGTAGCTAACTAACATAGAGGTGAGAGAATAGGGTTGGGTTGGAACGAGCTCGTGAGACCCGGAGATGGCTATCCACTTGTAAAATGGTGCCGACAAGCTTCGAGACCGCTTCTCTCTCGTTTTTTACTCTTTTACTGTTTTAAAATCGTTCACAACCGACCAATTAGATCACGACGCGACGATAGGGCGAGACCCGTCGTGCGCCACGTAAAGCCACTTTCGACAGCGTTATCGAACTCGATCCAACTAATCCGCTCTGAATTTAACAAGTTTGAAACATTGTTGTCTGCTCCGACAGATCGAATGTTTTGAATAACTTTTGGAATAAAAGGGTTGAAAAATTATTTTTGATATACTCAGATTTAAATTCTCTTAATTGATCCACAATAAAAAAAATAATAATAAAAATTTACTGAGATAACAGAATTGTCCGTATATTCATTCGAATAAATGTTAGATCGTTTACTTTTTTCGTGAAAGAGCCTCATCTCGGAATATTTCACTTCCGACAATTTCACCTCGAACGAGACATTTTTATCGATCCTTAAACGAGCCGTGTCATTAGGCAGCGGCTCCTTAAATCGCGTTTTGCGTGATTACATCGATACTTTTCGGGCGCATTAGCGAGGCTCCTGTTGCGAATACTTTGTCTCCTTCAATAGATAAGGGGAAGGAGAACGACGAAGTCCGTAACAACGAACGATGCTTCCGACAGATTCCGCTAATCATCACTCACCGCTCGTTTTACCGAATGTTACTACGTTATAACTATAAATTAATCGTGAGTCTAGATTTACATTTTTGTTAAAAAAAAAAAAAAAATATTACTCATCTCGCTCGTTAAACCGAAAAAATTTTAAATCAATTCCCACGTGTCTCAAAAATTGACAGGTGAACGTTGACAGGCTTTGCTCATAATGAGGTACGCACACAAAAATAAAGCCTATGTACTTCCCCAAAAACTTCGCGACCATTCCGGCTTTCTGCATTTTAAAGAGATAACGCTAACTATCGTCGTTCCACTTGACTTGGCAACCATTTCTACCTGACGAGATAACGGATGCTTCCCCGACGAGTATTTTTAGAAACGCTCGAGCGAAGATTCGCGTTGACTCACTCGCTTCACTATGCCGGGAACTTTGAAACTATTGACCGACTATGTAACACACTATTCGAACGATGCGAAAGGATTCTCAGTGGTATGAACTTCGGAAATAGAAACAATCTCACGAATTTACTTATTTTTTTTCCATTGAATTGTAGAACATGACACTATTACCTATTAAAAATTTCTAACTCTGAATCTTTGAATGTTGTTTGAAGTAAAAACATTAAATGTTAATTTAAAATTTTGTTGATAAGCTCGACGAAATTTCGGCTCAATTTTTTTAATTACTTATTTTACAATCGGAATAAAGATACCTAAGATGCACGATCTATTTCACACCATCAGATACCAGTCATATTTGTTTGTTTAATCACTCGAGCACTCGTACCCGAGTAGTATCAATCTCGAAAGTCGTAAAAGTAGAGAAGCGCTGCTCCGAGATAAATTTAGATAAAGCGCGCGCGAAAAAAGGGAAAAATGGAATAAAACGGAAAAGGACGATGCTGCGACGCAGCTTCCAGGAAGGTCGACGCGCTCGGTATTATTATCCCTGACAGTTACGTATCGTCATTCGTCGTACTCACGCGCGGCTTATTGACAGGACGAGACGAGACGAGAAATTGGCCAAAAGCTTTAGCGAGAAAATCGTAAAATTCCCATTCATTCGTCCGATGAATTTTTATACGCGCAACGAATCTTACGTTCCTCATAACTTCGGGGCACGACCGGATCTTCGCTTCGCGATTATCGAACGAGGCTTTTGTTCGCGGTGAAGGTTGCGTTTAATTGCGATATATTCTCGGCGGGCTATTTTAGAATTTTCGAGTCGAATGGAGTCATTCAGCGCACATAAATGGAGAATAAAAAAACAAATAACATGAATTATAAAGAAAATAAATTATAAGTAAACGCGAAATTGGTTTGAAACAACTCATAACTCGAATTTGTGACTTATGTAAAATTTGTGTTTCACGATGAGTCAAATATTTTATATAAGTGGATTATATATTACTACTTGACATGTTTAAAAATAGCATCGGTAACATGAATTACCACATTTCGTATCCGTAAACCGAGCACATGGGAGAAATTTTCGAGTCGTTAAATTATACCGCGAAGAGTCGAATTGAATGTTTCAGCGCGGTATGAAAACGCTCTATAATCGTAAAACGCATTCGGGGAAAGCGTTACAGCTCGTAGGTGCGTCTATCCGCGTGTGTCGTTAACGTTTACGTCGGCGGATGTATGAATAATCGAAACGGACGTGAACACTGGTACCGCAACGTTCTCCAATACCCCCCAAAGTTGAAATCAACGATTTACATTCGAGAAAACGACTCTCTCCCTCTCTTACTCTCTTTAGTTGAGAATATTTAGAAGAAATTATATTAATTAAAAATTTGAAAGAGTTGAGAGTCTTAAAAGATTGCCGAATAAGTGAATGAAGAATAACGTATCTTGAATGAATGATGTATTTTACAATTGATAGTCGAGAAAGCTAAATAAACATTTATCTACCCGTCTCTCTCTACTCAAGAGGATCTATTTCTGCGACCATTCACATCGAAAACATTGACTCACTCGGTGCACGCCGCGCCGATGTCTTTGAACCCCAAACGGTCTAAATAAAACGCGGAGTGGGGAGCAACCTCCGGAACGAGAGCGGTACGAAAAAAAGGCAAAACTCGAGGAAATCCGATGAGAAAGAGATACGGGAACGAAATAAAACCTAGACGTCTCTGAATTCGTGACATTTGTTCCGGTCTATTTGCGTCAGTGGTGAGTAAGGTACATCCCGGGCAGACGTAATCAAAAGTGTACTACGTTCGCGAAATGTCCTCGTATTTATTGCCGAGTGCGCGCGCGCGAGTCGGATGAAAAGGGCTGTAAAAGCGGGTCTTGTTAATTACGAGTGCAACCGAGTCCGAAGGGGATGTAAAGATAAGGAGGCCCGAGGCTAAAAAAGAAGACAGAGGGAGGACGAATTAGGAGTAGATCGCGCGAAATAATCGCGAGAGGAGAGTAGGATCGTAAATCAGCTAGGACCAGCTCGTCTCGGTAAGAAAAAAGGCGAGGGACAAACGATGGTAGAGAAGAAACAAGTGATAAAGTAGAGAGGAGGTAAGAAAGGGAAAGAGCATTGTTGAATCGACCGTGACCGTGTTTCTTCTTTCCCTCTCATTCGCGAATATCAGTGTGCTAGCTTAAGTTTTACCGCTCCCACCACCCACCTCCCCCCCTCTATCTCTCTCTCCTCGTTCCTTTTCTTTGGCTCTCATCTTCCATCACGACTCGTTAACGGAACAAAGGCCTCGGTTCTCTCACGCCCTCTATACTGCACTTTAGTATTTTAGACTCTACGCCGAATAATTTCGCGCGACTACTTTCGCGACTGGCGCGGTCTTCGGTACTTCAGAGAACAATTTCATCTAGCTCCGATCCAAAACCTCGAGTCCCGAATAAATTTCAGACTGCGCCCCGGAAATAGGAAATTTAGCTCTCGCTAAATATTCAACGAGTCGTAGGAGAGAAGCTGAATACGTATACGTTGATCCGACGGTACATGTGAAATGCAGATTTGCACTCGGGCAAATTGAAAGTCTGTGTAACGGGCCGGTCGGAACGGGGCGAAGTTCGCGTAAATGAGTCAAGGTCAGCCGGATCGGTGCGCGGGACTTCCGCGTGTGCGGTCAGCGCGAATTTACGAGGGACAAAAGAATCCTTTGGCAATGTACGGGGTGTTAAAAAATCACCACGTGTATTCAACTTTTGAGTAATACATAAAGAAATTGCAATAAAAAATGCATAAAAAAAACTAAAAATAAATGCACAAGAAAAATTATAAACAAAGTCGTTCAAACTTGAATTGCAGTTGTTTATGATTTGTTGATAAGAAAAATTTCAAAACCTATCGTAGAAAAGAATCGGTTTAGTGTTACTGTTGCAATTCTTGTATCAGCTGTGAGGACTGATAATTTCGTGACACACTGAAAAAAAAGTATTTTTCTACTTAGAATACAGAATATTTTTTATCCGAGTATTCTTGTTCGCAGTATACTTTTACTTAAATATTTTAGATTTAAAAATATTTGTATTTTACCCTTCAAAATACCAAGGTTTTTAGCGGGACTAAAACTAAACTCTTTGTAGTATCCACTGTATTTTAAGGCAAATTTTATCTCTACTATTTATAACATAAATAATGGCTAATAAATGAAATTAATATATGAATATAAATATATTATATTACTTGTTATTATTTCAAATTCATGGTTCGTTTTAATCCGTGTTGACCAAGCGAGGTTAAGTCGGCCATATTGATTTTAGTATTTTAATAACAACAATATCTACCAAATTTTTTAAAAATCAATAAACTTATTCTTATGTATAATATATTTTGGTATTGTTAAAATAAGAATACTTTTATTTTTACCATAAGGAGAAATATTCTAGGTAGAAAAATACTTTTTTTTCAGTGCACCTTGTATACATATATACACTTTATACACAAAGTTCTTTCACTAGATCACTTCTACGTGTGCGAGAGAGCGTCTGGCGAATTTCATTTTAGCGGCATTCGCCGAACCCGACCGGTCCTCCCACGTTTCGGTCCGAACGCTTCGGAATTTCGCTAAAACATTCTTTTCCCCTCGTTTCGTTCTTCTTTTTCCTCGACACGGCCAACGTGTTCGAGCTCGGGAATCGAGAGAGACTTTCCACGCCGGAATGTCGCAGCCGATAAGCGTTGTTCCCGGGACAACCGAAACAAACGAATCCGAATTCTACAATTCCCAAGCTGCCCGAAATTCGAATATCCTCGGTATCAATTAGCGCGCGAGCCCTCGATGATTAATTTTCAACGACGCGGTGGGCTTTAACCTTCGTTGAGTCTAACCCGTCGTAAATTTGGCGCGACGTTCGTTTCGCGAAACGCGTAATAATTAATCCTCGTCTCGTCGTATGATCGTCGTACTCAATTTTTTCCAAAGTCAGCACAGCGAAATACTGTCTCGGAAAATTTTAGCTGCGCGTGTCGAGCTAAAATTCTGCTAATTCGACAAAGGAATCACAAAATAATTACAAAATTAAAAAATCTACCAAAATGATAATTATTGAAGGAATAATTCAATCAAATAATAACTGCTTGAAAACCGTACGAGTTTGAGATATCTTCGCATCATATATCGAGACTATTCATCATTCGACGCACACTCGATATTAAATACGAAAATTTGACCGACAAAACTGGGCTCGTGTCGACCCGTTGATCGATGACCGTCGTGAAAGAAGCACGTCAGTGAGACAGGAACAGCGAAAGGTGGCGATACAAGAAAAACGAGAGGAGAGAGGGGGGGATCTGGTTCTTGAATTTTTTCACTCTCGATATAGATCGCGATGCGAGCGAGTACCCCGGATAAGTATACGCCTCGTCGTAACGCGCCAGCGATGAACCTAAAATAGCCACGATTTTTTCACTGCAAAAATCTCTCGTGGGAGAAATATCGTCCGACGATATCGCGAGTCGAGCGACGGCTAAAGAGCCTATCATCAGGCCCTCGATGAGCATCTAAAACGCCATTCACTTTGTTCCCGTCGAGTGCACGCGCGTGCAGCATCGCGCGAGATTAAATAACACCGTTCCACTGTTCCCGTTCAAAAAGGCCGTATCGCGATTGGGCCTTTACGCCGTCTCGTTGCCGTTGAGGGAAATTACAATAACCTCGACGCTCGTGTGTGTGTAAGCTCGATCATCGCCGATCGCCGTGTCCTGGCCAATAGAGCGTCCCGTTTCGAGACTTAGATACTTTCAGCGGACTCAGCGAGTTCGCCGTTCTTTCACCGGACAAAGAACCTTCTCGGAAAATCGGAGAATGTTTCTTATATTGCGAATTTCTCGGTACGATATTGAGGTGGCTTTTTCGTCAATTTGAGAGTTAAAAAAATTCTTTCGAAACCTTTTTTTTCGATTAAAATTAGAACTAAGAAAATAGCGTGGATAATTGGTCACGTTCTGGTTGCGTAGCGCGACCCTGAACTTGGAAATTACCTGTGAGCTTCCGGCGAATTGGGCAAGCTCCTAGCCTTCCGGCTGTGGCTGCTGCTGCTACTCCCACTGTTACCCATATTTCACAAATTATCGTAAAAAAACGATCACACTTGCCGTCTGATCACACGTGTCACTTGAATCGCATCGACATTTTCAATTTTCACTCGTCGATATCGCACTCGGCTACAATGAGATTTTCCTCCACATTTTAGGATCAATCCTGGAAAGCAGCGATGGCAATCAGCGCTTGTTTATCGGAGCAACCACCGCGGCGATAACGGACGTCCAATTAACCGCGGGGGATAATTGCGCATGGTCGGACGTTAATTACGCGATCTCGGAACTCGGAGGCTCTCGCGGAGCATCGATTATCGATCGGTAACTTCCTCGCGCAGAAACTCGCGTTATAAACGCCGAATCAAGGCCAATTTCCGCACGACTCGCCACGCATTTTCATCCCGTTTTTCGCGACTACTTCAATGATGCGTATTCAACGATCCCGCGAGTCACGTGACCGGTAGTCATTCACCGAATAATTACGCCAAATTCATCGAGAGCTAAATTCAATGGGAATCAGCCGCGGGGAAAATTGTGTACTTTCGGAAATCGAATGGACACCAAACGCGGTAGATATATTTTTGAGTATTGATGTTGCGGAAATTTTAATTAGACGTCCGAGCTAATTATCGCAATGTGCAATTATACGGCCCCGGGTGTTGCAAGAGACGCCTCGTCATTGGAGAGTCTCGATTATAACGAGCGACCCTCCCCACCCTTTTGTTCCTGACCGGCTATTACTTTGTAACAGGGTGAGAGATGCATACGGGGTGTCCTGTAACAACCGTGGACTCTCTGATCGATAGAAATTCGAGCTATCGCAAGTTCGTCAATTGTGAAGCTAACTTAAATGAAAAATATGAATCTTTGTCTGAAATATAACTTTATTTTTCTGTACTCCAAGCATCTACTGTTTGAGAAATATATTTTTCGGACACCCTTTATACGCATCGAGAAAAATTATCGGATGCAAAAATCGCGACAAGTACTGTTACATGCCATACACGCGTAACGGTACACCGGCTGGCATTGAATTTTCGAAAATGATTATGCGTAACGTCGCGACGGGTTTTCCCCTTTTCGTCCACCCTCGCGCCGTCATTTGCATCCGTCGACCCCGAACCGTCTAGGTCGGCACCGGAATCGACAATTCGCTTATACCGCTTTTTCTTTTTTGTTAATAATTCAGTGTTTTTCTCCCGCATCCGTAAACAAGCTCGATTCCTCCGAGCAATTTCGCGTCTAAATAACGCTGACACGCGAGTCTTTTATTCTTGTTCGACGAACAACGCTGATTGCCATTTCGGTTTTTCGCGATAATTGGGATCGAGTAAGAATAATAAAATTTCGCGAAAATATAAACCGGAGAGATTGACGCTGATGCACTTTATTACGTCCCTACGTTTTTTTTTATCTCGCACCGTCCCAGTTAATTCGGTTCGAGTTCGGCGCTGCCAAATTCAATATCCGCGTTGGCAATATCCCTCCAATAAAAATCCACCGATCCGTCTCTTTTCCACCCTACGTCTTATGTCAAATTAGACGAATTTGCATCGGAAACTTTTTTAATTTCGCGCAATAAGATTAACACCGTCGAATATATATGCATTAAGTATGCATACATAAAAAGTATGTGTGTGAAGAATTAAAAAAAAAACGTCGAGTCAGCTGTGCTCAATTTTCCACGTACAGCGTCGTGTTAAAGGGACTCGACGTTCGAATTAAATCATATGTTTTTCGACATTAATTCCCAAAATTTTTACTCTTCAGCGAAAAAACGGGTCGTTCACAGAATCCTTCGAACTTATTCCCATTTCAGTTGCTGTTATTCAGCGAATCACGAAACACTCGTAAATCACATTACTGCATTCTCGGGAATACAACGGTAGTTACATGTAGGTATAGAACACGCGGCGAGTAGCGGATAGCGCGCGCGCGTTGTTCCCGTCGAGACCAAACCGTATGGCGAGCTCAGCCGGCGCTCATGGTGCGCCTATGGTGTATAGGCATCGTTGATGGCCCGTTTCGAACTGAGGCCCGACGCGGAGAGAGAGTCATTCTCCCGTTCCCATAGCACGTGGCTTCTCTCTCTCCTTCTCGCTCCCTCTGTGCTTCTCTCTCTCTCTTTCGCTCTCTCACCCTCTCCCCACCACACGCGACTCCCCATCACGCTCACGCTCGTTTCATCTCTCTCTCTTCTCGCTCTCTCACTCTCTCACTCTCCCGCTCGCTCTCCATCTCGCACCCGTTTTAACTCCATATCCATCTCTTCTCTCTATCGTTGTTTCTGGCCCTTTCCACGCTCCTTCTCTCCCACCGTTGACTTCGCCCCCTTTAGATCTCGCACGCACCCGGAGAATAAAACGGAGATTTCCCTCGATTTTTTTCTGCACATTTATCTCGTTTCCGTTGTTTTTGACGTTTTGAAATTCTTCTGTTTTTTTCTCGGTGAGTTAAAACGTTTGATCGGTTTTATAGTCTAAATGTAAATGTTTCTTAGTCGTATTGATCTACAAATATAGATACCGAGTTTTTATTCGGATCACTTGCGATTTGTTGGAATTTTTTTCAATAGTTATATCGGAAATTCGATCGAGTGTTTTCATTCGGACCAAACAATTTTTTTTACGGTGATTTTTTTTTCAGGAAAAATTGAACTTAAGGAAGACAGCAAACAAAGAGATACGATGGATGTATCTCGCGAAATTTCGAGTTTATACCGTCGCGTTACCGAGGGGTTTTATTTCCTTTGAACGTACTACCTCATTCTTACTTTCCCGCGTTTCGCAATTTTCTTTCCACTCTTTTTTACGCCAAAGCTCGTTTCTATCCCCCCCCCCCTTCCCTAAAGTCCGTGCTATATTTTTTATTTGTCCCTTTCTACTCCCGCACGCTCTCAAGTAGAAAATGCACCGGGCGGTAAATATATTTTTGTCCGGATTTAATGAATACGGATAAAATAGTTCTTCTTTGTACAAAGAGAAGAATGAAAAAGTACGAAAATTTCTAAATCAATTTCGTGAAAAAAATTCTTTCAATTTCAAATTCGCTGATTCTATTACACGATGGCGAACAGAATTGTTTTATCCAACTCTTCTCGTCATTGTTTAAGATCTTTTCAATCAAGCCGCGACTGTCATTTTCCATCCTATCAAAATTCTGTCTCGTCCATAATCTTCTAGTACGGATGCAGGGCGTTCAACCCCCTCCGCTCTGATCTTGCGACTCCCCTCGTCTGGTATCCCTACTATGTCGCTAATTCGGTTTCTCCTTGTCCCGCCGGAGCGAGTTTAGCGTTTTTCCCACTCCGTTGTGCCTTCTCGCGTCTCTCTTTCATCCCCCAACCGACGGTTTTGCCCCCCTCGCGGTTCGTCAACCCTCCCTCTCGCCCTCAACGCGATCTCGCTCTACTTCGACACTCGGATCTTCCCCACGCTGATTTTCACGACCAATAGAGACGCGAGTCGTTCCCCAGGAGCCGGCCAATGGCGAGACCGAAACCATTTTTATGATAATGTAGAGGCGAAATTCTTAAATTTTTTTTCAACAGTGTCTCTGTAGATCGATCCCAAAATTTGGAATAATATTTCGTTGTTTTCTGTGATTGCTGAAAAATTATTTTAGTATTAAGAACAGGCTGAAAATTTGTTCGAAAAGTTTCACCCTAGTTGAATAAGTTGAATACGAAATTCTCAATTAATTCATGAGTAACACATCGGCTTTAAAAAAATTAAACATTATAAGAATTCAAAAGATACTCTATATGCGCGAGTATTTATACGAACATGTTGATATTTTTCTCTCCTCGCTCGCTCGCTTTATCGCATGACAAAGCACGGAATGGACGAAACGAGCCGTCAAAAGCTCCAGTGGTGAGCTTTCGCGCGAGAGTCTGAAACCGCGACAGAACTCTCCCATCCAGTCTGTCCCTTTCCACGACAAGCCCCGCACGCGAAGAAATTGCTTCGCTCATAAAAAAGAAGAAACCACCGCCCGTATCGAAATTAAATGCATTCCCGAAAATAGAAAACTAGACCCGTTAAATGAAACGTCGACAAGTTATTTGCAAACGATCCATCGAACGAAACACGCGAGCGAGTAAATATCAGGAGCGTTTTCCCTCTCGCGAAACAAAACGTTAAAACAAGAGGAACGTTATTCAAATTGCTTCACAGCGACGGTCGAATTCGGCTGTAACCAACGGACGAAAAAAAAAAGGGAAAGAAAAACGAGACTAGTAGAGAAAGGTAAAAAAAAATCGAGGGAGGGGAAGAATTTTCATCTCTTTTTCACTCTCCGGATGGATACACAGAGAAAGGAAAAACGTATTCGCGGCGCGTATAACAGACTCGGTAGCGCGTGGGCATGTAACCGAGCTCTCTCTCTCTCCTCGCTTTGTGTCCCACGATCTGCCCGTATGTTCGTCCACCGCTCCTATCTCGTCCGCGGTATAGATCGCATAAACAGCGAGAGCGTACATACGAGAGAGATCGCCGGTATAACGCGCGGCTGTCATTCGCGACACACGTACAATAACGCGCGTGACCGGGGATTCGAATTCGATACCGCTGCATTCGATTCTCTGCCTCGGCAATCGGTCCTCTTTTTTTTCAACGTTGATATGATTGCCTGTGGCTCGCTCCCGAGAAACGCAATTTGCGTTTTGAAGTTTGATATCGTGCTCGTTAGAGAATTAATCGTTACTTTGTTCCCAATCGGCACTGATAGTTTTAAAAACTTGGAAAATCCATTGAATCTACTCTGTGCATAGATCTTATTGGATTTTCAAACTGCAATCCTGAAAAAGATTTGAGAAACCCTGACGCAAAAATATCAACAAATTTTTACGAATAAAGCTCAAAATGCTAGTAAAACTCAACTTTTGCAGAGGAAATATATTATTTAGAATAGAGAAAAATATTGGTAGAGAGGAAATGAAGAAAAAATGTTATCAGCCGAGGCTATTGAAACGTCTCGCGAGTTACCTAACGTAGCGATGTTATCGGCCTCTTAAATAATGGACCCCAGATAAACTACCCTGACGTTGACGTCGTTAGAAATGCGTTACGCGTCGTATACAAATACCGTGCGCGCATCCTGCACGGTAATACAGCGTGAGGTACGCCTAAACGTACAGTCCCCGTGTATATATGTATGTATACCTATGGCTCAAAGGGGTTCTATTGTGACGGCGAGGGCGAATGCACGAGCCACCGAATAATAGAGTATTGTCGCTGTGTTAATGACTAGCGTAAAATTCAAACCAATGACAGTTTCTCTTGCAAAAAGTACAAGAAATCTATTTATTTTACGATAGATGAGTTGGTCGAAAAGCAAAAATCAATGACCAAAAAGTAGAGTTGCGAATAGCGAATGGATTCGTTTGAATTTCTAATAAAACTTAGAGAAGTTAAAAGATTCTTCGAATTATCTTACGATCTGTTTTGGCAGTATTGAAAATTGTTTATTTCTGATTTTGATAATCAAACCAGATTTATTCTTGGTATAAATATCACTGATAAATGAAAATACAGCTGTAATAGTTCGGTAAATAGATCAAGCAACAACCGTCTTTAAATAGTAGAGCAGGTGCTTCGAGTTGGAAACACGACGTGTGTCAAGTACATACGCAGCCGGCGAAGAAAGCGAGAGGCTGTGCACGGTTATGAATGTATAACTCGGTGGCGTACAAACGCGCCAGTGTCTCGACTACGAGACGCGCGACGAGTGCATTACGATGCATCGTGGGCTACGTCCGTATTTGCATATCAATGCAGTTACGGATATAAACATCGCTAACTACACCGGCGAAATGATTAACAGCGTTTTTACCTCGAACATGTACGTTTTAAATTATCGCTTATGACGTCATTTACTTTGCTCGTTGTTTTAACAATATTGAAATAGTTTCAAGACACAATTTTTGAATATCGTGGAATTTTGAATAAAAAGTGAATCCTGTTTTTCATTCAAGTCTATTTCATCTGCTATTCAGTACATTTCCAGCCTACAGGATTATTCAATCTCGTCATCAAATTTTATTCAAATTGTAGATTGAGATCAACTTTGATTCATGAATTTTAACATTCTCTTTATCGACGACTTTTCCTCGAAATTTGATAAAGAACTACTGAAAATATTTCACAAAAACTGTCTCCCATGCATCGTAATGAATTTTTAGGCGTGAGTTCTGACGCCGAAAGGAGTGGCCGTTCCGTGCCACCCACACGTGAGCCCCGAAACGAGCAGCCCCTCGGCATAATCGGGCATTGTTAATATGTTAATATCTCACTCGCGCACACTCGTGTATCCAAAGGGCGGAAGACCCACGTTCCTCTTACTCGACGGAGTTACACGGACTATTAGCAGTGCGGTCTCGAAAATTTTCGAGGGTCCAACACCCTCGCGATGAATTCCTTCTTTTTTTCGTCTCGCGCTGAATGGAGTATCGTCACCGAGTTTTTGTCCAGTTCCGGCGCTACGGCAGCTTTGTCAAGCGCTAATTGGCGAGTCGTTTGCAAAAGAAGAAGACGAACTCCGTCTAATTAACTGGGGAATCCGATGATTTGTCGAAAATCGTCGGGGATTGACGACTCGCCGGCGTATTCGTCTCTCGTCGCACGAAAAAATTCTTCGGCCCGACGTATCTTACCCAATATAAATCTCGAAAGTGAAATAACGCCACCCGGGGGAATAATTTCGCGCGACGAGTCTTCTTTCTTTTACGTCCTCTGCGTTCCGTGTGAGAAACGAGTGCCGATGAAAACTCCGCGTCCCGGAAGGTTAAAAATAACGACCTTGACAGTCGCGGATCGAGAGAGCCAAGAAGAGCAGAATATGAATCGCGCGCGCGGTGGTAAAAGTCAGTTACCCTGGCACGTCGCGGCGATTAAACCCACGCCAACTCGTGAAAAGGCCTATGCAATTTGAAATGTATACGAACTTCATTCTCGTTTCGTAAAGTAGTTTTAAATTTTGAGTTTTTTTTTTCGTAAAAATTTGGCAATTCTTGTCATCGAATTTTTTAAGAATAATGAAAAATAACAAAAATTCTTTTTGGGTTAAAATCTACGAATGCTACGATTGCTACAAATCGTTGAAATTGAATGCTCGATATACACGCGGCGAGAAATGTGCAAATAGCGCGACAGCTCGTTAAGCTCGAAAAACGCACGGTGCGTTCATTTGTCTCGCGAGGGTAGCTTCGCGTGAGAATCGAAAGATTACAACGCGCGTTATCGCGGGCCTGCACTCGGAAATCGAAACGCGAGTCGATACTTACATTGACGGCAATTAACGTCCCTGTGTACGTTACGCGTAGTGCGGGTGCACGCACTTCTGCCACGAGCGAACGAACAGAGCTCAACACCGCAACACGAGGCAGGGAGATTAAACGCGCGTTATCGCGCATCAGCGTGCACAAAATTTTCGATGGATTTTCGAATATCGAAAACGCGGATAGCGTGATTAACGCGAACGTTAATGAGCTCGTTGAAATAAACAGTGAAACAAATTGTTATCGCGTTCCGTTTCTATAGCTGCATAAATCTATTTATATCTGTTCTTTTGTTCATTCGGCTACTAAAACACGATGCTTTGTTACTAATCGATTCGTCTACACTGTACGAAGAGGAAGTCTAATGAAAATTCGAACAGAGTTCGAACACAAAGGGTAGGCAGGACCGAAGTTCCTGAAAAATGTATCGGTTACGCGAGTTTTATCTTACTCAAGGTTATATTATGGTTTCCTGCAAAATTTTCGATATCAGCACCGTCTGGGATTACCGGATATTTAATTATCGGAAATGAAAAATGAAGTTCGTTTAATGGAGTCTGGGCTCCTCTTTTTCTTCCTAATCACGGCTTAAGAGTGCTTCGGATTGTGTTTTCGCAAACGGAACGGCAAACTCGGATTACGTTATCATCGACAAGCTGTCAAGGTTACATGAAATTAATTAATAGTGCATTAAGCGTTCGCGGACTCGTGGGGGCTACGGAGCACTTTGCCTTTCATCGTGAATTTTTTCCTTGTACTCTGTGTATTCACAGACTAGCATCGTTAACGAGACGCCGTAATATCTTCCCGGAAAAAATTTCACTCGAGGGGCTTTTCCTCCTTTTACCCTGTCGAGAGATCGCGACGTTTAGAGCGTTCTGTAAAAATCCTTCAATTACGATCACCCCGGCCGTTACGGAACGAGTATAAATATAAAAACGCGAACACGACAGGTTCTCGTTTATTTTTCCACTTCATGTTATTCCAATGACACGTGAGCGTGTACTGAAACTCGATAGGACTTATCAACGAGAGATAAACTCAAGATATCATAAAATCGTACGATATTATCACTCTTCGTGGCAAGATAAATCGTACATCGATAAAGTAGACAGCCGCTCGATCGGCTACAAATAAACTACCAATAGTCGGTAAAGCGGACTTCGCCTACAGCTACGGCAGGAATTCGCTTTACCGACTACGGAAAACCTCCAAAAAAGGAAGGAGAGCGATATTGTACTCACTTGGGCATGTCTTGTAGCTGCTTGGCACGCTGCTTGTACCGCGAGAGGGCGAAGAGTAGAGCCAGCACAGGCCAAAGTGTCGTTCCCGATGCGAGCTCGCCAGGATTCACGGCGCCCACGTCGGCGCCCAATGCCCTCAGGGCACCCACGCACAGGCTCACGTTCTCGACCTGCGCAACACACAGAAACAACGCGCTATGAAACATTGAAAACATACTCTTATACGACGTCATCGATCATCGCGATTGCCCGCGTATACACACTTTTCGCTCACGTAATTAATCATCTCGGACATTCTCGGTGGGAATAAAAAGAGAGCCAGAGAAAGAGAGAAACAAACGTTCCTCCAGTTTTTCCCTTATGAGGAAGATGATGTATACCGCGAACGTGAGTTCTAACAACTGGTGGATATTGATCTGAGTATGTATTATATATTTTAGCATTTTTCGAAAATTCTGTTGAGATTGATTCTGGCCAGCAGAATCTGACCATTAATATTATACAGGTATTGTAGAATTTTTCCTTTTAAAAATTACATTTTTTTGTATTTCAATAGTTTTGGGTGAACAATCGGACCAAGTCCGAAGGTAATTAACGTCGATATCTCGTGACCGATACCAGTTCGCATTCGAGATAAGACAACGAGTGCGCTAGTGAAGAAAAGCGCTGGAAAGAAGGAAGGAGGAAAATAAAGGGAGATACCGAGCGGCACGTACGCGAACATTCCGCGAAACGTGACCGTCGTGACCAAGGCTACCTTGCGAGGTGGCACGTGTGCGCCACGACTCCGGAGGGCTTCCACGGTACACCCACCTCCCTTCTGTCCCTATGAGTTTTCTATTGTTCCTCTGAGAGAGAGCGAGGTCGGCTTTTGCTCAAAAAGCGAAACCATGAACGGTACGCCACAGGGTGGTGAGAGGAGTACCCACTATATGTACGATAGCGATGAGTCATCGGTATCCCCCTGCTCGTTCATCCCCACCCCTGTTATCCCTGATAGCACCGCAAAAGGTGAGATATATAGGCGCGCGAGTGGGATACCGTCAAGGGGTTTCACTCCAGTTTCGCAAATTGCGTCTAGGATGAGCCCGCGAATAGTTCATTTGGGAACTCGACTGATGCTAGTATTTTAGCGAGTCCATTACAAAATCTAAGTAGTGATTAGATTCTTCAGATTTTGACGTTTTGAATTGAAATGAGTCGCCCAAAAATCACTTAATAATTTTTATAGTTTTTAAATTTTTTTCCAAGTGTGTATGAAATTCGGTTTCAACGTAGGTAAATTATTTAAAAATCCTTAGATGTGCAGAGAACACGAAAAGTGTAATACCAGAAGATTTAAAGAGGGAAAACAGAATAAATCTCGCTTGCTCAGACGCGCGGATGAATTCGAGAGGGTGAATGTCCTCCTCCTTGTCGCGACGTTTTAATCTCAACCCGAATATATTTCGATTTCACTCGTTGCGCAATTCTCGCAGCACGCGCGGATTTGTATCTCGTCCGTTCGATCTCAAGTTTATCGTTAGTCTCGTTGCGAAAGCCCCGCGGGAATCTCTAGACGCGCGAGATCGTAAATCAAAATCAACGTTAACCGTACTAGGATCGTCTCTCTAGGAATCGTATTCTTCGAGAAATAGAGAGCGAGGGAGAGAGAGGAAGGAAAATAGGTTATTCTCGCGAAACGAGCAGATACGAGAAGGTCGAGATTCTCGCGTGTTATCGGGATCCATTAGCGGGCGCCTCGAAGAAAAAGAAGAAGCCGAGAAGCGAGCAATTCGGTCACCGTTAAAGGGCAACCGCGTGTTTTGTCGCAGAACGGAACTCGCGAAAGGACGATGAGAGTGCAGTTTGTTCCACGGCTGGGATGACGGCCATAAATGGCGATGGATGCTTTTTAACGCATCCCATGCCTTGCCAATTTTTCTTATTTTCTACTCGTTCGATTCGATAGGAGGATGAGAATAAATTTTCCGAGTTTTATAAATCGGAAAAAACTCGGATTGATTGATTGATTGTTGGAGATTAAAAAAAAAAAAGATCAAGTCTTCCGATAAAATAAATATGATTTGGAATAAGATTGGTTTCTCAATCAGAGCAATTACTTTGTCCAAAAATGTAAATATTCATTTCAAATTAGCATTTATAATTTGTATTCTTTGCTCAGAGTAAATTCGTAGATCCTGACGAAAATAGACTCGTTAATATTTTTTGTCTATTCAGGAGTGGATAGGGTTCATCGAACCTGTCTAACGATCTCGGATCGTTAATTACCCGCGCCGGAGACAACAGAGACCAACGTCGTCGTCTTACGGTGAGAGTGGACGAGATCCAAAGATGGCGATAGATGTCCTCTTATGGTATCGTCTTCGTTTGCCGGCGCGTCGCGATGCGAAAAGGAAGAAAGCGAGAATGGAAAGAGAGAAAAAGACGGAACGATAAAGAGAGGAGGATCCCGGTCTAAGGTCTTTCCGCCTCTTTTCCTCGCCGAGCGAGTGTAGGCCGCGTGCGTCTTGCGCGTATCCACCTCCTACGTGTGTCAGGAGTGCAACCGCGCGACGAAACTGGGCACTGCGAATTATTGGAAGGGGCGAGTATCGATTGCGCAAGAACTCGTCGACTCCAAGTGCGGATATCTCGACGAAACCGGTGTCCTTAAACTCGTCCCGTCCCTGGAATTCGTCCTTTTCACTTTTCTCGCTTTGAAAGGAAGCGCCGGTCTTTTATTCGCAAATTCTATACGAGCTATCAAAACCTTAGATCCAATTTCTCTCGAAAAACGATATCCTAGAAAAAGTGCAAGAAGGTTGAAAATCTCGTTCTCGTTGCCTACAACAAGAGTTTGATTGTAGGTGAAAAAGATGGAGAAAAATAATAGCGGTGTAGTATTCCAGGTCAGGTCGATTGCCCAAGTGTTACGTGTAACGAGAGATGCCTATAAGTAAAGCATAATCCTCGTCCCTCGCGTTTTGAATTCACGAATCGCTACTCGAGTGACCGATGCTTGTCTTGAAGACAAACATCGTGAGAACATTTTGTAATTCTAACAAATTTGACAACAATGTCATTTTCAATTTTCAAATTCTTAGTTTGCGATAACAGATAAAACTTCCATCAGTTATCAACTTCGCTGTCGACAATTGACAACAGTTGTTGAATTTCGCATTAAATTGAATTTAATCGGATAACGGTTTCAATCGAGCAATCGCAATGAATAATTTTCGCACGACGGATGCGTCCATTTGCACGCATCGATGCGCGCGAGTAATTAAGAGGCCTGCGATGCGACAGGCTTTATTACTCGAACTTATCTCAATCATAACAATTATTATTCCCTCCCGTGAACATGACCTACAATCACGAAAGCACGTACGCGTGACGTTTTCTAACGGTCGCAAAATGTAAACGATAACAAGAAGTTCAACTTGGAACAAGAGTATAAGGTATCTCTGTCAGAGGAATGTTTATAGCTGCGAAAGCAAGAGCTCTTCGAAGAAAATTGACAATTATCTTATCCACTTTAATTGTATACAAAATTAAAAATATCAGTCAATATGTTCTTTCATTTATACGTCAGAATGACGTCAAACATGAAATCCAAGATTAGCTCAAAATATGACAATCAACGAATCATACGACTAGAATTTTCGTCTTATATGGACGGATTTTTGATTCGACACGGCTGTCAACAATTTTTTCTTCAAAATATCGAACGAAGAGAATTGGCTGTATCACCGTAGTTAGTTGTACACAAACGAATCGTGCGCTCAACGGCTGCGAGGGCGAAAATAGAAAACGAGGGAAAAGAATCGTTGGATCGGTAGGGGAGTGCTGGTGGGGAGTGGGAGACTGCGAGTCGCGGACGAAAAAAGGAGTAAAGAAAGAAAGACGCGAAAAAGAAGAGGACGACTTCGGAGAGAAGCAACGAGAAGGAACGCCGTTCAACGTGACTCTCGGCTCTCACAATCGGGAGTCAATTACGATCAAATGGTAATCTCAGCGAATTTGAAAATTGACGTAGTCTTCAAACAAAGGACTGAAAAGAAATGAAGTTATTCATATAGAACTGAAAAATAAAGAAGCTAATTGATGTAATTTTACCGATTCGAAACTATATAAATTAGCTAGAAGTATAGAACTATTTCAAATAAATACAGCATTCCTTTTTTCTAATGATTTTCCAATATATGAGACGCTAAGTTCACACACGCAAAAAAGGAACAGAATGTATACTAGGTTTCCTTTCATTTATAATACATGTACAACAATCAACATACATTTTTAGCGGGAGTTGTGTCATACAGTGGATCAGATGTTATTATATAATTTTTGCACAGGGCAAGTTAAAATTCCGAATTCTCTCTCTAATTATGAATTATGAAGTGTATGCTTAAGTTCACGCGAGGCATACCGTCCGATAGAAATTGTATCATGCGACTAATCCGAAGAACAAAACAGACACACAAGTCTCTCTGTTATGCTCACCCAATGCCACACTTGGTGAAGCACGCTGATGTATGTAAACAGTCCGAATAATATGTTAAGAAAATAAATTTTGTGAGAGATGATATCTCTTACACAGCTTTTATAGCATCCCAGTGAGTTCTGTCACTATTTCTAATACTCTTTATTATATCTCTTTACACTCGAAATTTATATAGGTATAACAAATTTGAGAAGTCCATTTTGTACTAGGATAAATAAATTTCGGGATTCTGCAATCTTATCAGTTGTATTCGCAGTTTTTCGCGCCGACTCAGAGATCAAGTAGGTGTATCGAATATAGACTATCGATTTCCACAATCTCGTTTCCACTCGATGCAGCGTGCAAACTCACCGGAAGCTCTATCGGTAAAAAGGGAACTCCTGAAATAGCCACGCATCCAGTAGACTTTTACGTCTGGTATATATACACGTAGCCGGTGCGAGGAGCGAGTCAAGAAAAATCCCGGCGCGCTGGGTGCTCTCGCGGTGAGACATGGCAGAGTCATTACGCCTCGTAGACGCTCCCTCCGGTACCGATACCGAAGCTCGAACTATTTTTAGAGACGTGGTTGTCCACAAAACGTCGTCTTCCTACTTTTCACGCCGATTCGAGAATTTTTTTCTCCCTTTTTCTTTATCTTCTCGTTCGAGTCACGCGCCATCATACAATGCCAGAGCGTAATGTAAACAGCCGGCAAGACACGTTACTCTTATCAGTAAAAGGCGATAATCGCGAATACTAATTAGCCGATTCGCCGTATTTGGTAATCCGATAAAGTTCAGAGAAGAGCGTTTTGAGACCGGACATCCTTAGAAGATTCGTTGTGAGAAAAATAAATTTAAGATCCGAATGAAAGTAATGGAAGATTTTTAATCATCAAATTTCTTGTCATGATCGAAAAATAATTGCATCAATAATCTTTTGCGATATACGAAAATTGTATGAGAATTCATCCGAGATTCGCTGGAACTTTCTTAAAATGAAAAATGAGAATAAATCTCACTGGAGACGGAGAATTTACGAAAGAGGCGCCAGTGAAGTTAACGCGAGGAACGTTTCGTGTAACTATCTTCTAAAAATATATGTATACAAGTCCATTCGAGAGTAGGTGCATCAGAGTGCAACTTCTGCATTTTAAGAGTTCCGAGAGCGACAACAAAACGGGAAGATCGAGAGTGACGTCGCGACGCGTGAAATTCAACGAGCGAGCGAGTCTAACTTTTCGCCATGGGGCTTGTCTCGTGACCGAATTAAGTTCGTTTGACGAGATGACAGGGAAAACTCGGTGAGAATTTTAATCACACGCTCTAGATATTCCGAAGTCGAATTCCCTTCGTCGTGGTTCACAACTTCCCGCTATTGATCTTCCCCGCTTCCGTTTCTTTTATCTCGGCAATGAAGGAAAATAAAACACGAACACGTGTTCAACACGAACCAAAATTTTGTTCCCTAAATAATTTCAATTTAATTAAAATTAATATTAAATAAAAACATTTATTTCACCGGAGCTTATTTTCATTTCCATTCATGACGAAGTATACTCGAATCAGTCACATAATTCGTAAATCTCGAAACAAAACACGCCCTTCAAGAATTTGAATATCTGATAAAATTGGAGCGGAGGTCGAGAGTTCAACGACTGACAGTGCGAAACGTTAATATATTCAGTCAGCTGGGTGGAATTCGAGGTGAATTTCCTCGAAGCCATCCAACGCGAGAATACGAGAAACGCCCAAGGAGATTCTCGACAAGCTTAACCCGATTTTCCGAGAGAAGTTTTCGTGACATATTATGAGATATTGTGGAATGAATTCGAGAAAACTGATCGGAAACATCACTTTATTCCAATATTGTATTTCAAGTTATTCGTACTTGAAAATGGCAAGGATAAACAAAACTGCAACTATTTATCAAGGTCCACTCTTTACTAAACCAAAAATAGTAAACTCTGCTAAAAATTTATTTGAGTAGGCAATGCACTGTTTCCGACGCCAGGTGAGAATTCCGCTAACATCGGACACAATGTGCGCCATAAATTCATCGAGAGCTCGTACAACGCGGAACGATAAAATGTCTCGTCGAGCAACAAGAGTGGCAATTAAGGCGCGGACCCGTGGCAACGTTAACGATCTAAATTCACGCCGGTCAGTGAATTTAATTGACTCGATCCGGCAATTTAACCAACTAATTCGGGATGTCCAGGCGCGTGCCGCACGGCGAAAATTCCCAGGAGGATCGGCAGGCAGAATTTTTTACTTAATTAGGCGGATTTTGGCCATAGCGCCCTGTAATGACCAGCGTCGTAATACCGAGAGGATTATCGTTTCAGGACGGCCCGATAACGCTTTCATGGCACGGCGAGAATTTGAGGATTACGAACGTTGTAACGGGAGCCTTGAATAACGAATGAACCGTTAAATAACTTTTGATAACTATTCGATCAGATTCTCATAGGTATTAAACTGTTATGAGTTATAATCTATAACGAATATTAACGCGTCTCCAAATGAGAAATACTGAGCTCTGTAAAGCTGGCTAGTCAGTTGACACAAAAAATGGCTTCTTTTAACATTTCTTGTAAAAATTATATATCGTTAAAATTATTGATTTTCTATAAATGCTCTTCTAATTTTTTCAAGATGCATAAATTGAAACAAATACAGCTCGACACCGATTGAAGCGGGCCAATTCTGAAATATTCAAGACTTCAGTTTGTGAGAGTAACTTTAGATTCATCGTTGGTTCTGCAAATTTGATAGGAGCTACCGATCGAATTTGTCGAAACCGCACGGAAATATCCACCAGTTCGCGTATTCGTCTCTTTTTTTCTGATTTATCGCGTCGGTCATGGTCGGACACGAGAACGGATAATAAACCCCGTCGTCCGATTGATCGATCGGTCGATATACTCGCGTCGAACGAGTTTCGTTGTGAGCTCCGAATTAAATTATTATTACGAGAGACGCGTCGGGAAAAGAGAGGAAAAAAAAGCGAGCGCTATAAAAATTACTTTACAACGTATAATCTGGGCTCCGACGTTTTCGAGCATCGGACGAATTTTATATACACGGCCAGTGGTATAAATTCATTTTTCGATTACGAGCTCGGTGCACGCGCGCTCCTTGATGTATCGCGCGCGGATTCGAACGAAACTCGCTTTTAATGGTCGCAGCGAGAGCCGAGAGGTGTGCATAACGGTGATGTTCGCGAGCGTCAAAAAGGGGGAGGAGGAGGAAAAATGAGCGGTGCGATTGGGGGCAAGTACGACAACAAGAGGATGAAAAAAAAAAGATGGAGAAAGGATTGAAACGCAATAATGGCTCGAGGGGGACTTGCGGAACTGTATCTCGATTCTCGGTCGCTGACAAATCGCGAATCGTATCAACCCATCTATAGACTTGCGCAACCCAGTTAATAGTCATGCTATCGTTTGTATTATCGTCTCTGTAACAAAACGGTACTTGAATCGGTATCCAGAAGGTGTTATAATTTGAAAGTCAGCAATATTAAAATGATCTATTACTAAAAAACGTTGGAAAATGAACAAAGAATTTCCTCGAGTTTTAACGCAATTGGAAGCCATTCGTCACGCCCACGTTCTGTTAAAATTTCGCTCTTTAAAAATCTCGACGTACTCTCTCGCGCGAAATGTGTCTCGTGATTTTCGCGGCGAGTTCGCGCACGTGCGTGCAGGAATAAAGGAAACTGTTTTCAACTGTGGGGTCGATCCAGCGGAGGAGAAAAGTGCCTAGCTGTTATAATAACTCGCGATAACTGTCGTCGGTTAGCACGCAGCACCGAGTTCGGGACCATCGCTTACCATTAACATTGTTGCAGCGCCGAGCGTAGGCTTGTAGCGCAATCCCGGAAGTCGCGAGGTGAAACAAAAGAAAATCTAGCGCTGCGCCAACAATAGAGAAGAACTCAACAATATAAGATACGCCTATCACCGAAAAACAGCGACAATAATAATTCAACAATCTTTTTCAATTTCAGTCTACTTTGAATTAAATATATTTTTTTTTTTCGTATTTTTGCCAAGGTTACGGCTTATCTTTATTTCTATGATACGAGTGATATCTCTTGTGACTTCGGTGCATCAGTACTACATGTCGCAATAACGAATCAGTATGTATTTTTATCGAATACCATAACTTTCAAACACGATGAGAAAGAGTAAAGTTATTCCAATTTTGACAGTAGTCGCGATAGTTTTTTCTGTGGTTATTTTGGACGCTGTTGCTGCGCCTGTTCCTGAGCCAGAAGCTGAACCTTTCCTTGGTCTAGCTGGCGCAATAGCAGCAGGGGTTGTGCTAGGGAAAACAATTTCAGAAGCATTTGTATGTTATTTTCGCATACCATCGTAGTGATTTTATGATAAATAATATTCATTTATCACCTAATTTTATTCACAGAAAAAACGTATTGATAAATATCGTAATGGAACAACAACAACAACAGTAGCACCATCATCGTATGCAGTAACACCTCAATCGACTGTTGCAAAGGGTTAATGTCATAATTAAGAAGAATATTGCGAATAAATATAATTAAATTCCATTAAAGAAAAACGTTATTTTACATTCTGTTTTAATATCTTATTTGCGATAGTCTATTATCTTACTTTTATGCTACTCTCACGATTATTCATATGATTTCATAAATTGCATACTGTGTTCCTCGAACAGTAATTGAAATTTTATAGACGCGAACAGTTGAATATTATCATGGACAGGAAAAATTTTTTCGTGGTAGCGTTTCTTCTTTTTTATTCGTACAGAGCAATAGCAGCTCCAGTTACAGAAAAAATCGATCCAGTAAGAGAAGCAGTAGAGAAACAATCAGCCATGCCAATACTAAGAGCAACCGCCAATGCAATTGGAGAGTTAATCGCTGCAGACCTTGTATGTAACAGAGATTACCTTCATTTTAATTCACAATAACTTTTTTTAACATTTCATGTAGGGTAAAAAAAGCGGAGAAATCTTGAAGTATTACAAGAAAAATAAATTCGATTTTATTCAACTTTTCAAAGATGTCAATATCATACCCAAAAATGTGCAATCGTTAACTTGAATTCCTGATAATAAAAAAAAAATATATAAAAATAATTGTGGTTCAAATTAATGTACAATGTATTGACATCAGACATTGAAATCGGCCTTAGTTTAGCAACAATCGTGACAAACATAAAATCCGATTCGATTTATTCCTACAAATCGTGACGATTGGCGTAAACGAGTTATAACAAACTATAATATTTTTTCGAACTTATTTTTATTTCGATAGTCTTCGATAGTTTTCTGAGTGAAAAAATCCAATCGTCATGAGGAATAAATTATTTTTGTCTCTCATAATGCTTTTCCTCCTCTTCAACATTCACTTGCGGAGAGGCCGCGCAGCTCCCGTTCCGGAAGCGGAACCACTGCCACCGCTTTTATTGCCACTGATATACGGGATACTCGCCGTAGGAGGACTTGGACTCGCATCTTCCTCGGTTTGTAAACTTTCCGTTCGAACAGTTACCAGATGGTTAATAACCAAACTTGTTATACTCAATATTATTCATCTAGGACGTAATTAGCGACTTCGTTATGCCAACAACGGAGATACCACAAGTAGAGGCATAACTATTCAACCTGACAAATTTTGAAAAGATAGTAAAGTGAAATACAAAAATCCATATTCTTAATTTGTTTTTATTCTGCCGCGGAATTTGAGAATATCGAACTCCTGTTATATTTTCGTCCGGAACGAAATAACTTTTCTGTTCAAACAATATATTCCGTGTGGTTTTTACGAGCGTTGTAGGTGAGAGAGCGTACGACCCGAGAGTCCCCCGAACATCGTACGAGTTTCTCGGCACGTTCGATGAAATTCTGCAGGGCGAGGGTCGACGAGGGAGAACTGAGAGAGAAAGAGATGGAGGAATCGTAACGGTATCGAAAATGGAGACGTAAGTGCGCAATGCGGCGAATGATTTCGCGAAATTTGTTTCCGAACTCGATTGCTACCGCAAAATGTATGCTGAGAATAATTAATATGAACGCGAATTGAAAGCAAGTTCAGAAATATCTTTCCTTTTTTTTTTATTCTCACCTCAACTCTTATCATTTCACTATACACAAACAGAAACTACATTCTTTATAGCTCGTAAAACTTATTACTCGTTTACGTATTGTGATAATAGTAAACCGAAGCGAGCGAATCGGAAAATCACAGAAAGTAGGCAATCAACTGGGTGGGTAAATCGACTACATTTTTTTCTCACCCTTTGATTCTTTTATTTGATGAATAAAATCAACACCGAAGGAGCGTGGTAATTGAAGCTGTTTCGTACGATGTAATTACTATTATTATCATCTTAACGAGCGCGAGTTACGCGGGGATATAATTCTCTTTCTTTGCTTTAACGTGAACGCTCAGATATATATTTTATATATATGGTGTCCCGTTATAAGCAAATGTATGTGTAATATCAATTTTCACAAATAAAACAAATTTCTTGCATCGATATAATTTTTAATTTTATATAGCATCAACTCTCTTTCTGAGTAAACGTGGCTCTAATTTTGGTCATTATTTCTTGTACACTCTGTACATTTATATACCTACATATATTACTATATCTACAAAACGCATACCGAGTCGTTGCGCAATAACGAAACACACCGCACACGATCGAGCGTGACGGTTTGTTTGCAATAATTTTCCTGGCCGCAGTGGAGGACACAAAGGCAATCGCGTGAAATACGATCGATATCGACGGCACTCGCGGAAATCGTAAATTCTCAAACCGATTGGATTTCTTTGCGAGCCTCGGTATGCGATGGAATGCGTTTCTGAACTTGACGTTGAAATTTCCCGCCGTTTGATTCATACGAGGAAAATATCTCGGGAAATTATATGTAAATGAAATCGATTGTTTTGAAAATTTAGTGTAAGACAATACATGTAATTTAATGACAGCCCCCTCAGTTTTCTTTCTACTAACTTTAGTATTACTTTTTTACTCGGGTACGCGTGTTCCGTTGAAACTGTATAATGAGATACTTCAGTTCGTGTTATTTTTTTTCGAAGCAAGGTTAATTCACACCAATCCAAATACTGATAAACCCGACGTATCGATAATTAAAATGTATAAAGACTCGACTTGTTTCTCAGCTAATTCGCGTTCTTCAAGATACGAGTTTCGCTTTTCTGGATTAAAAAGCCGCTGACGCTCGATCTCGATAAGCCATAAAGTACCATAGTGCGAATTCACGACAAACTGGTTTGATTGTAAACAGACGATTTTAATCGAGTCCGCTCCAATAAAGCGATCAAGTAGGAAAATCTTGTTACGGGACTGAGAATTCTTGTAAATCATTCCGCGAGTTTCGCAACGTCGGATGACTAATGGCCCTACTAGGAGTTTAGCGATTTCCGAGAACTCTCTTGAAAAAATCTCAAGCCGCAATTTCCTTCCAGGCTCATCTTTATCTCGAGTTTCTCTTTTTTAATCACAGTTTGACAATTATAAATACATTAGAATACACATCGGGCTTTGTCTCGATAATGAACGCGCGTGGCCATTTCTTTCGCAATATTCACACACGTGCACAATGTTATATCGTTCCGCGAGTGCAACGATCGCGAAACGTGTGTGTGAGTCATACGCACACAGTCTCGAGCTTCTAAGCGCGAATTGTTCGCGTATGATTCGCTCTCCAGTCGCAATTTCGCCACCACTCGCGTGAAATACCGTCCACCCGATGAGCCATCGCCCGACTAATTGTACTGTTGTCGCGAGCGTATGTGAGAGGGAGAGCGCACACACAAGCCTCGGACTGTACAAACACGAGGACCAATATCACAGAGAGCGAGCCGAGCAAAAAGAAGCGCCGGTTTCGACAACTCGGAGGGTGAATTTATCGCTCGCCTGAAATGGGATTTACTTTATGAATGATGGAAACTGTATTTCGGGCTCGATCGAACGGAATTAGTTCGAGTGAGTATTCCGCATAGCGTCCTTGAAATAACCGCGTCGTTTAAATTGCATCGTGAAATTGTCACAAGAAAAATTTTAGCGTCCAAGAATTTTAAAGACTTGACAAACTGAATTTCGCGAAAGATTTATAAATAGATATGGTCAGTGAGAAGGATCTTCGCTACCTCGAGCGTGCGCGAGAGGCGACAATTAATTGGCGACCATGCAAACGACGTTTCGTGCGCGTGAATATTCCCTCCCTCCTCCTTACTTCTCTCGCGTGTTCTCCTTTCAGCGTGAGGGTCCCTTTTCGTCGCGCGACCTTCGACACCCGCGACTTTTTGCGACCCCTCGTGCAAAACAAAAGCAAAAAAATCCTCCTACGACCACGTGACCCAGTGAGTTTTCTGTGTGAAGTTCGGTTTCTTTGAGAGAAAAAAATTCGAGACTCGCGATTTGGTCGAGCGTGAAAAAAAAGTTGTTGGACTTTTAAACGTGTTTCGAATTAAGTTTTTCGGTGGTCGCTCGTATTATCTACGAGCTCGCCTTTACGTAAGACGAGATTGGCACCTCGATGATACTGCACATTCGAACACTTGTTAGATTCGCGATAAAGGCCGAGTTCGAGTTGTCTAGCTGCGTCGAGGCTCGATCGAACCGATCGTAGACTTCTCTATCGAATCGGGAAGAAAGTAAACGGAGAATAATAGACCCTTCACATTCGCGACTATCGGCACAATGAAACGCTCGTTAATCGCCGACGTAAACGCTCTCGTAACGCACCGACCTCGGCAGACCTTCGACATTAGAAACGATTTGCTAAGGAGCGAGCTCGAACCATCGACTTCTCTCTGTATCGATATTGAGTTACTATTACCTAGTGTAATCGAAATAGACAATCAGCCTCGCGAAAATTCGTACAAATCCGAAAATCATTACAGGTTTATAACGTAATAAATAAAATATGTGAAACAAACTAAATGTTAATAGGAAATTTGTTTTAATACTTCACACAATTATTCCCACCGTACCGTTATTAACGCAAAACCGAGCTTAGTCTCGCTCATTTCGAGCGAGCCGGACCATTACGACTAATCAGCGTTGGCTATTTTCGAACATCTCGCTCTCCGGCTGAAAATTTTACTGCGACCTTATGCACGTTTTCGCGATTGTTTCGAACGGTCGATCCCGGCACCGTAACGCCGGGTGAACGAATTCAGTTACGAGCGGTAACCAACTCCGATTTGCACGCGGGATTAACGTCCCTCGCTTGCGCTCGGGAGTCTTACAGCTTTATTCGTGAGTATTAAAATCGTTTACGACGCCACACTCGGTGAACCCCGAAACGAGGTAATTCAGCGGGTAACGCGTCTCGCACTTAGCGCATCCACCTCGTTACAAACCGTATCGGGCATTAAAACCCTGACGTTAGGGAAATTGCACGAGCCTCGAAGGACTCGCTCGTCGATTACGATCGAACGTTGCGCAAAACTCCGTACCGCTTCCGCTCGGCGCGATTGTGATTAGCCGTTCGCGATAATATTTCTGGTAAAAAATGACTCTTGACTTTCGGATTTTTTTCTTCTTCGACAATTCGCTGGATCGTAATTGATATCCTCGTTTACTTATCGTCGAGAGTCCAAATTACACCTAAGGTTAATTTATGTTGGAATTTTTCGAGAAAATTGCACTCTCGATTTTTTATTATATTCGTTTCTATTCTCTGCTGTTATCTCTTTTCAGAGATCTTTAATTACACGCACAGCTGATTCGCGCAACGACTTTTTTATATTTATCAAAGCATCGAGGCCTTGAACGGTCTAGGTGGCCAAATGTTAAAACGAATTCCGACGTTTCCGGTTTGTCGGTTATCGCGGCGCACTCACGAACTTTGGGACTCTCCGTCTCGCTCCTACAAGACCGAAGAGAGGACAGAACGAGAGAGGGAGATTAGAGTCTAAAAAACAGTCACGTTCGCATGAATCGGTGCTCTCGCGGCGTGTGTCGAGCGCAGTCCGGTCTCTACGAGGATGTTAAAACTCCGTCTCTAGCTCGTGTCACGTGTTACGTGTAAACGTCAAAATAAACGAGGAAATTAAAAATTTCGATAGACATACAACGTCATGCCTACAGTTAATTCCTGATTCTCTCCGCCCTATTCCTCTTCTTTTCCTTCCTCATTCTTCTATTTTATTTCGTGTTCACAGAACGATAATTCGAGAAACTAGTTCACGAATAATCTAATTATTGATTAGTTTTCGAGTAGGATCTCGATCGTAAGCCCTCGTGACGAACGGGATTAACGAGAGCCGTAACTCGATGATTTGTGGGAATTAAGAGCGGCCGGTGCATTAACCGCTTGCGTTTGCGGAAATGTACATGCAATGATTACCCCCCTTCTTCCCGATTCTCGTCGGTACGACCATGAAATGGAAAAGCCCCCTCGCGACCTTCGATTTCCCCACGCGGAAGGCTCACGTCCACCGGTGTAATGAAATATCGCAATACCGCTGTTTTGTAATACACTCGGCGCTGCAATGTTCGTGTATTTTTCTCCGTTCGGGGGTTAACTACCGCTGACACGGACATTTTGCAAACAATAGTAATAATTTGTACCAGAGGTGACACAGGGTTCTATACCTATATCAATTTTTTTCAGTTCATTTCATTCACGTATCGTGAGCAATAATTTGGCATCGTTTCAAGGGAAAATTTGACTTATTTACTTCTGAAAATGTACCTAGATTCCCAATTGTTACCTGTTCTTATCTGGGCCTGATCAGGAAACTCCGCACATCGGACAAATTTAAATCCATTTTACGATCAGCGTCGCAAGTAAGAATCACTCGTCGTGACTCGATTTAGATCCAAACAGTCGGATATTGTAGTATAAGCAGAAGAGAGAGAAAAAAAAGAGTCTGCCGCGAGTACGCGCGTAAACGTTGCGTGTTTACGCGCTCGGTAGAGTGCTCGAGAAACACGACGCGCGCTCCTGAATCACCGAGACACACACCACATACACACAAAACTCCGAGTGGCGCACGCGCGACGATTTTATTCCCGCGCCCGCACCATCGACCGGCACATTCTTACGTTATTTCGGTTATTCCTCGATTTCGGTCGATCGCGTTCTAAATAAGCACCGCAGCCTGTTCTTTTTTTTTCACCACAGACAACTTTGGAGAACACAATTTCCATGAAATTTCGCCAAATATTCCGCCAGAATATCTCGTCGAATTATCATAAGAATATTTCACGAAATTTTCACTGGTAGGGATCCAAAAGATGATCGCGAAAACATTTTTACTCTCGATCGCTGGGTGACCACAAATTGCAGGAAATCGAGGATTCCGAAATTCGCGTCGGTTTCTTTCGGGGCGGCAAAAAAAAATTGGGGGAAAAAAATCTTTCGCTGAATAGTCACGCACGAGTATCCGAGGAGGTTGGGTCACGCGTGTTTACGTACTTGAAGTCTCGCAGCATCCGCGCTACCGGACCACTAGTGAGACACTGAGCTCGCGCGCGAGTCTCGAGTCCGAGCTTAGCGCGGACACGAGCCGGAGGTAAGTTACACCGCGATCGCACCGGATCCCTCGATCGAACATGGTGGGGGTTCGGGCGAGTAGTGGGAGTCCAGCGCGATCCAGGTATCCACGTGGCCCTCGCGAGAGAGATCCAGTAGATCTCTCGTCAGCTGAGGTCAGTCGTGTACGTATGTGTGTGTTCCCAGCACGATTACGACCGTGACGCTTCCGTTTTCCTTCGTATAAGCCTTTACGACTCGTTATATTGTCGTGCGAGACTTGTTTGATGATCTTTTTTTTCAGTTAATCACAACACTAGATCCAATACAATGATTACACCCCATTGAAGATTTCGTGAGGAGTGTTGAAATTGAATTAGAAAATTCAAGTCAATGAAATACGAAAATTGATATATAATGACTTATTGTAGTATCGATTCTGATTTTTAATAATGGTGTTTTGAGTTATTAGAGGTATGTATGAAGAAACTTGATAGAATACGGTTCTCGATGAATTAATAGCTCGGTAGTCAATTATTGCGTGTGCTTACATGCGAATGAAGTGCCTCAACGAAAAACAAGACTATGCCGGAATAATTTTGGTTACCAAATTAAAAGCACCGTTACGGCATCGCTAATTGGTACACTCCTTCCAATCCCCTTTTGTTTCCTTTCAACTTCGATATACGAGCTCCTCTTTGCTTTATTCCCAATTTCTCGTCTTTTCTCATCTCAGTTCGCCTTATTTGCATTCGCTTCAACTCCAAACGTCGGAATAATTTAGCTTTTATTTTCCGCCTTCTTTTCCCTCCTTTTATTTTCGGCGCTTGAATTACAAGGCGTTGCGAACGAAGCGGCACCTGTATTACGCGTCGCTTCCGGCCGCGATGAGGCGTCTTGAAAAGTTAATGAAGTTTACGCTCGGGAGTAAAAGAGCGAGAGAGAGAGAGAGAGAGAGAGAGAGAGAGAGAGAGAGACAGAGTCCATTCGATAAACCGTTACATTGTCAAACGAGAAAGAGAGAGAGAGGGGGTTGGTTTCGGTACACGCGAGAGATTCACTAATTCGATGCAGTGGCTTCGCCAAAACGAAATTGAGGGAAAGTCGTTCGGTGCACGCACAATACTCGACTAAATTGAATGGAAATACGCTGTGGAGTAGCGGGGGTGGTCAGCGCGTTCTCCCTACCCTCGACTCGAATCGAGAATTCGAATATTTATACACCGAAACTCGCTATTGAAGAAAAAACGAAACTCGCTTCAGGACTAATTATTTCATTCCGAAGCATCGAGCCGTAATGGACCCCCGCCGGAAAATTTTATTTTTTCGGTATCGATTCGATACGATTACCCTACATTATCGTTTTTTTTTCCACTCCCCTCTGGGATAACAGAGCACGAGCCGTAGCGAGGAAAACACTCGAAAATTCACTCACGTGTCTGCTGAATAAGTTATCAACCCGGGAACGTTCTCACGCGTCGTTTTGTAATTTTGATACAATTTCGGTGTTCTCGTTTCCACGAGTGAGAGCGGCTAAGCTTCATTCATCGCGAATTAACCGAGGGATATAGCCGAGCTAACCACAGTAATTAACTGTACGGGCTCGGTAATGCACGATCTATTTCACGAAAGCGGGGAACACGAAAAATTGTCTTTATCGCTGGATCACGTTGGTTCACGTTTACATACAGAGTGTTCCGAAACAGAAACTCTTTTATCTCTTGTAATTCTAAACCGAAAGTCTTTTCAATACTTTTATTATGTCATCGACTACGCCTAAATAATAAAAAACTATAATAACTTGAAATTATGCAACATAAAAAAGGAGATATTTTTTTTCACTTTGCGACGATTTACCGTTCGAATAAACTGCGTTAATTTTAGAACACAGTGTATAATATATCGCAACTCGTTCGACTTGCGAAAATGAAACGTTAACCGATTTAATTGCGTGTCGTAAAGTGCGTTCGTTCGCAGCTGTTCGATTTACGTTACGCACTCACATTACACGGATCGCAAAGAAAATATGAATGAACGATAGTCGATCGTGAGAACTCGGCTAGACGACTCGCCGAAGAAACATCAAATTTATCGGGAGTGTACCGGAAAATTCCTCGAATGGACCTGTGAAATGTATGGAACAACGACGCTCTCTCACTTCTCTTGTTTGGCGTTGGCTCGAAAAAATATACCGATTGCGAGTACCCACACCCAAATACCTTTCGCGCTCGTTTTTTTTTTCACCTCGCGCCGTCAGCGCAAACAAGCCATTTGTATCCGGGACACCAGAGCGGGACATTTTCCACGTGTGCTCGCTCGTACCTCGTAATCTACGGAAGAGTACACACGCGCTCGCGTGTGCCCGACAAACACAAAATATCGCTCTTCGATCGATTTCCTTGCGTCGGCTCGAAGCCTCAAAGAAATTCGATGCTTTTTTTATTTTTCTTTCCCTCGTTTTCCGTTGTTGTTCACGATTACGCCGAATCTCGATGACGAAACCGAGAGGTTAATACACTCGTGGGTGGTCGCGGTGAGCTTCAAGAAGATAAACTTTTCGAATACTCGGAACCGCAAAAACCACACAAGGATTCCCGACGTGATTAACGCCATTAAAATATTCCCACCTATAGCGAGACGAGAGGTAACGACGATAAATTCCAGAAGTAAAAACGGGGTGACAAGAAAGGAGAGAAGGCAGATTAAGCGTATACGGGGTGTTTCAGAACTACCGCAGTCTCTCCGAATAGTAAATAGGTTATGATATAAATCAAAAAGAATTTCATTTCGCATTATTCTATTTTTCTAAACGAAAAACTTTTTAAAAGTTTTTAATGTTCAATTATAATCATAAAATTATAACAAATCACATCTAAAAACCAACTCCGACTACCGATACAAAAATATCGTAAAACAATTCATGAGATTTTCAAACAAAGAAACTTTTTAGTAGGATATTAGTATTTCGAGAACGTGGGGTAATTCTGGGACACTATGTGTACATTCGTGGACTTTTCTCGTATCGAGATTCAACGAATTCAGAGGACAATGCGAGTACACGGTCGAGCGCTCGAAGCTCGTAAAAAAGTATAATAGAAGAAAAAGGAGGAAACTGAGCCAGGAAGAAGGGAGAAAATTGCGATAGACGAAATTGATCGTACACGACGATTGAATGGACGCGGAAGAACAACCAGAAAAAAAGAAAAAACAGGCGAGGTAGTTTTACGACTGTCCTGCCGGAAGTTTTGTCGCGGCGTATGTACCAGCCGACACGCACGAGAATCGTACGCAGGTACGTTTTAATACGAGCGGCGCCTTCATTTATAAATTATCGCCGCGGCTAGTTAGCGGCGTGAGTCACGTTCCCCCTGTCAACGTTTAAGGAGAGTCCCCCTTTTTCCTCTCTTTCCGACCTTTTAAGCATGAAAACGCCGAGATAGATAACATGGACCATTTCGAGCATCTCGAGCCTTCTCCGGGAAAAAGACGTCATCGCTTAGCCTCGCGACAGTTAGCGATCATCGGAATTTCTGCCAAAACCAGTTTCGAGAATCGTTACGATTTCGCATAAAAATATCGAGATACGTCGGATAATATTAGACGAAAAAATAATTTTTGCCAGAAATTTTCCGTGGACAATAAAAATTTCTTCGAGTCGAGTAAAAAGTTTCAACTCGTAAATCCCACCTTTCCCTCCACTTTACGAGATATCGTCTGGCATGTGTCACGCTACACGTAGACGTCTCGCAAGAGTCGCGTGCCACCTCGCGAGCGAGACACGTGATTCGATTTTTTGCGGCGATGCATACGCGACTGTTCTCTCTCTCTCGTTTTCTCGCTACACAAGAGTTGCTGTTTTAATTATAGAGCTAAGCCCTCTTCTCGTTAACTCGGGACGAATAACAGATGTTTTTTAAAAACACAGGTATGATTTCAAATAATTATCGGTATTCCGAGCTTGTTTCAGAAATATCGCGATTTAGAACTAGAAATAGAATAACGTTCGGAATTTAATAACGCGAAGTATAAAAGCGGGCATCATATTTCGAACAATCGATTCAATTTGAGCCGGGGTATAGTTGTACTCGCGAGTTCCGACATCATTGGTGTAACAACTGTGACCGAGTAATTTGGCTCGTGTAACACCGCAGGACACCCAGGGAATACACAGCCGGGTATAACGTTGACTCGGGATTATGCAAATTGTCGTCCAGGAGGCGTTATCCTCCGAGCGGCCAACTCGGCTGACAGTCTGGCACCCTCCGGACGCGCGGTGGGTCCTTTCTACTCTAGACGATTCGGATGCATACGGAATCCGTAAACAAGCTCGGCGCTTTCCCGAGCGCGGAACCACCGCGAAGACTCTCGAGATTAGAATCGAGAGGAGGGGCGATAAAAGGAAGAAAAGTTTCGAAAGAGCCGCGCCGGTGAGATCACGCCCAGCGATTTTAAGAAATGGTCGTTTAAAAGACACTCGACGAGGCTGGATATCTTCGGCACGTTCGAGTGTCGTTTTTATTAGATTCGGGGAAACACTTCAGTTTCGAGTGAGTCTTCATACTTCGCCGAATATTTATAAATATGGGAATACAGTTATGTTTAATATATTTATGAATTATTTTTTATTCAAAAAGTATACTACATCGGAAAATCCGTGTTTTCTTTTCCAAGGAACGAGAGGGGGATTTTCGTACGGAGGTGAGGATCGAAATCGAGAATCGAGACGCGATAGGAGGTCGTCGTGTCGGATGCGCGTAACGATCCTCGCACGCCTACGAAAACCATATAATGGATTTTCGACGTATAAGGAGAAGAGTTATTAGCATAGGGCGGCGTTCGTTGTAACGGAGGCGCCTCTGTCGGCGAAACTCGATATTTTATCGGCGTTAAATCAGGACCGGCTTTGTCGCTGGGAATTCGCGTTGCGCGTTCACGCCGCGATTATTTACCGTTCGACACGAATCTCGTAACTCGAGAGAACTTACACAACCGTTTATTGAAATACTTCCAATACTCTCGACTTCGCGAACTCTTCGAAATCTCTCGCGATAAAATTCGAACCGGCCTCGTTACGCAATCTTGTTACATGCGCGAGAAATTAAAATTGAGTTCTCTCCCTCGCTCGCCGCTAATTGAGGGAGCGTCTGTTTATTGAGAATACGGGACGTAACAGGGTCTCTTTGCGCGTGAAAACGAGAGAAAAAAAAGGTTGATCTACGACGCCGACAGCTGCGTGAATTGGAGGATCCTCCTTGCGCCGCGTGCTCTTATACACGCGCCTTTATATCGTATCGTACCTATATGAGCCGTAAGTGTGGTTATACGAGCCTTCTATTTTTAAAGAGAAGACTCGTAAAGCCCGTAAGTCGTGCCGATAGGTCCACGACAGCAGGAAGTTTCGTGAAAACTCCTCCTGAACGACAATTTATGATTTTGTGCTTTTCATTTTGTGGGTCTAAATGTTTTAGCGATCGAAAGACCTTCTTCAGCAATTATATTATCGACCATTACTTCGAAAGTCAATATTCGATAATATTTGTCGCGAGATGAATTTATATTCACGCCTTACCCTCGTTCGATATCAAATAATGGCACATTTCATCAGCGTTCGTTATTAATTCGATCGACCGGTGTATCAAATCGAGCGTTTGAGATATCGAGAGTGCTCGAGCGAGCAAACGCTAATATACCAGAGATCCACATAACGATAGGATAGTCGGAACGCGCGCTGATATTAATCCAATTAAATACAAGCCGTGCTCGATGATCAATCGATAAGTAATTGAAATGTCTATCTACAAGGCCAATATAGATGTATATTAGATTGTTTTTGAAAAAATATTTTTTGTGAAATCGCAATCGAATAGTCCTTTCGCTATTACGAAATCGAATAACGAAGTAAAAAATTTCAAAAACAGTCTTACATCACTCCCTCTGCAGTTTCAAATATAAACTCAAACTCACCATTTGTTGGGCGTTCTTTGGCTTCCGGTTGACGTCGATCACTTTTTGGTTCGCTGTAAAGGGAAAAACCATTAGAAATCGAAATTTTAAGGCTCTAGCGTTTAACTTCCGGTTTCCGATCGATTCTTTTAATCCCTAATGAGACTCGTCACGCATGCTCATGTGACACGTAACACCCTAAGGTGATTTACGACTCTTGGGTTAACTGTGCAACGCCATAAGCGATCGCCACTCGGTTGACTCGGTGTACTGTTATGCGCGCGATGCAGCCAGATTTGTTTAATTCATCCAACGTGTGTACTATATATTGTTTCGCGCGCAAACGGGGCTCGTTCCAAGAATCGAGAGGAAGCGCGAATCGAACGTTAGATTACAAACTGTGCTTCTTAATCGTTACTAACGAATATATGTGTAACCAAACCAAATAGAATAATCATTAACTGTATACTTTATATTTTCAAGATAATAATTTGTAAAGTATAACTTATACAGATATTTCGTTAGAAAATTAATAAACTAGAGTTATTGTAAAAAAATTAGCGATACTCACTGACTGCTTCTACCAGATCCGCAAGAAGCACTCCGTCGCAAAGGTCGGCCTGCAAATCCGCTACCCTCCTCTTGCAACCGCCTCGTTCCAAGTAGTAGTTTGCCCAATCTGTATAGATCTGCAAAATAATTATTAATTTTAAATAACCATATAACTACATATATTCGTTGATTCATCATCAACTACGAAGAGATTTAAAAATTTTCTGTTAAGAGCTAGTGAAATAGGGTTTTAATTTTCAGAGTAGCCGGAAAAATCTTTCGTTTCTCGTGTTAAAAAATCGACGAGCTGCGAAACGAGGAATATCACACCGGAGGGGTTCTTTTAAACGCACCGCCCTCTCGCGAAGTGTCGTCCGAGAGCCGAGCGAGCGAGACAGATTCGCATTTATCCCGTTGGGCTCGAGCCAGAGACTCTCGCTCGCCTCACGAGGCTGAATGCTCGAGCACGGGTTCTAGGGCGAGCTTTATACCTGAAACAGGGATGAAAACGAAAAAAAATGGGAGCACACGAAAGAAACACAAAGGTGGAAAATTTGCGAGAGACAAGTAGGAAGATAGACGTTTAGTTGCAACGTAAAATGCAAAATCTCGAATGCGTTGTAGTCAAGATTCTACTGGCTGCGAATGAAATTTGTATTAGAAAGAAAATACGATATCAGACTCGAGAGAGTAAAAGGTTATATTCGAGGAGAAGAAAAAGATAGCCGGGAAAAGCGACGCGGAATGAACCGAGCAACTCTGGAGAGTATACGAATGAAAAAAAGAAAAAATCGAATGAATAAAAAGGAGTGAGAGAGAAAGAGAGATAGAGTGGATCGACAAAAGAGGACGGAAAAACGGATGGGCCGAGTGGAAGAGCGTTAGTCATCGCGAGCGCGAAACCGAATCATACGGTCGCAAGGGGCGAGCGAGAATGTGTGCGAGTGTGCAAAATAAGTTCACGTTCGCGGACTGCTCACACTGCACGTATTCTCTTCTCTCTCTGGTCTCATTGCGTTCCTACCTAAGTGACGTTTTCGTATTCTGTCGGAAAACTCGGAAATAAGCGAGCGTAAGAAAAGGGGATTATATAGAGCGATCGTATAGGGAGCTAAGTTTTCCGAATTCGCAGCGCGAATCGACCTCGCTCCCTTCATTTTCATTCTCATTCACATTCGAAATGTAATTCCAGTTGAAAATGATTTACTCGTCGATTCAATTTTAACTTCCCAGTAGTGCGTTTTAAGATGAAAATTCATATTCGCTCTTTAATTTATTAGGTACATCGAACATAAAAAAGGGCGCTTAATCGCACATCGCATCGTTGAAAATTTAAACAGGCTAACGTGTCGAGTCACGCCTAGGAGACGTCGAATCGATAATCTATAGCGATGTCCCGATAAGACAGAAAAATGAATCGAAGATGGAATTCCAAAACATCCGTTCGAGTATCGTATGATGAATTAGTGGAATTGATATCTAAATCAGGAAGGTTCGTGCCCTAATCCCGGCCCACGTAAATCCGGCACTGTTGCCATATCATCCCTCCTCTCTCAACGACTAGAAGGCGCGGAGCCGGCGCGACTGAGAGCCGGGACTATTTTCGTTCGCGCCAAAGAGAGAACTCGTATGAACTTCCTTCATAATTTTCGGGTCACAGTGTCGTATTTATAATCCCCTGACCGTCGCGCGTTCATTATACGCTCACCCCGCCAAACAACAAAATATACACACAGCGTGGCACACAATTTTCATCCGGAACGATTACATGCGTGACACGGTAATGCCCCGCGAAATCCATTATTACGATATATCTCGCCGTTGTTTCCTCCCGTCGATATTAATTATTCAAATTGTCAACGTCGACGCGTAATATATTGCGATCGGAATTGATATCGATTAACGCTCAGCGACGACAGTCCAGGGGTGCACCGCTAATTCGCGTATGGATTATTACTCTTTGATCGACAATTTTTACATCATTTATAGAGAAGACAAAGATTCACACTAACTTATTGCTGTTGCGGATTCATTTGAAAATTGAGTGTAATTAATTTCTAAATTGATCTCTAATTTTTCAATTAATCCAATACTTATCGTTATCCAATAACACAATTGAAATAATTTTTCTAACAAAAATTTCATTGTCAAAATTGCCCTCAATCGTGTTACTATCGGATTTTCGTCAAAGTGGATAATTCAATGAAATTTCTTTCGGGGTGACATTTCACAGCTCGTGTGTTACCTGCACGATGCTGCGAGTCGAGTCGGCCTTGATGTCGTCGCACGAACCGCGCACCGATCTCGGCGCTCTGATGCAGGCCATTATTTCCTTCTACAGGCTTCACCGTCATCCAAAACCACCCTGTCAGTGACGAGTGTGTAACGTCGATCGCTAATTACTCGCGCGTAGTCCACCCCCGATCCGGAAAACCAGAGGGGAGATGGATAATTGCCAGTTTCGGCGCGATGGTAGTCGCTCGCAAAGGTAACAACGTCGAACACACATAAACGCACACCGTACATAGACCTTATTATCCTTTCGACAGAATTCAACCGTCCTCGCTGCAATTCTATAAACGGTTCCCTCTTATTTCGAATATTATCACTATCTCTATAGTTTTCCGAAATTCTATGCAATTAATTATCGAATTTGTACACTTTTTTCACGTTATGAAATACTAATATTTCATATTGCATCAACAAGTCTTTTAAATAGAATATTTGATTATTTCAAAATTCCAACTTGTAGTACGTTCTCTCTCCATAATTCACTATCACGACCTCTAATAACGCAATTTTGTTAATTACCAAATCATAACACTGAAATGTTCACTCCATGTAACATTGAATTCCTTATATTCATCATCGATTTAGCACAACATTTAACACTGATTAACAAGATATTTAATTTTAGTTACATCCGAAACCAGACCGACGATGTTTTTATTCCTAGATTCTTTACGATGTTTTGAATCAAAGGTTCCACGAAGGATGAGTAAAAATAATCGACGAATGAGAAGTCGAAATTGACGGTCCAGTGTTATCGGACGCGAGCACGTGCTCCGCTCCCCCTAGTCCGCCAGCACGTCCGAGCTTCGCTAACGAGCAGAAACTGTTCGACGTCGAGCCACGCGTTCTCACACTGCTCCTTTCGTACGATGCGAAAGCAGAGGGAGAACCGACGAAAAGACGAGCCACGATACGTCTTCTCTCGTCGAGGTTTATTATATCGTTTCGCCTTGATTATTCAATCGGCTCGGATGCGAATCCGTGCGATCCCCGTCGAGTTCGCGTTCACGTGCTGGTACGGTGCACCTTTCCAAGCCCGACGATTCAATTACCCGCTCGCTATTAGGCTCGATTTGCCGAGATGGACGTGCGAGAGGCTGCCTCGATAACGCGAACAACACTCCGAGATTGATCGCGATTGAATGTAATCTCGTTGCGATTGTTTCGCGAACTGTCACATCTTCGTGAACCGTTTTAGCGAGTATCGGGGTGAACGAGGGAGCGAGAGAAAGTGAGAGAGAGAGAGAGAGAGAGAGAGAGAGAGAGCGAAAAAACAATACGAACGATTTACGTTTAAGCGAATCGCTTTAATTTTCCGCGCAAGGGGGACTCAAAGCGACCTTTGATCTTCGCGCAACCCATTTCACTGCGCGATTTGCTCGTTCGTGAAAAAAGCGAATAAACGAAAGTTGAATAAAATAGAGAGAGAGAGAGATGGCTGTTCTCCTGCCGCACGCGCGCGCGGCTAATTTCCCGAGTATAAACTCATGACGCACCACTCGCGGTGTGTATAACGATGCGTCTCGACGACGCGACGCACCGGACGTAACTGAATACGAGCGTCGCGCACGCTTCTGTCTAACGCGTATAGGTACCGCACACTCTCTTTCTCTCGTCTTCCACTCCTGCTTCTCCTTCTCCTTCACGCCTCGCGCCTCCAATTTTCTACCTCTTACTCTCTTTTAGTTTATACTCGCGACTGTAGCGATAGCGAATTCTGTCCACTCAAAGTACTTTTAACAAGCGTGAAAAATACCTCAAAAAATATTGAAATTAGTAAGCCCAATGTCGGCAAGTGTCAATCATATCGAATTTCTTAGATCTTCATTTTTACGTATTGTAAATTACTTAGCCGGGTTTCATTATCAAAGTTACGCGATTTTTTATTTACGCTCTGAAAAGGGAATTTTAGAGGGAAAAGGGTTTCGGTCCATTTACCGGCTACACAGATTAGCTCAGGTCGCCTCAGGCTAATAGCATTTTTAAATTAATAACGAGTCTATTAATTAACTCGACTCTTCTCGGAAAACAAGTAATTAACCGTGGCTCACTTGGTACCGAACCTCCCCTTTCCTTGCGTAATTTCTGAATTCTTCGCAGAAAAAGATTTACGATTCGCGAAGGTCAGAATTGCAGTCGAATAATCCGCATATCTCGCCAACACTATCGGCACCGTTGACGATGATTTACAGGCAATGGAGTACCGCTAAGTGCGATACTTCGGCCGCTAAAAATATTTCCCACAGCGCCCTGGCAGAGCCAGCGGAATCCCACGGAATTCGGGAAGTGTCTTCCACCGGAGAACTTTGCTTCTACATTAAACTCGAGGGAAATTATATCCAAGAATTATCGAGAAAAACATAGTACTCGTTACGCGCATTTGTAAACATCAGTGGCGAAAATTTATCGTCGGTAGTTTGCCTCGTAGCGACAACGTGCGTCCGCGAACCCGCCGCGGTCTCTCGGAAAAACATTAGCAGAGGGGAAAAGTCAAGAGGTCTCCCGTACCGGTAGGAGATCGACATTAACACACCTTCCTACTCTTTTTTCTCGTTTTAGGGAAAAAAAGTACGATTCTCGTCCGGTAATAAGCGAGTAATTTTTATCTCGCTAAACTCGTTATTACCGCGAAATATCGAATGTTCGCGGTGATTAATATACGCGGCAAGAAACCTGGCTCTTGCTCGAGCACGAGCGAGAGGGAAAGAACAGACCGAAGCGAATCGAGGAATATCCGAACAGGCTACCGTGTAATAACCGTGCAATTAACCGAATAATTTCAACAGCATTTTTATCTTTCATAGAAGTTTGTATGGTAAAATAACACCGTGTCCCAGTTATTGCTAATCCTGTATATCCTATATACCATAACAAAGAAGTTGTTTGAATGACCAAAATCTGATCGTTTGAATTATTTCGAAATTTTTGGGGCTTGAACAGAGCCCAACTACACTCAGTGAATTCTTCTCGAAAAAAAGACGGAGCAAAAGAGGTAAATTGGAACTAAAACACTGGAAATGGAAAACTGGAGCAGCGGAAAATGATAGAATGCGGATGCTATCGGTCTCCGTCGTCGGAAAGACAATAGGCAACGGAGCGAGAAGAACGCAAGCCGGGAGGGAAGAAAGTAGCAAAAGAGATCTCTCGACTCACCCGGAGCCAATTTTTCGCCGTAAAAATCCAATATTTCTATCGATCCGCGTCGTATCGTAATTCTCCACAGTGGAAAAATTGAACGATCCTTGCACGAGCTAAATGGTTCTATTCTCCGAGTGTATTTAACTGGAATTAGAGCGCGTAGGCGTGCCGTGCAGTTAAACGGAATCGAGGAAAGCTATAAATTCATCAGGGTGATGGGTCGTGCGCGGGATATTATCCCCTTCGATCGCATTGCACGTAAGCGGACACTGAAGAGAATATCAAATTATTTGACGATTTCGATAAATTACGAGGGGCAACGAAAAATAAGTGTTTAAAAATTTTCGACATTTTTCCTACAAAAAAATTTTTATGAAACCCAATTTGAAATAAAATTTGTCAATCGATAAATATCAATTAACTTTTTCCTATGATCGTTGAAAATGTGTATTCGCTACAAAGCTGCTCATTCTTGAGCAAGCCAAAACCGGCCATTATCGTTAAAAACATTATTCCCAAAACCAATTCTCGTTACACGGTTTCGATTCACGAAAAAAAAAAACAATTATCCGACAACAAAAACGGCATTAGTCGGAAAATTGGAATGGCCCGAAAGAGCGATCAGGAAACAAATCGTTCGATTCGGAGGAAAAATCCGTCTATCTCGACCAATCGGTTTTAATCACGGGCCGCGACGGTAATCCACGAATCCCGTTCGCGGTTTCATCCGTTCGAAACGAAAACGTTTCGCACGAGGATGGGATAGAAAAAAAGAGAGTGGCGTGATACACATGAGCATTCGCGACAGGTGCCGCTCTCGGTTTATCGATTGCCATTCCGAACGGAGTAGCGTATACGAGAACCGTCGTTAATTGTAATGCCGGCCGTGCCGTTGCCTTTTAACGCACCTATATAGGAGCGCCCCTGAAACGTCGGATAATCGACGCGTCGAATATCGATCGGCCCGTCTATTTCCTCTCTATGACCTGCTGATCAAAGCAAGAGTGCTCAATAGATCCTCCTCCGTAGTAAACTACAGTTGATACGGGTTCACTCCCAATATATAGATAGACATTACTTTTCTATCTTCTCAACTCATTTTGTTATTTCCACTTTTTCGATTCCAATATTCTTCTACTATTACCAAATTTTTGTTAAAATTTTTCTAGTATTTGCAATAGTACCAATTTTGTCAACTTTGTATGACAATTATCAATTTCATCATAATGGTACTATTTTATTTTTTTCATAATGAATAAACGACCAATTAAATGGTAATTACGAGAATATTTTAGCTACGTCCTAATAGAAGCTTTTAGGACCCTTCTCGATAATCGATGACTCGATCATCTGGCAGCGCACTTGGCCGCGTTCCTACGCCAGTATTTGCGATTCAAGCGGGAATCCTCAAACGCGCACTTAGATCAACGTGCTCCGGCAGTAAAACCCAATATCGCGGTACGTTATTCGTGGTGGTAGCAGACGTCGTAAAGGTGAAATGCACCGCGCTATATGCATAAAAATATAACGCGGCCGTAAAACGCACAATTTTTTCATACCTGCCATGTCGTTTCCTGTTCACGACTAATCGATCCCAATACTGTAAAGTTAGCACCTCAAATTCGTGAAAATTAACTTTTTCTTTAAATTCTGTACAACCTGCAATAAAAATAATAATTCGTAATTTCCTTACATACAGAAAAGAGGTTATAATGGTGTGAATGATGTCGAACAGTGGCGACATCACTGTTGCATCCGAAAACGTTTCTATTTTCAACAATCTGTAGGTAAATATAGGTTTAACCCACCTTCGTAAATATTTCTATAATTCCCGTATTTACAAGTATATATTTGCTCGGGCAGTGTCTGCGACTTTGACAGTTTGAGATTTGAGGACAAACTAAACAAATCAGCTGTTCAATGAGCCACAAAACTTTTCTAAGATGATATTTCGTAACGTGAGTTATTACCTGCAATTAACAATTAAAAACAATCACAAATCGCATTTAATCTCTTATAATGTTTTATATTAATTGAAAAAAATATCAATAAAAAAATTTGTATTACTCGGTCAATGAATTTTATATTAAGTATTGATATTCAGATATACGTATTTCCTCATTTTATCAACAGACTCGAACGATAGGACAAGTGCAGAAACAACAAAATGAACTAAACGTCCAAAATAATAAAGAAGACAATCACAAAAAATATGTGTTTACGTTCGAAAAGGAAATATATGTGTCACAAGAAATCGAAGGAAGCTATAAAGAAAAGTGGCGACGATTTTCAACGTGGTGGAACGAACAGCGACCAGAAAATGAAAGAAACGCTCAAAAACCAAAATCTGAACAATGTCCTGTTTGGATTTCAGAAACGTCCAAAATGTCAATAGGAAACACTGATCAATCGTTATGTGACGAAATTCATCAACAAATTCACGAACATATTTCCGAGGAGTGGCTTCAGAAAGAAGAAGAAGATATTTTCGAGGAAACTTGGAAAGAACAATTGCGCGTACACGAACTTTTTCATGAGCAATTTTTTCAAGATAGCGTGAATTTTCAAGCCACAATGAAACGTACTCAATATAACGCGAATTACCCATTTCATCCGATTCGGCGATTAAGACGAGCGCAAAGATTGTTTGAAGATTACAAAAATACGCATTTGGCTCATCTGCCACTTTTGTCGAAAGGTAAATTTTTCAATATTATTGTTACAAAGAACTCAAACTGTTTATCTTATTGCAGAGAAAGAAGAATCAGTGTCGGATCAACGTCTAAGGAGAATGTTCGTTTCCTTTCTTTCAGACGTAAACACTTTCTGGAATTCACAAATAGATATTGCAAGGAATTTCAATATCCTGGCAAATGTAGAATTTGTTTACGATCGATTCTAATTTTCTATCAATTATTTTTATTTATACTTGTGCAAAGTATATTTTTACCTTATATCAACTATATATGTATGTATTCTTTTATATATGCGATTTTAATATTATATTTTTTACTGGATATCGATAATGATAATTATGAATTTATATCATGCTTATATTTTACTAATTTGATCATATGTAAATTTTAACTAATCTCAAATAAATCTCGTAAATAATAATAGTAACGAAAATGTTATTCTCACCTCTGCACGTCGGAAATCACCAACGTTAAAAATGGCTTACTACGCAGTTTTGATGTTATATTTTTTACTGGATATCGATAACGATGAATATGAATTTTTTTCGTACTTATATTTTTTCTAATTTGATCACACGTAAATCGTAACTCAACTAATCTCAAATAAATTTCGCAAACAATATTAATAACGAAAAATTTTTCTACGCCTTCACGATTTGAAGAACAACGGTTAAAATAGGGTAGAGGGGCGCATGCGCATGCATTCTTCTCCTGTAGCACATCGACACCGCATACAGCGCCCCTCAGTAGTCACACAGCATACTAACAGTAACCTTATACTTGCTGGAATCTTATTGGTGCATTCTGAACAAAGCCTAAGCTTTCCTTACTGTTTTATAACTGTTCGACGGAGGACGTTAAGAGTGTTTACTCTTGTTTTATAGTTAATACGTTAATTTTTTAATAAAATGTCGGACAACTCTGTAAGTATAAGAATGAAAATTCTAATAATATGAAAACCATATTCAAACAATTGAGTAAAACAGTTTATGTCAGCGAATAAAAATTGCATTCTAATATCTCTAAAACTACATGAACCATTTATATTTAATTTTTTGTCTCTATCAATAATTTTATTTTTGTTTTCACTAGTTTTACCTGTGCTTATTACGATAGTGATTTTCTATATGAATATTTGTACATTTTTATTATTGTTTTATTAGATCGAAACGGAAGATTTGCCGATAATTGATCAGAATAACGACTACCCATTTGATTCGATCATTTCTCTGATTGACAGTCCAGAGTTAAATGTTATGTTCGGTAGCTATTTAAACTTTGAAATTCGTAGACGACGACTTCAATTCAATAACCCACGAATAGCAATATTCGTACAAGGAATGAATTTGCTTTTCCAATTCCAACAATTTGAAACTGTATATTACAAACAGATGCAGCAACTCGGAATACGTAATTATTTTTATCATATTATTTCACTTAATATTATATTTTTATTAATATTTTATTTTCTATAGAGACAAGTAGGCGGACTCCTAGATACCATCGGCGACGGTTCGTTGAATTCATCCGCGCAATGTCTTTTTTTTGGGATAGGCAAGAAAATTATTTCCGTGAAAAGGACATAAACACAGATGGGCAACCTTTAAAAAAAAACAAAAACAAGTCTGGAAAAGCAAGTGATTCAATAAAATCGAGCAAATATCAACGAAAAGTAGGTATAACATGAACAGAATTTTTTATTCTTGAATAAAAAAGTAGAGGTTCAGTAAAGAGTTTGAATGAACGAATATAAGCATACTTTTTAGTATTTTTAAACTGAGATTTTTTTTCGTTAATCAGAAGAAACCGACAGACGATTATCTATGGTATAAAATGAAGCAACCCTCCAAAAAATTTCAAAATTCCCTCCTACATCAAAAATCCAACGAAGAACCTCCACTAATTAAAGAAGGGTTATCATTGATTTATGAATTCCGATTATTCAGTGAGATTTTTCGTAGAAATTCAATAGCGTGGTTAGGTAATAAGAATAATATCAACTTTTTATGAATATAATATCAAATATAATGTGCTATATCATTTTTTTTAATGGTAGGATGGACTGAAAATCGTAGACGACGGCGATTCGTCAGATCAATTCGCATAGCAGCTTCTTTATGGATGCGAGAAGAGGACGCATTTGATTGACCTATTCCAATTCCGAATTTTCTATTCCTTTATAGGAATTTTTCTGTTAGTCAGTAGTGTTTATTTTTCTACGATATTACTAATGTTTACATTCAAAGGCTTATATTTTATTATTTTAAATAATCTTAGAAAAGACATTTATTATTTCACTAAAATTGAATGTTTAACAGATGCTTCAATACATATATGCAAGTTTTTTATATAAAAAATTGAATGAAATTTCGGAAGCTGATTTTTTAAACAAAATCGATTGCAACAAAAGTGCATAGCTTTGTGTTTACGTAATTAATTACTCGCGTAACGAATTCGTCAATCGCAAAGATCAGTACCTTTGTTATTCACTAGTCGTTTCACGATCGCTGACAGTAAGCACATATCTAATTCGTTGCACGTCGAGATGTCGCAAGTTGTCTGATAGTCTGACCTAGGAGTCTCGTGAAACCGTATAAATTGGCAATTTTAATTGCATTACACATGTTACTCAATTTTATGAATTACCGTTAAAACAAATCTGTTTATCTATAAAAAATTTATCTTACGATTGAAAGTCCAATGAAAATTGGATAGAATTTCAGAATTTCGGATAATAATATTTGAACGCCTTCGGCGTGTCGTGTATTTTACTAAAAGCTTTTTCAAACTCGATTAACGTACGTCCATTACAGTGTCAAAGAAGGTATGTGACGGATGAGTTTGCTCTGCCAATTCTGATTTGACGATAGAGTATGAAAATTAAAATATCGCGCAGACAACAGTCAAGTCATAGAAATGAAATTTCTTTGTAATTCTACAATCTTTCATTCATGAAAATGTTTGTTCTAACAATGAATGCAAATTTTTATTTTTAATATCGCATCTATATGAGTAAGTGGGGTTCGCATAATTAATTCAGATGTGTCGTTCGCGAACTACGCGACACTGAGCGAATTTAACGTGCATGGGGTCGACGGCTGACCGTGACAGAGGTGTCGGCCAGAATTTCGTGGTTACACCTTCCCACTTCCGGTAGGCCATGCGGTGTAAAGCCACCACACGGAAGGAAAATCCACGCTAACGCGTTTAGTCGCTTCAGTTGTGTATAATGCACAAATAGTCAATAGCGTACTCGCAACAATAAATTTACAATAAAACGAAAACTACAAATATTCATATTATTTATTACGTTATTAATATTACGGATACTTTTATTGTTCTATCAGTACTATGAAAGAAATTTGCTGATAGAATTATTATCAAAATTCACAATCTCTGGTTGTATGTAATTAAACCATATTTAATGAAGACAATTTTATTTAAGGGCTGATATATAGCATCTACACTCGACGCTAATGGCCCTCTTCGGTAAATAATTTCGACGGCATTCCAATCGGAGACGACAATTTCAGCGGACGGAGCTTCGAAGGGTGGCGAGCGAGCGCAAGGGACGAGAGTTGGCTTTGTCGACCGATTACGAAGGGCTACTCGATGGACTCGGGACGAGACCTCGACGGAGAGATGAAATTAGGTTTGCCAGGGCGCGATATCGAGACGCTGCAGTCGAACCGGGAAACGCCCGTAGGAAAAGAAAATACGGATCTCGGAACGAGAAGACAGGCACGTAGAGAGTCAAACAAGCCGCTTGGAATTGCCAAGAAAGATTCAACAAGAGAACGTCAATAATTTAGACAACTGAAGGTAACGTTGAGAAATCATATTTTTCGAGGATCTTTCTTTGTATTAATATTCGCGAAATGTAATTGATCATAATCGAACTACTTCTCATTGAAAAATTCAAATGTAATTAATAATTCGTTGACAAAAAAGTAAGCAACTGTCTTTTAAAGAAATGAAATTTGTACAATGGAACGTCCGACTGATATTTGCGATGAATTACACAACAGCGTAGGACGTGGCTCGTGTTTTGAAATTTAGAACTCGCTACGGGGGGTGTTATAAAAATGTAACAAGAGCGGCTACACACGAATATAAGGAGAACACCGGAGTCGAGGCAGAAGCCACCGAGTCGTAGAGCACGAGCCGAGTCAATTTATGCACATACCGTAACAGAGACGGCGAGCTTATGCTCCTCGGTTCCCGTTTACCATCGGTCATCGTCCTTTTCTCTCCCCTCCCTCCCCCCTCCTACATCCACGACTCCCTTCCAACCCTCTCGATAGAATTCCCTTCTACTCTTTTCTCGGACAGAGAACCCCTTTCGATTCACTCCCCACAAGGCTGCATCGTCGTTCCCATTTCGGCGGGTTCTCGCAATTGGCCACCCTCTCTCGAGCCCCCCTCCCAGGATAATCTCGTCCTGATGAGAAAATTTCACGGCAAGAAACGATCTTCGTTATTTTTTCTTTCAATTTCCTACTCTTATTTACACTGGAAAGATATTTCTGGGGTGAATTTATAAAACATATCTTCGAAGTTTTAACGATCCTCGGGGATATTATTTATTAATTTTTGAATTTTAAATGAAGTATTTCAAATTGCACACTAGAGTTTATTATCTCGCTTAATAACTCGCCTACGTGAAATTCCAATTTCCTTTCATAAGGCATAGGTATATCATGAAATCATATAAAATATCAAAAAATAAAATGAAATGTAGCATAAAATTGAATATAAAATTTTTCACATTAAAACCACATGAATTCTGGTAATATTTTCACAGCATGGTCCGTAAATAGTCTTACGTAGATATCCTGGAAAAATTTTTTCATTTTCCGCTGAAAATTAACTTTTGAGTCACAACGGCGAAAAGAAAATGGCGCTTTCGCAATTTTTTGCCTACGAGTAAAAAAATATTCTATGAATAAATTATTCGACACTCCATCGAAACGTAATTACGTTATCTTCTTTCTTTTAGCTACCGCTTCTGATTTTTTTCTGCGATGATTAAACTGGAATTACCTATACAACACGAGCTGTGACACAATGAACTATCCGAGTTGAGAACCGCTCGGTAACCGAGTTATCATCCCCTCAAGAAGAGGATGCACCCTCACTTTCTCTGTCTCTCTCTCTCTCTCTCTCTCTCTTGCTCCCTCAAGAGCCTGGAGGCGTGTACGTGTCCTGCGGGACTACAGAGGAAGAGAGAGAGAGAGTGCGCTTTCGCACACGCACGAACAACTCTCACGTAGTCGCATCCGCGCGAAATTCGAGTCAACCAGCCCCCGAGGTTACCATGGTTACAGAAAGTCCGAGAACCGCGCTGCAAGTTATTTTTACGCGAGAAAAAATCTCGTTTTCTCTCTGCACCTCCTGTCGGCCATTTGACACCCGAAAATCATCGCGTCTGCCACGTCACGCGTGAATCGACTCCGACCCGTATGCCCTTGTGATTTTCCTCGGAAAAGATCGAAAAATTCGCATCCAAGTTTTTTCGCGACAACTTTTCAGCGTTTCGTCCAATCTAACGCCCATACGTTCATCTAACGCCTGACAGATGT
>NCVS01000892.1:53858-70890 GCA_003055095.1 Goniozus legneri
TTTTATAAAAATTCAAGTATATCGAGGAGGAAGGAAAATTCGTAATTGACTTTTCACGTAGTCGTAAATAAGAGAAAGAGGAGAGGTGAGCGTAAACTGAACGGGGTCGGGAAAGTAGCGATCCTCGAATCGCCATCGAAAGCGAAATAGCCAGAGTACATAAAAATCCCATCAAATCGTACCGGACGTCTTCCTCGCCGACGTTTCAATGAATTTTCCATCCTTCCCGCTTGCTCGCCTCCGTGAAAATCTATCCGTGAGTCGGGAAGTTCGGAGAACAAAACTGCGGTTACAAATTATCTTCTACCTCCTTCTCCCCACTCTCGTCATCATACTTTGCAGTTTTTATTACAGGGTGTCTCGTGAGCTTCGATGGATTTTTCCTGATTACCTCAATGTCGAACGTGTATTAAATTTTTTTATTATATTATTCAAAAGTTTTCTTAAATTTTTTCCCCATTGAAGAATTAACTACATCTATTCTTGAAAGTATTTATGAAGTTTTTTCAACTCTCAATTTCATTAACAACTCACGTAGCAATGTGACGTCATTACAAAGAGTACAGAAAATGGTTAATGAAGAATAAAGACGATAAAGAATTCGTATCGAGCAATTACACGTTATCTCGAGAGATATAAATTTTTGGCTTGATTAAAAGGAAACACCCTGTATAGCTACCTTATCTTACGCGCCATTTTTCGGCTCCCCGATGTTTTATGAATGAGCGGCGCCCACGCGTCATTTGCGACTTTAAATATACCGTGAATGCATAGGTGGGGAGCCGCGCCGAGCCCTCGGGACCCATTGTACATTGTCCAGGCCGTGTGGGCCCGATTCGTCGTGTCAACAGGGCCCACACGAGCTGTTGAGTTACGCTCGCGAACACTTTCACGCTCGTCGCGTGGGCTTCATATGGCGAGAATTCTCAGCGACGATTATTATTGATCGCGTGGTCGGATAATCGAAAAATATACGGAACTCGTTAATCTTCAAGAGCTCGCCAAGTCGTTCGAGTCGAATAATAACTTCTTGTTCTCGTGTAAAAACTGACCAATCGATCAGTCGAATCGTCCTAAAATTGTCATTTTCTATTCTTCGATTCGGGGGTTCATACGTGACGGGAGTGGAATCGAGAGGGGTCAGCGAATCAATATGCGAATACATTATCGTCTCGTCGACATCCTTCGGTTGTTTATATGTAATCCAGCACTGCATAGACGAGGCAGACGTAAACAACGACGGAAATCGAGAATAGTCGATGAATCGGTACGTGGCGCGTGTCGAGAGGTACACGTGGACTATTCAGGGGACGGGGGGGACGAAAGGAGTGAAAAAGTGAACTATTGCGAATTCGCAGTACGTCCGGGATTGCGATAATTCTTTCGGCTCACGTATCGGGGACCGCGGAGAGAGATAGGAGGAACCGAAAAAGCTCTAACGAGCTTTGACGTTTGTCGAGGAGGGGAACTCTACATCCCCTTCCCCCTCCCCCCGGAGGCGCCAGAGGAACCCTCGTTCCGTCACTTTCCCTCTCTACCGTCTTCATCCCTCGCAGAGAGATGAAACGAAACTCAGAACAATGAAACCACCAATGGAACATCGTTGCGTGCGGTCTTCTTGAGAATGCATAGAAGTGTGAGTGAGAGAGGGAGAGTGTGGTAGGTGTACTTTGTGAATCTACGATGGCTTTGTTGCTTTTGTGGAAGAACCGTATCACCCACTCGAGTTGATTCCTCCGATTGAGATTGGATAGGTAATTTAGAGTGATGATAATTCTGAGTCATCGCTCTATTGTACGCAATATGGCTTCTGTGACAAATGCTTCTTCCACGTTTCCAAATAAACTCTCTCAAGTTTGTCGTCACAAGTCTAATCTCGAGTAAAATAATCATTTCGAAGTTCCACATATGTTAATTATTGTTTTTGAGGGTGAATCAGTCAGTTAAAAAAAAATTCAACTGCATTCTTTCCGAGTTGCTGAATTTTTTTTAAAACTCCGCTCGGTGCGACCTATCGCACTTTAAGCTTAGCGTCTATCTCGTGAAATCGGTTTCGCGACTGGATACGCGACTTCGAAATTCGATCGGTTACCCGTCGATGAGCTCTGGGATCAGAACCCAATGTCACTAAAAAAAAAGAAAAGGACGCATAACCGCCGGCGAGAAACAAAAATTCGCCATACCGGAGCGAATTAATTTTCGAAACTCGATACGGTTCAGCCAGATTCGCTTTTATTTTATCTCCCACCTCGCTGTCTATCGGTATTCGTATCCCTGCGTACTCATCCTTGGTTATTTACTTTTCCACTCGGTACCTCGCGATTATTTTTCCGTTTCGACGTTCGATCTCATTTTTTTCCGTTTTTACTTTACGGTCAGATGCGGGACCGAAGATTACGAATATTTATACGCTCGCCGAGACGCGAGAGACAATAACACGGACGGAAAAATATTCCTCGCTCCCTCGCGCAACTGGCGTGATTCAAGGGCAGATAAGGGAGAGAGCAGCATGCGGCAATCGTACCGAACGAGACTCGAATGAAAACCGAGAATCAACACGGGCTCGATGATAACTTCTCGCTATAGAAACGTGTAAAATGGTAATGCTCGGCGGTTTTACCATCTCGCTTACACGTGTTCGCTCGAACGCGTTACAATACCTCCCCCGGTATCCGGCGATGTAATAAAATCGTTTCGCGGCGCAAAAATCGATTCGCCGATTTCGTTCAAGGTTGTTTGCTCATTCTGTACGACGATCGATACGACGCGAGAGTGGAATACTACATAGGAGCGAGAAAACGATAGAGATTTTCGTACGGGGCCCGCAAATTGCCAATCGCGCGCTAAATCACTTACTTTTCTCGTCGTATACAGGGTGTCCCAAAGTAGTATCGTTCAATTTTTCAATTTATTTCTTTTTATTTTTAAGATATTTTTCAATCAGCATAGCTTAATTGAAATCACTTACGATTAATTCCAGAATAGTAAGAGTTAATCAATTATTAGATAAATATTCAGTGCAACTAGGACACCCTGTATATGAATGGCATGTGTGTGTATGGGTGCCACTAAAATGCACGAGGGCGGAACCTATCCTAAGGCGAGTATCGACGCCTCCATCGATGCCATCTTACCGTCGCAAAATAGATCTTTAATTGAATCGCAGAATCCGCAGCGTGTGTACGAGTAACGCTACATGAGTCACCGCGGAAAGGGACGCACGGCGCACGTGCGCGCCTACATGCCACCCTATAAATACGCGTATATTTCCGGAATGCGTGTATGTGTGTACAATCGAAGGATTCCCATCTGATTCACTCGAGGAACTTTTTGTCTCTTCCTACAAACAAAAATTACGATGTGTAATCGTGACTTCAAACCAAACCTAATTCGAACCTCTGCACGAATCAATTTTGATAAACCAATAAAAAGGCGATTTAAAATCTCATTTTTTGGGAGAGGTAATAGAAAATCGATATTTAACCAATTTTATTTTCGAGAAGAGTCTATTAGTACTCGATCCGGTTTATCGTGAATGATTCCCTCGTATCAATATTTGATCGCACTGTGTGCCCACATACATATACGGTTTGCCAAAGCGATGAAACGTTAATCGATCGCGGTGATTGGTAATCCCGAGTACCTAGGCGGCTAGTTACCGTATTTACTCGCTACAGAGCTCCGTACGCGCAACGTTGGAAGCGCGGAGGCGTCATGTTGTTGTTGCAGCTGTAGAGGAGTGCGCGGGGTGGATGCTGGCTAAATTAATATCGAGCCTGGCAATATCGCCCCGGGTAATTGACCGTAAAAGACGTATGATATTTCGCATTCGAGCATTCGATTTTCTTACGCCTCGCCCCCTCTTTTCTTCTTTCCCTATTTCCACGAATACACCCTCGCCTATTTACGACTGGCGTAGTTCCAGACTCACCGCGATCGCATTTTTCTCGGGATTATTCCGCCACACCTGACGTAACATCCCCTACCTCGAAATTTCGACGGGCAAAAACGAGAGAAGATAGTCGAGGAAAACGACACACACACACACACTACACTAGCTGATATAATTTACATTTCGTTAATAAAACAAATGAAAATTATCGAAGTGTGCAAATATACTCTACACTTTCTAATCCTTGATCATCCTCGGTTATTGCTTAATTAAAAATCAGTGGCGCCTTCGATTAATCGCTCTCAAGAAGCGAGTGAAGATTCCTTTTGTCCTCGCTCGCAAGGAGCAACCGTTTGCAATATAAATAAGGCAGCCCCGATGCAGTCGCGAAGATGCTGGTAGCCCATGGGCGTCCCTCAAAGTAAACATCTTGCTCGCCGAGATGGGGCGAGAGCAAAAGGGAATCCGCGCAGGAGAAGCCCGCCGCAGAGAAGAAAGTGGGAGAGAGGAGGTTGATCAAAGTACCTTGACACCCCCGGGCGGCATATTTGATAGCCCCGGTGGATCCTTCGCGGGGACGGAAGGTTCTTGCGATTCCTTTTACGAGAAGACGTAACGCGAAAACAGCCCGCACACCGATAAGGCCGCGTACACGTGTAACATTTACAGAGTGCGTAGACACTCGAGAAAGAGGAACAAGTTCGTATTAGCGATCAATTTTTCACGACGGTCCGACCTCCGAGTCGGCCATATCTCACCTTCGCTCGTATTTCTTTTTCTAGCCACCGAAAACACCGCATCGTGATAAATCTTTGTCGGAAGAATCCACGGCCCTCTTTATTATCATATTTGTCGTAAATTTTCTTCGCGATTTTGCGTTAAAGCGTTTATCGTTGTCCACTCAACGGGTAGGTAAGTAAATCTTTCGCAACGAAAATTCGCGCGATCTCGAGGAGGCAATACGGACCGAAAATGACGCGCGCGCTCATTGGAGTGTTTCGCGATTGCGGCCGTGGAACTCGTGAGACGTCAAATTTGCACAGGTTTTGGCCTCTCGCGAAATTAGCCTTACCACGGCGAGGGCTCGGTCGAAAATCAGCTCTCGTATACGGGCGAGTATACGCCTCGGGGGATGACCGAGGGGGTGGAGCAAAATGGAGGAGAGAGTGGAACGAGAAGCGGCGAGGGGTCGCGCGTTAAATGTATTCGAGTTCGCGCATTCGCTCTCTCGCTCTCTCATCCCCACCTCGATTCGAAACGAAATTGCTTCCGTTTTTCAATTAATTCGAAACTCGCGGCCCGCAGCGATGAGTGAAACGAGCGATCTACGTCAAACCGATCGCAAGACAAACGTTGCCCGTGTCTCTGACAGCTCATTTCCAATTCGGGATATTCCGAACGTCGTACACTTCCGAGTCGGAAAAATAATCAGCACGGCACGTGCCGATTTTATGTCTATTCGAATTTCAGGAGGTTCGTATATTTTTTCTCTATTAACATATATATACATCTCATAAAAATTGAAGGAGGAGATCAAGATGCTTACAAAATTCACCGAAAGCTCCGAAAGCTTTTTGAGTTTAAAAGTAAACGGTTTATCAATTATTTTAATGTTTTTGAAGAGTAAAGTACAGTTATGCAAACACACAACAAATTTGTCCACCAAAATCGTTGACAGGATGTTCCAGTTCGATTGACGAGAACACTACGAGCGTATTTACGATTAAAGGACAAATTCGTAAATTTATACTCGTTCGATATTCCGATGAAACACGACGTAATCAGGATACACAAATCTGCTCTAATCTGCATTCGAGACGATGTTTGCGTTAGAATACACGCAACCCGCTCAAAATACGCGCGGTACATTTTGATAATCAGACGCGCTCGGTCAAAGCGGTTGTACGTGAACGTCCCATACACATATAGAATTCGCGTCAATCGTGAAATTATATTCCAAATACGAGTAAAATTTCGGAACGGTGTATCGATAAACGCGAAATCAAACTGATTATCGTGCCCGCCCGGCCGATTAATTGCGACAATTATCGGATGGGGAATATTCACCGCCGGTCAAACGAGGAAACACGGAACTCGTTGCGAGAACGGGGAAGAGTTGTTTCATCCTCGTTTCGAGAATCTCGAGGAAAATTGCACTCGACTTTGCGAGGCTCTTTTAACCCCTAATTAGCCCGAGAGGATGAGAACAAAAAATGCGAAAATGCGCGATGGGGGTGTACCTGCTGAGTGGTCTTGCCGCGCTGCTGCCACTGATAGAAATGCTCGGCATTGAGAGCCCAGCCGGGGGCGAAGCTGAATCCTTCCGCTGGAATTTGCGGGTGGGTCGCGCTATGCTGCACGAGAGGATCCGGCAGGTCCGTGTAGAGGCCTCTCCTCGAACCGATCCAGCCTCCGTAGCATTTATCCTCCTGCTGAGATTGCATTATCTCCTTCTCGAGCGTGTAGAGCGTCTCGAACTCAAGGAAGGACATCGCCGGGTCCTCGGGAGCCACGCGCGGACCCATCTCGTCGCAAAAATTGTCCTCGTCGGGGAGAAATCTTCGAGGAGAACGTTTGGGGCTGCCCTGACGTGACTGACGACCTTCGGGTTGCTGCAGGTGCCTCTGGAAGAACTTCTTCGGTGACGTCAGTCCACCCGAGCCGACTTTGCTAGGACTGGGAAGTCTCGTTCTGCTCGGACTGACCGGGGCCGACTCCGAATGAGTTTCGAGAGATTTCTTGAATGGATTTCCGGCGCTGGATGGTATTAGTGACCTAGAGGACGTCAGCTTGCTGTTCGAGGTCTTGGCGATTTTCGGACGAGCTCCGGTTCCATTACTGCCTGATCTCGAATTGTAAATCGATTTTAGTCCCTGAGACGAGGACATGCCGGCAACATTTTTCGCACAGTTCGATGCTTCTTCACCAGAAACCACACAAAATTTTCACGCTACAAGAGTTCTATTCGGAAACTTGAATTTTCTAAACAGTCGACGGAGTTCTATATTCTGTATACAGAAATGGCACCGATGGTTTTTTTCGATAAAAAAACTTCCTATTGTGTTTAAAAAAATATCCGTTGTACAAAATTTCTATCCGATATGCTGTCACTGATATCAAATATCGCTTATCGCGTATATTTCGAGTAAAAAAATATAACTACACAGGCAACTTTAAGGTATAAAAATTGGTATAAAAGATCACTAGTTCACACTGAAAAAGGAATGTTTTGTAAAAAAAAATTGAGCGCACGCTATCGGAAGCGCGCCGCGACGCACACTTGGAAGGATCCCCGCGACGGGACTGAATCGTGCGCGCTCGTTCGCTATGCGTCCGCAGGAACTGTTCGTGGGGGCTGCAATTCGGTCGCGCGCGCGCACATCCTGCCGTTGCTCTCCTACACGCGCGACTCTCTCGTGACGTGGATAACACCATCGACCCCCACCATCCGAGTCGGGAAATAAAAAAAATTGTCTCTTTAGGACGAGTTCATCGAAATCTGATTACGACCTAATTCATACCAAGTTTGATCCAGTCATTTAATTTCGAGTCTACAAGGAAATCTATTCATGTTTTTGATTTTTGATCGAGATAAAAAAATCATTTACTTTTATTTTGTACGTCACTGTAGTTCGTTAACGCGCTCTTACGTATCCGTGAAAATTAGAAGGAGCGGACTGTAAATTTTCGCGCGGGCCTCTCGAGTTACGAATGAGGCACCGTGAAGGGAAAAGTCCCTTTTTTCTCTTTTCCTTTTTAACTCTAGAGAGTCTTGCCCTCTCCGCCTTATTGCATCGCTTTTGTCGCTAATTCAAATTAAAAGCAGCTTGTTACCTCGGCGTTAAAGCGGAAAGAATGGCCGAGAAGGAGATTGTTTTTTAATGAAATTTTGTGTCCATCGTGAGATTTCATTTTTTTGCATAACTTTCAAATTTTCCGAAATTTTCCTTTTATACGAATTTTGTCTATTACCGTACAAAGTTTATGAGTTTATCAAGAACTAAGAGGACCAAACATTCTCTCAAATCGAATAATCGTCGTATAAATAGCGTTATTACTAACCAATATCAACAGAGTATAAAAAAAATCATAAACGAGGAGGGAACTCGATCAATCACGAACTCCTGACGGTCAATCCCTAATCGACGCGGGACATCGACAAAAAAAAGGGTCGGGTGCAAAGCACGCCGAGGGTGGCTAATATATAAAAAGAGAAAATCAGTTCATCGATACAGGCGCGCGAGAGCGGAAGACTTAACCCAACCCCTCGACTTCCCTTTCGGAAGTTCTCGCGATAAGAAAGTCGAGAGGACTCTCGATATACCTTTCGATACCATTCGCGATTTCACCGGAGGTATTTTGCCGATAGCGAGTTGAGTTGTCGAGAGAGGAAGAGAGAGGGAGAGGGACAAGAGTGCGTGCCCTGTGTGTACTCTGAGGGTGAATATTATAAAAGCACTCGGAGTGACGACGGCTGCGGTGGCACGCCGTAGATGGCTGGAGGTGGAAAAGGTACCCTCGAAAAAGCGGTCCTGCTCTCGATCCGCGGCACAATGCCCCCCTTCCCCACACGCGAGCTTCTGTATAGCCAACGGGCGAATCTACATATTTATGGCGAATGCTCGACGCGCTAGAAAATTTCGGATGCATGCTAAATAACGCACTTTCCGAGCGGGCCTACTCCCTACCCCGGCTCCTGGCTTCGACATAAACCCCCAGGACCCTCTCCCCCTCTCTCGTTCTTTTCTTTGAGAAAAAAACAACGACGCTAATTTGAATCGCAAGCACGAACCATCGTAACGCCCGCTAATTAAAGTCATTTGTATAATATCTGAATTCAAATCGACGCTCGTTCACTCCACTGTTTTTACTAAAAAGTGATCAATATTATGTACATAGCGAAACAGATTATCATTGCTCGTATACACGAGCGAATTAGTGTACTCTAATACGAGAAGAATGAAAATTCAGATGAAGCTTATATCGCAAGATCCATCGAACTGATACCTCGTAATAGGTGCACCCTCGTAACGCTACTCCGCGATACATATTTATAAAGTTCAAGGCAGCAGAAAATTTCGGATGCATGCTTAATAAGCCGAGTCCGGTGCGTCGAAATGTCACGTGACCTCGGGGTACGGGAGCGCTAACTAACCAAATCCCATAGTGGCACGTGGGGGTGGGTAAGAGGAGGCTGAAACGCCAAGGACTGGAACGCTACCCGACTAGCAACGTGCCAGCGACACGATAAAGCTCGCGGCGTCGCGACGCTCAGCGCCGAGGGGGTGGAACCGGGGAACGTTGAGCTACGAAATCCATCATCGTGGAGACACGCACGCGTCAATCAGGCACTCCCCGCTTTACACGCTCGGGAGTTCAGCAAGCTTTTTTTCAGTACGATCTGCACGATCGTACACCGAGAAATCACCCCCCGCATTTTCGCGCCTACGAGTTTTTCGATCAGGGGGAGCTAGACCGAAGGGTGAATGTCAATGGGGGCGGTTTTCGCTGTCTTCGATTCCGCTGTGAGAAATGTCACGCCTCTCAGTCGGACGCGAAACGGCAATTAAAAAATTTTATAGAAAACTTTTCACGATAGTGCAAAGTTTACAATAAAACGCTCCCTCTCTTTCATTTCCGAATTGCTGTATCTATAGGTCCGAATTTTTGTCGTCGGGAATTAGTTTCGCAATTTTTGATCGCTATTGGATTCACGTGGCGTCCCCGTTGAAAGTACATCGATTGACGAACACGCAAGCGTTCATTTTACGCTCGACGTAAATGGATAATTGAAATTAGAAGATCGATTCATCACGGGCCGACGAGGCGAGTGGGATTACATTGTTACGAGTAGGGTTGTTGTATTGGTCGTGATGTGTCGGTGGTATTGATAGAGAGACATTGAAACGCTTTCGACGTGCGTGTATCGCGATTCGCTGAAGACAGGCGCGTCAGCCGTTCAGTGAGCCCAACTTCAGAGACTTGCTGAAATCGATACTCAGGTTGATAATTTGTTAATGTTTTTTTTTATTTCAAAAATTATGCGATTCAAATTTATTCCTCTTTTCAATAAGAAAAATAATAAATACTAGTTATAATATAGAAAAGCATTATGAAATAAATTTCAGATTTTAGCGAAGGGTCAGTTTCACTCGATCGGAAAAAGAGAACGAGAATTTTCGAAAAGACGGGATGGGTAAATATTTTTTTACGAGCCGAGAACGGCTCGTTTCCATATACGCCGGAGGGGAGCGCAATATGTGACACGCGAGGACCAGAAAAGGGGTGGCGAGTGGATAGTCACAATAATTAATAAAGCCATACCGGCAGAGTCGTATCAAACTCGAGCCATCGCTCTGCCTTTCGAATCCTCGTTTCCTGTTTCTGGGGTTATCGCATCGAGTTTCCTTCTCTCTATTAATATTCCTCCCCCACCCGCGAGAGCCCCGAAATTCGTCCCACCGTTCCCAGTGACGATTCAATTACGCCGCGAACGAGCGTTTGCTTTTAGGCGAGAATAATTTCGCATTTTGCCCGAAGATGCGAAACGAAAAATTATTTATGATTCCCCCGATATTTGTATTGAGACAAATTTTATCGAACTAATTGACTACTGAATTTATTTAGATCTTCGACATTTGGCTAAATACTTATATTATCTACAAATTTAAATTATATTATTTAGATTGAATAGTTTTAAACAAACCATCTATAAATATAGAATGGGATTTCTACTTTATAAATTAAAAACAATTGACTAATTTTCTATACAAATGTTAAAAAATAGATAACGTAGTATTTGGCGAAACAAACAATACAGTTTGAAGAGCCTCATAAATAATCACAGAATGTTGAGACTGGAGCGATACCGGTACGAAAACAAACACAACGTGGACCGTTATCCTCCTGCGTGTGACGTTTTCAACGCCAACGGGAAAAAGGGTTTCCGGGATTCGAGGTGGGTACACCGCAATAATTAATAAAGCCACGTCGAGAGCTTATACGTTACGATTTCAACTCCGTTCCTGCTCTCCCATTTCGCTCTCCCTTTCCACGACTTACTTTTCCGTTTCCACGAATTCAATATAATAATGCGAGGACGACCCCGCGGCTTAGCCCTTTGCGCCAGAGGTTCTTCGTGCGACGACCCCAACGTGGCTGAAATCGCTGGCTCGTGCGGAGCCGGATGGATAGCCGCTTCGCGTCTCTTCTCGTCGAGAGGGTAGCTTACGGAAAGCGTTATTGCCGTGTCACTGGCTTCAGGATTATTGCGAATCATTTTTTTCCACATGAAAGTGAGCCCCCTCGGTACACAAAGCCCTCCCACAGCGTTCTGTATTCTTTATCGAGACACGCGTTTTAAAAAGTATGAAAAATTTAACGTTGAAAACTATTAATTGTTCAAAACTCTAAATTAAATTTAGTAGACGCATCAACGACGCTGAAAACTTATAGTGCGTTTCAAATATAAGAAAATCAATCATTATTTTGATTTTGATCGAATTCATTGAAAAAAAATTCTACTCTAAAATTGAATCTAAGGATTTATTTCCATTTTTTTCATTTAGAAATAAATTCTAATAAGATCGATGAACAGCCCTGGAATAAGTGCTCGAGCGAATTCATTTCTCTCATGGGGGTCTTTGAATTCTTTCTGTCCCAAAAAGAAAGAATAATTGTACATTATATCCACAAGATACGTGATCCTCCTTCATGGACGAGGCAATCTCCGCGAAGCTAAATTCAATACCATCGGCAATTCTTTGATGTTGCGGGACATATTAATCTTTTTCGATGCCATATTACGTCGAATCGGCCAAAATCACTGCCGAATCATGAGTCCCTTTTACTCGTAAGAGGTAAAAGAATGGGAAATAAAAAAATAAAAAATATGAAACAAATCTAAAGTATTTTCAGAAACAAATTTATTCTACATACAAATATATAAAATGAACAACAAAATATGTATATAAATAAACAATTAAAATTATAACGTCGAGTTCGTCTAATCTAAAGAGTGCATTTCAGATACAGATTCGATATACTTGAGCGAATGCACCAGTGGTAAACGTTTCGAGATTACTGGGTAAGGTTATCGGCTGAGCAGGTGCCCTCTGTCGTCTAGCCGAGACACTCGAACAAGTGGGTTTAACGGATAACCGCACTTGGAGGATACGAAACTCGCGTGGTGCGAGAGCACTCGAGGGGCGACGAGAGTCTCATGAATGGACGTCGCGCAGTCGGTGAATTTTCACGCCCACGCGCATGCCCGCGCACTCGCGGAGGGTGCCGTTGCAATTCCAGCACGCACCACGTGCTTCCATACCCATGAGGGTTTCTCGATCTCACTCCCCCTACACCCAGCACCCTCGTGACTCAGAAGATTTATGGGCTCCTCGTTGCACCACGGCAGACGATAGTCGCGAGCTCGAGGAGCCATATTCGGGATTACGAATATAACTATCCTTCTCGCCCTATCCCAATGGAGCTCGTTCTCATTCGCGGGAAAAGCGGCAGCAGTTGGCTGAAAAGTAGCCGAGAAAACTGCTAGGGGGGACCAAGACAATTCGCGAGACGTAAAACGCTAGGCGAGTGTGCACTTTTTTTCGCGCAAGTTTTCGTCTAAACCGAGAAAATTCATAATTTGTTTTTTTTTTAACAAAAAAGTGTCATATTTGGGTTATTTCAATTCAGAAATGTTTTTGCGGTAAAGTACAAGTTTGAGGAAGGAGACTGAGAGTAGTTAAATTTTCACGGTTTTACCTGCGCTCGACGTCTCTCGCACGAGCAGCTGTGAAGTTTCTCCAATTGCTGCTGAATGAGATAAAACGCGGCGTACTGCTGGCTGTCCGGAGACAGCGGCGAATCGGGAGAGCCCGGCGATCCGAGACCCGAACTTCTGCTCTCGCTCGTTTTTATGTTGCTAGCGATCGAACTCTTGTCGCTATTCGGTGGCTCGTTCTGCGGAGACAGGGGCGATAACGGCGAACCGATTCCAGAACTCTCCGAACTCGAATTCACCAAACCTCGGCTCTTCGATTTTACAATTTTCGGCTTCGGAATCATACTTTTACTCTTGGAATCTTTCTGCGAGACAACTTTCGTGACCTTCGACGTTTTAGATTTCCACTGGAACGGCTCTTTGGACAATTTAAGGCCGAAGTCCTTCCTAGCGTCCGATTTAGAATTCTTTTTCTTGCAATTGACTGGTTCGGATTTCTTAGATGTCTCTGTACTTCTGATATTTTGAATCCTGGCTTTATCCTGGTCTCTAGTGTGAACAGTTTCAGGCTCGATTGTGTTCTGACCTTCGCTGCTACTCGATCTATCTTCGCAATCTTCCGAATCCTCTTTACGCGAGCCGGGCTCGGGCATTCGCGCTTCCTGACCCATGCAATTTTCTCTGCCACCCTTATCATCCTCCTCGCTCACCCGAATGGCCTCACCGAAATCCTTCGTCATCCCGAAACTCGCGGAGTCGACTTGGACCCGGTCCAAGGTCTCGTCATAACCCGAGCCAGGGCTGTTTCTGGTTGGTTTGCGTGCATTGTCGTCTCGACGCTCGAGTGCTCCACTTCTCGGTTCGCTCAGCGATCTTCTTTTTCCGAGTTTATCAACGTTTGACTTGTTCTCGGGGTGAATCTCTGGAGTACGAGTATTCTTATTTTTAACGGAATCGGACGAAGGAATCCCATCGACCGATTCTAGGAGACGCAAGCTGTAGCCTCTCGTACTGTCGCGAACTTCGTAGTACTCGACGTTCTCGAAGCAGTTGTTGGTAGAAGACTCGCTAAGCGATACTGGACGTCTCTTGACGGTCCCAGTTTCGTGGCTTGGCGAGTCCCAATCCACGTGAAAAGTTCGTCTTTTTGACGACATGGTTTCTATTGATGTATGTACTTAGACTAACAATTTGTTAATTATAAAGTTATTTTTAAATACAGATTTGATTTAGATAAGTGATAAAGTGTTAAAAAATAACAATGAAAAACAAAAGAGTTTTAGTTATTGTTAAGGCCCCGTTTAAAAAAGAGGCAACCCTTTTGGCCTCTTGAAAGTTCATCCAATTTAAACAATCCATACATTCATCTTGTATTTTCTTCGAAATTTGTGCCCAAGATTCAGCATTATTTGTTCCCAATACATGATTATTCAGCACCCTACACTATCGATGACACTCTACACTTGAAAATTTCCACGTGAACTATTGCGCACAAACATCACGTACAACAAAGACGCTGTTGACACGAAACTTCACAATTTTATTTAACATCCGTATCAAAGCGGAAATTCTGACCCTTCCTGGCCATTTTCACCAAAAATTTTGACCCTCACTGACCATTTTCACTGAAAATTTCGTATCGCTCTCGCGTAGGCAAACACCGACGATGACGAACACGCGATCCGATTAAACCGGAAGCGCGTAAAGCTTCGAACATCAAAGCTCGAAATATTCCAACGTTATAATTCACTCATCCCATTCCCAAACAAACCGGCGCGTCGCGCGAATCGATATCGGCGAAAGTTTAGTCGCTCCGACGATCAAAGACAGACTCGAGTGGCGAGAATCACGCGCCCGGTGTATACTTTTCGGCACTCGTGCGTTCTCACAATGGAGATGAATCCGCGATCGAGCGAGTGCGGCGCTATGCACTCGCCGAGTGGGATGACGCGAGCAAACTGAGACCGCCCCCTCGGGCAAACGAAATACCAACCCCTCGGGGCGTTCGTCGAGATCGTGCACAACGTTCGGCGAGTTTGTGTGTAAGCTCGCGGGAAGGGAAACCTCGACGGGACCCCCTTGGCGCCAGCTTCTCTCTCTTTCTCTCTCCCTGTTACCCCCCCCCCCTCCCTCCAGTCCCAGCTATGGGGCTAAAAACTAATTACATTCGCCCGGAGATGGTCGATGTATGGTCGAGACACCATATTGCAGAGAGCAGCGCTATTTCGATGTATATATGACGCGAATTCATCCGGAGCTCGCGCACCCGTGAAGAATCGCGCCAAGTGAGCGTGCACGGGGCGAGGGGGCTCGCACGCACCGACTACTAGCAGTCGTAAAAAATACGCAGGGGGTGGATATTTCGATTCGATCTAATAAATGGTTTTACGCGGTGGATGAACACGCCAGAATGGGGTAACGTTTATACGCTGTTCGCAGAAAATTTTTCAAAGTCAAACGTTTCTATCGTTTCTCGCATTTTTAATTTGATCTTTTTCAATTGAATTTTTCTTAACGACAAGCTGTATAAGTTACAGGGACGCAAAACTTGATTTCTTGCGCAAACTTCGTATCGACAACGTTACTTTAATTTTTCCGGGCGTATTAGCTTTTCCAGTTTGTCCTTTTCTCAGTCCCAGATAACTTTTCAGCATCAACGTATCTCCCTCGAGAGTAAGAGGGAACGTTTCCAGCTTCGATCGAGAGAATCTCATTGTCAGTGAAATCTCGGGCGAGGTAAATAACGAAAGAAAGCTACTAACGAGGAGAAGAAGCGAATACGATAATCCCGCTTTGTCGCGTCGGTAATTCTCGGCGATAATAGAAACGTCTCGCGGTTATCGCGAAGACCTACCTCTCTAGTATTTACGCAACTTAGCCCACCCTCAAGCTCATGAATAGCATTTGGATAAAATCTCATCGAGGGGCCGATGGAATGGCGCGATGTCCTGCCCCCTCCCTCCCCCTTTGCGACACCCCTGCCTTTACTCTTTTTCACGGTCCGACCATCGGGACGTTCGAGGCATGAAAAAGCGGAAGGGTGGAGCGTACTCGTGCGTATATTGCCGCTGGTCGAGCCGAGTCTCCCGCGCGCGTGTGTGTATTTTCGTTTGAAAATATTTTGACGCCGATTTAGCCGGGGGAGCGACGACGCATAATCGAGCCCACCATCTCCATACCAGTACGCGCCGTGCCGCCAGATGTAATTATAATTCCCCGGTGACCGATACGCGATACCGATAACTCGTCATAGGAGTATCGAGTGTCAGTCGCGAACATCTCGATAATTGCCGCTCTGTTTCTTTGTGCCCTCCGGGGAAAGAGAGATTATTTTTTTTTTTTCAAACAAAAAATTATTTTGTTTAAAAAAAACCGTGCATATTTTTGGCTCAGAAATAAAACAGTTAAACTAGATTGATTTAGTCAATGTTCGAATTAGTCAAATTTAACTGGCGGATGTCTTGCTGTAGTATTTTCAAACGATTTTTCAAGATTAATGAGAAAAAAATAATTGCAACGAGGAAAACTCATTTCGATTGCTCGATCGTTGGCGATCTAGAAACATGAGTCACGCAACACCTATAGAGTATGTTGTAGTCGCACTCTAGGGAGGAATCTCCATCCCCTCATGGATCCCGACTCCCTCAGCCGTCGGCCCCCGAGGCTCAAACGAAACAAACGATCCGTACAGACTAGAAAGGTCTTATGTCATCGTTTTCGCGTGGTCCCCTCGTATAACTCAACCCTCAGATTCCCATACACACTCTCTCGATTAAAACCTGACGAATTAAAACTCGAAAGTCAGGCTCGATAATTTCATTACGAGATGTAATTAAAAAATTAAACTTCACATCGGAGTGAGTTATTTAATTGTAGAAATAAATTAAATTGCTTGTTGTTTTCTGAAATTTGTTTATTTTTCAATCTTGTAAACTTGATTTTGACTAGTTAATAGATTGAAACGAGAAATTTCGTTTTTTTAATTATTGTGTCGGTCTACATTGGGCGGATAAAAATATGCAAAACTGGGAGAGATTAACGCAGAGTAGAATCCGCAGGAAGCCGCAAAAATGCAGATCCACTCACGGGCCAGTCTAACGAATGGGATTTCGTTGCGGGGTAATGGTGGGGGGGGGGGGATTACAACTCATAATCCCAACACATCCCGTTATGGGTTACCCGCCCGAGTCGTACGAAGATTAAGCCCGCGCTCCCTTATGGACACTGCGTTTCACCCCCTCGGAATCGGCAACCCCCCTGCGAAATGCACGCGAAATCGGCTTAAACCGATGCACGCGTCATTTAGTCCGGAGTCGCGTAAACGGACGAGCCGATCGAGCTCTGAAAACGATCGATCGTTTCGGTGGTAAGTATACGCGCTCGCTTTATAAGCGGCAATTCAATTTGCGGCTCGAACG
>NCVS01000892.1:81672-108041 GCA_003055095.1 Goniozus legneri
CCTACGAACGAGAGTCGCTACACGAGGGAGAGGGTGAACCGTAGGAGAGGTTTTGCGGGAATCTCCTGGGCGAGATGCGTAATGCGGTGACTCGCGCGAAATGAGAGAACGAGAGGGAGAGAGAGGAAGGGAGGGGAGAAAGAGGAAGGACATACCTCCGCTATGGGAAGCGGGAGCACTCGAGCGGAAAATTATCCGCGAAACTAGACGGTGGCTTGTGGGTAGTGAACGGTGAGGGATCGAAGAGGGCGGTGCGAAGACTCCGCAGCGACGCGTCGAGCCACGGAATATTAATTAAGATGGCCATTAGTAAAAAGCGCGCGAGCTTCTGTTCTCCTCTCGTGAAATCACGCTCGACTGGGCTCGCTAAAGAGCGGAGGTCGGTGCGTGTAAGGCTCGCGAACTCCGCGCATTGTCGAGCGGTGAAACATCGAGTCACCCGGAGCGCGTTCCGCAATCCCACGCCTTCCCTCGCTTCCGTGGTGTGGAGGGGTGGGGCAAAAAAAAAGGCGAAAGGGTTGAACAGGCTGGGAAAACCGAACGATTCCGGGGGGTAGAGTTTCGTCGGATAAATGCAAAACAGTTTCGCAGCTTTTTTCCCGCGGGTACATTGAATATTTTTCTCGAGCCGTGTTTTCGGATTCGGTATAATGAGTGTCATTAACTGCTCATAAATTTTAATCAGCCCAATGGCAGAGAAAAACGGATAAGCCCGTCGAACTAACCATGCGGAAAATTATTCCTGATACTACCAGAGGGGTTCGTCCGTTCTCTCCATTGTACACGAAGTTCATAATCGGGTGGGGGATATCGGCTTCCTCGAAATTCAGGAGTGTCGCGTAACACAAATCATCGGATTCGATTAGGAATATCACCGGAGTGACAAGTGTTTCGAACACGATTATCTTGTACGAGGAGGAAAATCGATGCTTATTTGTCAATATAATTTTTATTCTTGTTTAAGCAGTGGAATCTAAAATATTTCCCACTCGAAAATATTTTCTCCTAATCTTCAGTTTATATCCCAGCTTTCAACAAATTAATCATGAAATATGAAACACGTTTCAAGGTACATCGAATGCGATCTATTTGCGCGCGGCCAAGTGAATTGGATTAATCGTCGATTTTATCGTTGGCGTTTAAACTTCGGTTCGACAAATATGTTTGGCTTAGTGCTACAAACGCGCGAGACAGCGTAAACCTAAATAAACCTCGGTGACAAATTAACGTTAGCGAGAGGGTTTCACGGACGAGCGCGAGACTTCGATTCGCTGGTATTTCAGTTCGGCTGAATACACGGATACACGCGAACGTACAGGCTCGTCGAAATCGCATTCGGGGTACTCCCCGTTCCGCGTGTGACGCAATTAACGCGAGAATAGCGGAGTGCAATTCGCACCCTGTGCGCGTCGAGCTTCCTCGCCGAGACTACGCGACCTTGTATCACTTTCAATCCTCGTCGGTGCAACGACCCCGTGGATTTTTCCTTTTTTTTCTCTTCCTTTTTCAGTCTCTCTCACTCTCGATTTTTTTCTACTCAGTGTCGTTCGGCGAAAAGTTTCGCCCCCGAAACTGGATAAGCCACCCTTTGAAAGGTGTACGCAGGCTGAATACATTGACGCAACGGCGAGCTCGCGCTCGCCCTACGAAAAACGGCCACGTGCGCGCGCGACGTCACTACGACGGGTTAACGTCGGCGCGTTAGTCCGAACAGCCACGAATTTATCTTCGCTCCTGCGTAGACGTACGAGAGTAATACCAAGTAGCCGATCAAAATATTTTCTACTCTCTACTGCCGACATTTCCACACGTTTGCTCGACATGCAGAAATTTGACTGCTATATCGAGTACAGCGATTGTAGTACAGAGAAATCCTAGTCCAAACTGAATTTCAAAATCTGTATTCTCAGTCTGAAAACTGGGATACTCTATATTTTTCTCATATGAGTTTATGATTTGTATTTAAAATAAATTTTTATATCGAATTCTCTTGTTCGAATTTTTAAATAATCGATAAATCGCATTGTAGCAATTACGGTAACGTATAACAGGTTTTCAATGTTTGACGTCAATCTATTTCGCACCGCGCGCCCATTAGAGAGCATAATCCACGCGATCCCATGAAACAAAGGATTAGCTTTAGGCCATTGAATATTTTAGCGAGCTCGTGAGCGACACTCCGTCCGGCAAATCACATTAAGAGTCCCCTATACTCGCGTTATAATCGACGTTGCGAGTGTTTCACGCTGCTATGGGATGAAAATTTTCTTACCTTTACGGTCTCCTGGGGGGAGTACCTCGGGGGGCGCTGAGACTGCGCCTGAGCCTGCAGGCTCATCGCTGTACCATAACTGCAACAACGGTTTAATCCTGAAACGTGAAAGCATAAAGATAGTGTAAACACGAAGCTCGTAAAACGGCCCGAAACTCTCCGGGCCAAGACGAAATGTCTACTCCGCCAGGAATTACTCTTCCTCGTACATAACGGAACCATAACATTATATCAAGCCTCGCCTTTATACATCGGATACCGTGAACAATCTCAGAGCCCTGCTATTAAGCGAGATGGGGCATCCTCGAGAAAAAAAAACAATTCTCCTTCCGAATCAAAAATTCACCCCACCGATGTAGGACAAAAAGTTCAAAAATAGGGACAAAAACATCGCATTAGTCGTTCCGACGAACTCTTCTAGCAATACCAATTTCATATCGACCCAAAAAATCAATTCCTGTCTGGAATAAGAAAATCACCCTCGCGATGTAGGACAAAGAGTTGGTTCGGAAGACCAGTGCTCGGAAAAAAGAAACGAAATTCTTTATATGTTTTCTTTCCATTTTTCTTCAGTGAGAAAAGTTGGAAAAAACAGAAAGAACGGGGCGTACTAGGTGGATCTGGATAAAGCTGACCCCGGTTGGAGCGACGGTGTAGAGACGAGAGGGAGCCAGGGTAACCAGGCCTGGTTGGCTGGTTGGCCTGTCAATACGAAGTGCTACGTGACCCAGGTACCAAATGACACATCCGGCCGTGGGGAGTCCTCCGTCTCGCTTGCCGTACGATTCATCCCTCTTCTTCTCGCGACGCGCCCCTCGCGATCCGCGTCACGATCCTCACCCTATGTACCACGGCTATATATATATCTATACTCGTTTTTCGCAAGAAAACGTTTCTCTCGCGAAATTTTCTTTGCCCAATTCATTGACATTTTTTATTCTCGTTTTATAATTATTTACAGACGAATGAGAGTATTTGATTGATTATTTGATTAACTCAACTGTATTAACTTTTTAATATTCTTAACAATGTTTTCAAATAAACGTCGGGATTTACTCTCGAAAATACAGCCGGAGTTAATATCGAGGAATTAACGTTCGACGTTTTTAATGCACCCCCTCGGAAAGATGGATAAAAACGTAAAAATGCCCGCTATATTCCCAGCGGTATTACGGGGACATAAATCGGTGCAACACAACGCGCGGTTTTTGGCAAACATTAGCATGCATTACGCAATCGCTTTCATCGAATATCGAAATTGGATTGGCTCTGGCCACTGGAGGGTCCCGTAATACGTTCGGAAACGAAATGGGAGAGTCGTCGATAATTATTCGCTCCCTCTAGCGCGGAAGAGGAAGAGCGATGCGTGTTGTTCGCATCGACAGACAAAAACGAAAGTAGCGAAAACAAACGAAAGAGACCTTCACAGCAATTTATTTCGTAAATTCAAAATAAAAATTCCATACGTATATAATATTAAACGCACGATCAATTATCCAACGTTCCCAACGCTAGTGGAAGTTATCGCTCGTCGGTTCGCCGCAATTGCGGACGAAGGAGGACAGCGGTGGGGATGATAGGAGACGGAAGCGCGAGTACATTAAAATACGAGCGTACTTTGTTGCGCGGTCGGCTCTTGGGTTGCAATAAAAGGGGTGAAGAAGGAGAGGGGGAAATACGCAGTCGACAGTTCGAGCGTCGGGACTTTATGGCGTCGGGTTGCGGGGTGTCGAGGCTCATTAGACACCGCGGGACCCCGTCCATCCTGTCGTGTGTGCGCCCCCTCACCCGCCCGCCCTTATCCTACACACTCCGCTAGGACCCCCCCTGAAACCATCGGGCTCTACCGTAGCCAGAAGCGAGCACGGTGAACCGGAAACTAATGACGTTACGCCGAGCTTCCACCTGCGCGCCAAGATACCGATTGCCCGTGCCGGCTTAAAAACCGTAATCCGGCTTTCCATTTCGTCGAGTGCGGTTTTCCATCACTCGGGGCAATAAAGACGAATCCCTGAGAGTGAAAAAAAATTCACGTCAGACAGAGATTACTCCTTTTTTTTGGAGAGGGGGAATTTTATAGAGAGCAATTAAAGAACTCGATCGTGTGGGAGTGGATCGATGGCACTCTAGCGCTCGTTTCGTTAAAACGACGGGCCGTAATTTTCGAAAATCGTCACGACCCGTCGACGGCAACGCGCCGAGTGGCCGGCCACTCTAGACGGCCGTTTGTATCAATCCGAGCGGTACGCGAGCGCGTTACGGGGATATTACAGTCGCGAACTATTCGAGAACGAGCTTTAATGGCTACATATGTACCGCCGCGAGCTAGACGCCCGCGAGCTTGCGTCGATTTGTTGCGCGTTAACAATGTTCCCCCCTACTCTCTCTCTCTTTCGGTCGTTAATCACTACAAATTCGTAGTGATTAATTATGCTTTTCGCTCGATTAGCTTCTCCCTATTTCTCCTATCCGTTATCATTCGATTTGTCCGTACAGACCTTGCTAGCTCGATTGGATCGCTTGGATAAATTTTCTGTCGAATTTACGATTTTTTATTTTTTCTAACGCTATTTCTAATCCGATTTGTTTTCACGTGAACTCAGTTTGATCGATTCTCGCCCGGAGTTCGAACCTTGACCCTGCGAGCGAGCGGGTGGGTGGGGGTTGTAAATGTACGCGACACTCGGTAGAACGAACAGCTGGAACGAATCCGGCAGCGGAGTATCGAGCGCACGTGCGCAGATATGTAGGATGCTGGCCGTTATTCACCTGTGTTACGAGCAGCCCGGTGTCGTTTGTCGGGACGGTATAAGAATTGTCTCTTGCCGAATAAACACGAATAAATTCCCTTCTTAACTCTCCTTTTCTTAATTATTTTTATGCGTCGGTGCGAGCCTTTAAGCCCCGTTGCTTCCCTCGACGAGTCTACGCAGGAAACTCCACGCGTAAAGATTTTTAAAGAGGAATTAGCGTCCGGCGAACTAAAAAAAGCCCTCGCTTTGCTATAATATAAATTAAAATTAGACCCCGTATCTGACTGTACGGGCAATATTTATGTTCGTTTGCACGGTCCGAGTACTCCTCCGTATCACGTGTTTTATAGGTATGAATGGCCGGGGTGAATTTCTCTCTCCTTCCGCGCGAATCGATTTTTAACGACGTGGATTATCGTTACGTGCGGGCACGAAGGTCCGTCGGCTCTTACACATGTACCTATCTACGTCGCGGATGCGATACGAGAGCGAGCCTGGGGTGGGAAAAATAAAAATGGGGAACAGGGGCGATAACAGCCCGCGGCAAACGTCAACCGGGCGATATAATTCCTCGATATCGTATACGCCCGACTGTGAATATTATTGCGCCGAGATGTCGCGTCGCGCTAATTAGACAACGAGACTAACGAATTCGATCAAAAATTCAATTTTTATCATCTTTATCGAAGATTACATTTGTGTTGTTTTTATCAGAAATTCAGTATCAGAAATTTTGTATCGTAACGCGATCTTTGACAATCGATCGCTCTTCGTGTAACTCGTTAGCTCCGAGTACAAACGAACTCTAAACTCGAGCTCTCGATTTTTCCACTCCCCTCCTGTAACATCTCGAATTATCAAAGTGGGGGTGGAAAGCTGTGACAGTGATCGAGAGCCACGATTTTATCTCTTGTGGCTCGATAACGACCACCGGAAGTATCGCTTTAATCACCATATCCGAACGCCGTCCGCTCTCTCTCTCTCTCTCTCTCTTCCTCTCTTTCTTCGAACCCTCTCTAACACGACGAGTAAAAGATCCGTCTCTCGTGAAGTATCGGAGCCAGGGTTGAAACCGGTCGACCGAGTAACCGGAAAACGTCGAATCCTTGGCATATCGGTTTACAGGTCGTCACTTTCGTCCTAAATCGTCTGTCCTACACTTGACAATGATTCCTCAAATTGTTTCGATATTTTTTTTTGTTTCGTTTTCTTTTGTTTATTTGTTATAATTTAATAGTGAACATTAAATTGTGTACAATTACTGTAAAATTATAAAAGTAGCTCTCTTCTCACTTTCCTCGAATCGCGCTATAAAATTCACCCCAAAAAAGAATAATCGTGAATTCGCTCGGAAAATGTAACGTGCTCGCACCGCGCTCGGATGAAAAAATTACCGTGAAATACACCCCATGGATGTTACCGAGTGCCAACGAGCCGTGATGAATTCTTCTCTTACCGCGTTACACACGAAGAAATAAACAGAGAGAATGAGAAAAGCGGAAATGGTGAAGATGATGGAGGCGTCAAGAGTGGATGAAAAATATCAACTAACCACCCAGTAGGAATTACCATACGCGTCTCGACGGTTTAATCGCGGTCACAAAAAGTCAGAGAAGAGACAGAGAGAGAGAGAGAAAGAAAGAATGAGAGCAAGACAGAGAGAGGGAGAGGCAGAGAAGAGGGAGGGAGTGAGAGTGAAAGTGGCCTTCAATGCAGAACACGCGTTAATTTCGTCCTCTGAAGCAATAGGGGTTTGTGTTTATATATATATATATGTATATAACGTATAACTGGAGTTTACGTTTCGTAGAACGAGGAAGGCAAAGGATATAGATGGAGTGGGAAAAGTCGGGGGCGGGGTAGGCACCATAAGGTCTAGAGGGCCCCTTATGCTATCGATCTGTCCCCACCTAGGCCCGTTCTCGCCGTGTGCCGCGTTATATATACCCCTTTCCCGCCCTCGCGACGAAACGCGCAACGGTATCTCGCTCTCTCCTTCGTCCTCTCTCGCTCTGTCTCCTATATATTTTACGCACGCTCCATATATGAGTCCTTGCAAACAAACGCGCACGCACACACATCTCTCGCGTTTATATTCTCGCTCGTATACAAGGTGTCCTAAAATGACCACGTGTTACTCAAGTGACTAGATCACATCCGATTTAAACTTTCTTGTTTATTCGAACCTTTCGTTAGCCAATCTTTAGCTTCGAGAGTATAGCTACTCCAAATTTCTTCTTCAATTTAAAATTTTGTTCAATAACGAAAAGGTTAAATAACTCAAAAACTGTTTGTACGAATGAAAGGGGAAGAAACGAAAAATTGAATGAATTGTGGTACTTCTGGGACACCCTGTATAAAGCCATGGACCTTCTCACACCTGCCTTCCCCACCCTCTCCCATGACACCATTGCGTCATGAAACAACGCACCTCCTCCTCTCTCTCTCTCTCTCTCTCTTTTTATCTTTTTCTCTCTTTCTCCTCAGCAATACACATCCCTCGTAAATGACTATACGTACGCCGAACTTCATTCCGTTTTTTTTCCGTTGTTGTTTTTCCACCCCGCCCCCTCTCGCCCACCAGAATTTTATGGGGATCTCTCGTCTATGGTTGTCGAAAGGAAGGAGAGATGCTTTGATGGTTCGAGAGTGCGTTAGCTTTCATACATCGTTCTCTCTTTTTTTCTCTCTCTTTCTCTCTCCCTCTCTTGTACGCAGTTGATGTTTTTTTCGTGCGTTTACTTTTACCGCTCTTGTTTTATTTTTTGCCATCGAATGACGCTCCCTCGAACCTCTCTCTCCCTCTCCGCTCGCAGTTTACTTGCGATCTTTAATGCATGTCCGAAAGCCCGATATCGGAGTATACCGAAAAACGAAATACGCCGAGAATCCGATAAACGAGAGAATCGGGCTTCTCGCGTGCCGAGCAACAATCTCGGAAAAATGGAGAAGTATATAAGCGCTAACCGGATGAAAAATGAAGGTGGGAGGCAGAAGTTATTTTCACGGTGTTGGACTCGGAGGCTCGACTTTTGGAACGAAACGAAGGAGATAGTTAGATAAAGACGGCGTGGGGGTGGGAAGGGGTGAAGATGGCAGACCCGTCGTGTCCTTCCCCTCTGACGTGGACATATGGTATTCCACTTTTCATAGGTTCTACCGAGCAAAACGGAGGGTACGAGATGGATGGAACGGTAGAGAAAGAGAGAGAGAGAGAGAGACGTGTAATACGGTGGAGTCGCGCGTGGACGTGAGATCGAAGCGAGAGGTGGCAGAACAGGAGAAAGTGGATTCGCGCGAGGGGTGAGCCAAGATGAAGAGGAAGAGACGCGGAGGGAGACAAAAATTGCATTAGCTCCGAGTAAGAAAAGGATACGGCGTTACTCTCTCGCGTTGTTCGACCCCAAGCGAGATAGAGGGGCAAGGGGGTGGAAGCGGGGCGAAAGTAGAGAAGAGAAATGAACGTCGTGACGTTGTAAGGTCGTGGAGAGCGAAAGTGAAAACGCGAGGAGGGGTGGCGCATTCACGGTGTACAGAAGACGTTGAATGGGAATTTGAGTCGTTCTAATTTGGTAATTAATAGAACAGTGGGACAGAAATCAGGATAATTAAAACGCGAAGATCGGGGAACGAGACTCGGCTGGATGAGTGAAATATGGCTGACCGAACGGTCAAGGAAGGTCGAGATAGCGGAAGGGAAGTGGCTCGAGAGAAAGATTAATATCTCTATCAGAGAAATTCAACGGGTCGAGCCATTTATCTACGTAGCCTACAACACGCCCTGTTCTACTCTCTCTCCCTCTCTCGCTCGATCGTTCCGTTTTCCTATCCCCAAAGAAACCAACGAGAGTCACCGGTCGGACCTTTAAAGGAGTTTATTTAACCTCCGACTGGAGAATATTCGCGGCAAGGTTTTCCCGAGAAAGCGAAAAGAGGAAAGAGGAGGATGAGAGATCGGGGCTTTTACCGTAGACGATGTCGTGATTCGTCCAGGTATGGGGTGAGGTACCAGAGGTTTTAGGTAAAAGATTTCAAACGATCCAGATTCCTAATTCGCAAAGACTTCTTAATTTTGTTTTTTTTTTTCGTCGACCCTCCTTTCGGTCTCAACAGAATAACCAAAAAAAAGGTAAGAGGAATGATGAACGACAGAGTGTCGATTTGGTCATGAAATTAAATGAATAAATTTGGAGAAAAAGTAGACAGTGAAAGTGAAAGAATATGAACTATTCTTTATAAAAGTATTATTTATTTTACAAAAAATTGGACATTATTGTTGCATCATTCGATAAATATAGAATACATCCGACAAACACCGTCATTTCTTTGAAGTACTCCTTGTACAACACTTCTGTCCCTCATTTTAATCCCGACAAGCCGCGCCTGAGCGAACTTTCCCAGTTCCACTTTCGACAAAACTTTTGCGTAACGTCGCACGCATGCTACTTTTCGAGTTTCGCGTCGTTTCGAGGAGGGACAGTTTCCGAAAACGACGGAACGACGAGCAACGAGAATGAGAGAGAGAGAGAGAGAGAACGCGAGAGGGTGAGTTTTACGACGTCCCGTCGGAAGGAGAGCCTGTGATTCGCGGACCGGATGCGAGATTCCCTACGGCGCGGGTGGAAAATTCGATTCTCAGCAAACCCCCACCAGTACTGGAAACAGCGGGCGGGTTCTAATGAATTCTACCGGCCGTTCTTTTTCCTCTTCTTCTCTCGTCTATTTCCCGAACCGTTCGTGGCGATTTCCTCTCACGGCGTGTGGGTGCCACGTAAGATTCGATTGTCCTAACGGCACCTACGATTCGTCGATAATTGAAAGCGAAGGAGAAATAGCGAAAGGGACAGCATAATTGACCCTACGAGAAATATCGCTCCGATGAATTTACTAAGCTAAATCCTCTTATCTCGGATATCTCCTTAGAACTGGTAATAAAATATATTAATGAAAAAAGTAATAAAATAAAATACATATATTCTTAGTTAGATTTACTAATATTTTATTAGTTTTATTTATCCAAAAATTCAAGTATTTACCTACCATCTTGTCGTGTACCCTGGATTTTTTACCAACAAAATGAAAATACTACGTAACGTATCTGAAGCAATTTTTAACTAAATTTTTGATTGTATATTAAACTCTCTTGGGAAAGCCGTATAATGAATTTTTCCAATTGAAATTTAAATTCAATTTTATTTTTTAATTCTTCAAATTCAACAGATATTGAAGGGGGAGATTCGATCAAAAGCGTTCGTTTGAATAGTGTTGAGGTTTGCGTTGGAAATGAACAATATGACATTGTCTTTGAGATTGAATGGCAGCGATTCGGCTTGAATAGTCGAACGAGCGAGAAGGGGGTGTCGGGTAATTTTTCAATCTCACAGCTAAGAACGGCTGGATAAAGAACGGACAAATATGTGAGACGAGATAGATAAGGGCACACGAACACGAATCATTTTGTCGTCTCGGTGATTCGAGATCGAATCGCCGAGCCGAGAATGCGCTCTCGTCTTACGTATAACGATTAAAACTCATACCGGGCGAGTAAACCGAAGCCTATCTTTATCTCGGCTATCCTTTGTGGTCCCACAGGTCTACGACTATGTCGTGAAACACGCAACAGCTTCGTGCCCCACGCAGGGTTATACCGGATTCGACGCATGCTTTGAATTCATTGTTGGCTTTCCGCCCTGCTAATAATTTTTATTGTGCCAAGTCATGAGCGAGAAACGAGCCAGTCGGAAAGGGTAATGAAACCGAGATTCGATATGAAATTATGAATTTTTATCGAGTATTAAGCTAAATAATTTGATATGAACTTAAACTTCTTCAAGGTTTATAGCGAAAATAAGTTCAAGAACCCAAGTTATTTTCCGATATTAACTATTACACTTTATGTATCGTTAGATTCACATCGCCAGAGCTACAAGTTCAAAATTCGATCTAGATCGTAAAATACGCCGACAAACTTCTTGTCAACGCGCTCGCCGTTCGAAATTTGTTCGACAAAGTTCGGCCGTTCCGGTGCCGGCGTTGTACTTATTTACGCGCTTCAGCGCGAGACGGTGAACGCCGAGTAAATAAATAACGCGGCACCGCGCCGAGACTCTCGTCATTCCTCGGAGCATGACCGAAGGAGCGTTAGGGTGTCGTTAATAACTCGAAACGTTTGGACGACAGAAGCCGGATACCACCAACGACTCGTATGATTTAAAAGCCCTGAAGCTCCGTTGACCCTTCCCTCGCTCGCGAAGATCTCAGCTTGTGATTCCGTTCGGCCCTTTTGTGACGTCACACCGCTTATTCCGCCTGCATTAGCTAGTCTCTTTCGCGATATTTCACCTTCGCACCTGTGCAACGAGAGTGCATTTCTCAGACGAGATAACTGGTACGAATTATCGCTTCTTAATGACGCTCTTGTATGATATTTTCACTGAGAAATAACTTTGTAGTCGAGTTCAGAGAACACAAATTTAGAGACGTCTCAAAAGATGACAGTTAAATGTATTTTTCTCTCACGGTTTTTGATTAAAGAAAATTTCTCCGAGTCGAATGAGTTTGTAGCTCGATTAAGTCCGACGAGAAATTCGGGTTCTATGACAGATTCTGACAAATTCCGAGCCTTCCAGGTGAGATAACGCGTAAGTGCGGGTGTTTGTGGCCTGTACAAGGGCCATGGGGTACATTTGTACGGTAGTCTTTATCGCTTTACGAGGCCCATAAAGTGCCCAGCGATGCTCGTCACTACTCTTGGTGAACTACGCTTGGAAAATACAGGGAGTGTCCAAAAATGATTCAGGGAAGAGAATAAAAGTCGAGTGGCGTACGAGATTAACCCTTCCTTGAAATAATTTCTCTATCGAAGAACAGTTCTCTGTTCAGGTGTCTCTATACCGATTTCTTCGCGTATCGGTTCTGGATGAAGAAAAACGAGAAAAGAAGAGAGTGATTAATAATGATTACCATTGCTTGATATCCACGCTCGAGAAGATAAATGGCGAATCGGGATGTATAATGTATCGCGCAAAAGTAGAGATCCGATGAAAACCAGAGCGCGATTTTTCAAGCGAACGGCCGTGAATAGCCGAAATTCTTCGGGAAGCTCGGCAGGCCATATCACGCGGGAAAAGCGAGCCGGAGAGTCCATTACGATCGTTAACTCTCACCTCCCACGACGAGCCGATATTTTTCCCCTGCGGAATGCGAGCTCCGCTCTTAATGCCCGTCCTCCCTTATCGGTCTTAAAAAGGAAAAAAAGCGTAAATCAAACGTGGAACATTATTTTCGGAGTAAGCGATTCACAATTCGGCGCGTATCGAGAATATCTGTACTTAGTAGGTAATATAAAATAGCTACGCTACGAAAATAATGATAGATTTAGCAGTGAGCTGGAAAGGTCTTATTCAATTTCGAGTACAAATTTAGGCACGTTTGCTCAACGAAATAGCAGGACACCGATACCGTCGTTACAACTCGTGTTTCAAGTTATCGCAGCTGTGAATCTCTCTCGCGCACGACAGGTTTCCGTGTATCGAACATTAATGCCGTTTAGACTTATGCCCCGTAGGGATTGTTCGATTTTTTTTTCTGGTTATTGAAAACGATAACCCGGAAGGGTATAAAGCGGGAAGAGCGCAAAAATAAAATAAAGAGAGGATGCGAGATTCGAAGATCGCGTCGCGCGATATCTGCAACCTTCGCTGTTTCGTACGTACGGCGAAACACGAATCACCGATCTGTACCGTTATTTTCTCGCGCGCTGGATTTTTTCTTCGTACCTCGAGCAACCCCAAGACACGCGCGCGCACCCACGCGAATCCCTCACCGCAAATCGATCGTATTCTACACGGAGAGAAAAAATCAGTAATGTTCACAATGCAACATAGTAATCAAACTTATATTTTAGAAAACTCATAAACGATACTATGTGAAATAGTAATCATTATAATGTACATGGTAATATTTACTATGTGACATAGTAATGAAGCAAATAGGAAATATTGCTATGCTGCATAGGAATAAAAACTATGGTAGTCGTCACTAATAGATATTTTTGTTACTAGGCTCTATAGTGGCAATTCACGGACGAGTATGGTTTCGGGGGCTGAACGGAATAGCCGAGGCGCAGCCTCGATGTCATATTTAATATTAAAAAATAAACATAAATATTAAATATGTGCGCGCTACGACATCTGTGTAAGATAGTAATCGTTACTATGTTGACATAGTTGACGTAACCATTTTACATAGTGGTATTTACATATGTCAAATGAATTTTGTCGGGTGAAAATCATCGTTACTATGTAATGTAGTAATAATTACTATGTAACGTAGTAATGATTACTATGTTGCATTGTGAAAATTACTGATTTTTTCTCTCCGTGTACAGAACGAAAATTTTCTCTCGCTACGTGTACGCCTCCTAGTTCGATAAGCTAGGACCAGTATAGTAGATTTTTCGATTCTACAAATTTACTCGCAATTTCGAGGTCTATCTATCGCAAAAATACTCATCGTTAAAACTTTTCAAAATAATCAAGCGCATTTTAAACGTTGCTCCCGTTTGAAAAGTGGCGGGAGGTCTCCTATTTTCTCTCTTTCTACTTTCCTATCTGGTCGCAAAGTTTTCCGAGTGAAAATTTAATTAGCAAAGTTGAAACTCCTTTTTCTTTATCGAAGGCGGTGGAAAAACGAGTCTCGGTGTATTTTTGAGCGTAAACGCACAGTGGCGGGCAGTTCCGAGGCGGTAAAAAATGCCGCGGTAGGAGAGAGAGGGACAGGCGCGAGCGAGCGAAAAACCGGAGAGTAATGAGTATCGGGAGGGACGCCGGAGCTCCGGTAATTATTCGTCCCGGCGCGTAACGCCGCTGATGCATTCATCACCCGGTGCGTGTGCGTTCAAGTATGTTCGCTCGGCACGACAATCTACTAAACGGCCGACGGTGTATTAAAATTAGATTCGAAATCCTCGTGAAAATCGAGTTTGAATCGACACGTACATAACAATTTTTTGAGTAGGTACACACAAAAAAAATGATTCCTCTCTCCCAAACGTTTTTTTTTTTTAACAACTTGTAAAAATATGTATGAGGCATAAAAAGAGACAGGAAGAAGCCAATTAATCGCAAGCATGCGCGAACGATATGCCCAAGCCGGAAGTCTCGGAGAGAGAAGACCGTCAAAAATTTTCCTGCTTTTCGGATTTCTGTGACGACACGAGATCACCCGATGTCATCCGACAACGGCCCCTTTTTTCCTCGCGCACGCGATCACCGCAAATTCCGCGCGCGCTATCCAAACTACCGAGGCGCTGTAAAAATTCCCGGCTCCCTCGCCGTTGACTATAAAAACGCTCTCTTTTGATCAATTTTTTTGTCTCGCCCCCGCTCTTGTCATCACGAGACGATGTTGATTCGAATTCCTCGTAGGATTTTTTTGTTGGATTTGATGAAAGTGGAAATGACACGAAACGCGATGGTAGCTCTAAAAGATATTTGCACTCGTACGTCTTGTTTAATAGTTTCGTTGCATCGAATGCAATTTTATCGCACACAGTTCTGACGGTTCGATCGGTTTCTTTTTTTTTCACTCATTCGTATTTACGAGTATCTCGCATTGTTTTATCGTGGATCTGTCGTAAATTGGACGTCGTAAAACGGGGAATGGTAGAACCAAAAATTCAGAACAAAATAAAAATGCTCTGAGATCGAAAAACGTAACGCGAAGTGGCGGATGGGGCTTTTCGAGTCGGCGAGAGAAAAACAGTATTGCTAAATCGTTGACCTTACGTCAAGCGCGCGGTTGAGAAAAACGAGCAAGTGTGTTCCGGAGTTAACGCCCAAAGGTCGAGACTGTTTCACGCAGCCACGATAATTAATAACGCGTTGATCCGACTCACGACCGTAACTGTGAAAAACTCACGAGAGATGAAAGGAAAAAATAAGCAGTGGACCAAATACGACGTGAAATATGTATCAGCGCGAAAAAATTGGTTTATAACTACTGTCTGTAATAAAAAAAAAATACGTGTTATTCTTTTTATAGTCTTCGTGTTTCATCACACGGTTCAACTCGAGAGAAAAAAAAAGATGGGAAGAATTATTGCCGACACATCCGGAAGAATCTAAAAATGAATTTAAAACCCAAATAGAACGAGAGCTCGGTTCGCACTCGTGTGTTCTCCAGATTCGAGTACACAAAGTGCAAGGATGCAGGGCTTACGTTGGTCGAGCGTGTTTACGTTTAAGGAACGTGCAAAAACAAACCAAGCCCTGCAAATAAACACTAATGTTTATTGCAAATTCGTTTCGAAATTCGAAAACTTAATTAAATTGAATTTTCTTCAGACTTTATAATTCAAAAACGTATAATTGGGTAAATAAGTGATAAAAAAATTTCGAAAACGTAACAAATTCATCGAGGAGAAAATGCGAGGAGAAAGAGTGAAAAATATATGAGAATTCCTGCATGCGGTACAGGATCGCGTTGCGCAAACGCGTCGTACGCGAATTGCCAAATTTGGTCAAGAGCATCGAACCGCCTCTTTTTTTTCTCTCATTCTGTTTGCGCTCCTCCCCGCTATTTTTTCTCTCGTTTTATAACGCGCCCGATAAACGGAGCGCGAATACGTCGAAGACGACGATATCGCGCGCAACACGCCCCCACTTTCGCTTCCAATAAAGAAAACTAATGTCCCTACTGTTAGCCGCCAGCCACTAAAACCACCCACGATAAAACTCCACGAGACAGATTGTATTACAGTAGACGAAAATGCGTGGTAATTTGGAATTTATCGATAGGACGGCACTGTCCCTTTCGCTTTTCTTTCCCGTTGATGTAAAGTATCGGACTTAATGACGAGTCGAGTTAGTTTTAGAGAATTTTGAAAACTCATTTTATCACTTTGTGATTCTAAATACAGAGAAATTATAAATTTTTGATTCAATCGAAAAGGATTTAATTCAGTAACAAAATAAATGAAAATCGAATTAAATTCAATAATCTGATTTAAATTGGATAGAAATCAATTTCAAATTCAACAAATAAAAATATTTAATCTCGCTGCGACTCATTATTTTCGTCAATTCAATTCTCTGTTATTCTACCTCTCGGTTTGAAAATGTTGCGAATTTTGCGAGCATTGAAAGCGAAAGACGTTCGTTCAACTTTTCGCGCTGCTCACCTACCGCGAGGACCCATAATTCCGTCTCGCGATTTCGATCTCCGTTTTCTGGTCACCCGCTGCGCGATCGGCCAATTTTTTCATTGCCGAACGGCACGCGATAGCCGGTATCGCGCGAAAAACTGCGCTCGCTTCGTAATTTAATAACGTTTCGTCAACGATACCGTTCTACCTTCACTCGCGAGCTCCCTTTTACGACGATAAAGTGAAAATTAGTACAATGAGGCAATTTTTTTTATAACGAGAGAAAGATGAAGAGAAAATATTTTGGGATTATTTTTGTGTGACTCGCGTGCCGAGGCGGGTTCGCCTTTACTTTTATGGGACTAAACACAAACGTCGACCCTTCGATAAAGCACGTGTCGAATAACCTATCGACTCGAGTACCGAAAAATCGATGGTTGGCTGTGAACAAGACGCACAGCTGCGTACTAAATAACGTAAGAATGAATAACTGCGTTAATCCCTTTCCAGTTACACATACAGACTTGGTGTGTGTAGGGTGAACACTCGATCACTCTCGTCGACTATTTTTTTCTCAATCAAACCCCTTCGTAGCCAAAAAAATTATCCTTAGAAATCGAAACACTTTGACGTATCTAGAATTGCAGTAATTCGATAAAACTCCTCACCTAATCAAGTCGACACCTCCAGGAGGAAGGAGTCGAGTTCCGATAGAGATTGATATGTTATACACTCCTCGTTAAACTATTTATCTCGCGTACACACGTTCACCTTGGCAGAACTGTGGAACACACTTGGCACTTTAAACGATATGTCGCGTTGCCGTACGCTTCTGTGCACAACTGTCAAACAATTTTGCAAAGTTAGGCAGGGGATATGTTGAGCGAAGTTTACACATGCACCGGCTGGCCGCGTGCCCGAAGCAGGCCACCCTCCATACACACCGGCTCACACACACGACAGGCGTGCGCGAGCCAACTAACCGAGCCGCGGCTGCCGCTATACTGATTGCAAGAGGCACACGCCGCCACCCGCAAACCAGCCAGCGTGGTTCCTTTGACGCGCCGTTCGCGATACTCCTCCGCCACTTCTTCCCTCGTTTCCTCAGCGCCACCCCACTTTTCGCGATACCGTGAGATTTTGCTATCCTCAAAACGAAAATGAAAAACTTTCAAAGCTAAATATTCATTTAGAAATAAAGAAATAAATTAATAAATTTAAAATGAAAATGGCATCTAAAGCTCAAACAATTATTTCGTTTAGTAATTCGAATATTAATAAAAATATAATGTATTGAGTCATACGACTGATATTTCCATTAAATTATAAAATAGCTAATTATATTAGCAGCATTAATAAATTTTGAACGAAACCGTTAAAGTGACTACAAAAATTTATTGAAAAATGAGAGGGTTAGTAATAAATTGATAGAGTTTGGTATAAGTAAAAATTCTTATTTATAAAAAGAACAAAATAATATACATAAATAAGGTCGGTTTCACATTTGGCATGAATCAAGTTCAGAACTTATATGCGTTTTATCATAATGCCATATATTTATATCTGAATTAAATACTTTGCGCTGATATAAAAAAATTACACTACTCGTTCCTTTCGCACGTTTATTCCTTACAATGTAAAATTTTAAGATTGGTGACTACTACAAAGATAAATTACGAAGAAAGTAGTAAAATTTCACATAACGGTAATATATTCGCGTTGATGTTTATACTTATAATTTATCAGAAATATTAATAATTACTCGCATTAAAAATAGGGATAGTACAGCATAAATATAGTATAACCATACGTTGGAATTCAAGTGACAAGGAGAAACAAAATATTCGCTCACTAAATTCTTAAATATTGCATCTATAAAAAAATAATATCATATAAAAACATTTTATGCGCAATTTCATTTTTACACGTTTCCTTTCATTATACTGTACAATCGAAGCTCATCAATTTTATTAGGTTAGCAACTAATAATTATTGCTGATCATTTAATTAACGTTGTGAACACGTAGCTTATTATAAAAATAGTATTGGATTTGAATTTTTTCTATAGTAAAATGTTATTAGATCATACAACGATAAAACCATTTCGCTATTATCTCTTGTCACTTGTCACGAGTATATTTACGTCCGTAAGTAAGTTTACTAAAAAGACCTAGATTGCTATCACCCTAGTTGCCAATACTTGTTAAAAACAAAGCTTAATTTTAAATTATTTAGCCTTGTCAAATACTTTGCCTGTTGCAAAACCTTACGGATATCAAATTTTATGATTAACTAGTTAAATGCATTTGGCATGTTTCGTTTAAACAAGAAGGCCAATTTGTTCTTCGTTTAAGCCATTTCATTGTCGGACAATCTTAACTTAAAACTTGCACATAAAACAGAACAAAATGAACCTCTCAACTACATTCACTCATTTCATCTAAATTAAATAAGTCATTTAGAGCTTTGGATTTTATATACGGACTAGCCGGCGTTATAGCGATAAATACTCAATGTATCATTTTTCTTCTATTATTGTGATTTTTTCTATTCAACGTGTTATTTACTTCGAGAATTTTAATTTACTAATGATCGAACTACCAATAGATTTTCTACAAATAGAATGATTTCCAGATTTCTTATTCACGTCCAGCGATTTCTCGTTACCATTATGATTATTGTAATTTACAGATATATTTTTGCACATAGATTTCCCGGCTTTATTATTATCTACTTCGTAATTTTTTCGTAACGGTTGAGGTGTATAATAAAGGCTAAATCTCTTAATTTTTGAAGATTTTTCGTCAGCATTATCCCGCAACTCATCTGTAGAATTACATTTCCGTACGTCACGAAGTACTGCAGATTTAACTTCCTTTCTGGATGACGTGCATCTATTACTCGTGGGGGTTTTCAAATTCTGTTGATATCTCGGAGTAAACTTCTTGTCCCTGAGTTTCACACATTCACCCTTCAACGACGTACAAACGTCGTCGCCATTAATTTTATCACTAGAACTTTGCTTATTTCTTACTAATTGGGAATTATTGAAATCCCGCGTAATTTTGTCATTTCGATTTTGTGACATCTTTGAGACAATCTTCTGATTACTCGCATTACAGAATTGATCCAAAGGATGAATTTGAATATCATTTCCAATGCGATTGTCATTTGTCAGTTTATCATTACGATAGAATTTTACATTTTCGAAACTATCCGTCGATTCCATACTATGAGTTGAGTCAGATCGTTGACTACTTCCCATTTTTGCAAATTGAATATTAACAAAACTATCTGATGTTTCGATATCGTTATTCGATTCGCCTGTTAAGCTATCTGTTGATGACGTTACGTTTAAATTAGTGTAATCATCATTTTCAAACATTTCCAAGCCGTTACTGATTTTACATTTATTATCGTACCTTAAGATACAAGATTGTCTGTTATTGACAGATTTTGCAGATTGAGGAATTTCTAATTTTTTAGTATTTTCTGCTTCTCTGTTTGCGGTTTTCTGTGAAACAATACTGTAGACTGATTTCCTGTTTGATCTAGGCGTTGACAGAAGAATAGGTATACCGCTGTGATTATGACGTATACGTTTTACATCAGATTCACTTCGCTGTATCGAACCCGATCCAATTGATGTAGCATTTTGATTCGTCGAAGTAGAATTTATATTTTCTGGAATACTATTCAAAGAAGATGTTTCACTCTGCGACAATTCGTAACAATTTTTCTCGTTCAAATTAACGATCATACTATTGACAGAATGACTCATTGAACTTATATCTTGCAAACATTCAGCACCAAGAGAAACAGGCTCCTCTTCGTTGCGATTTATATTCGTAAAATCAACTTCATCGAAATATCTGACGTTCTCTTCTTTTTCCATGTCAGCAGCAAAATCGAAATCGGAAAGTTTCGATGCTAATTCGTGGTTCCACTTATTTCGTTTCCTTTCCTTGTCATTATTCATAACATACGTCTTATCAGCGCTATTGCTTCTAATTTGTTTCTTGTAATCAAACTCAAACGTTGCCATTCTTATCGGCTGACACTGCTGAAGCCAGTATTGCTGCGATGGGTCGGCAGAAATGGTTGCTGCGGTTTGGTCGCCTCCTACAAAGCTCTGTTGATGTACAACAGCAAAAGAAAACAAAAAAAAACATTGCTACAGATGCAACAAACCACTACAAAGCTCATCTAGCCGTGGGTGTGCAGTCATCATGAAACGAGTCGTAAAAATTTCACGTTAATGTGAATAATAGTGCTCTTTAAATCAAAATAAATCGATACGAAATTCAATCCCACGATTCTCACGTTCGAATACGAGTCTTTGAAATTGATTCTTTTTAACTTAAATATGATGATAAGTGAATGATAAGCCATGCAAGTAATAAAAAAAAAATGCTACTACGAAATGAAATATATAATTAAATTTACCGCTAGCCAAGGATGATCAAGAACGTCTTCAGCGCTAAAACGAAGCTCTGGTTGTGCCTGCAGCATATTAGAAATCAATTGTTTAGCTGAATCTGATACCGGATCCCAATACGGCGATGTAAATTCGTATTGTCCAGTAAGAATGCATTCAAATAATTCTTCTTGTTCGTTATCAGGCGAAACAAATGGAGGGAATCCACATAATAAAACATATAAAATCACACCTGCAGCCCACACATCGATCTACAGAATGAATTTTATATTATGATAAAACAATATATGATATATAGTATTCAAATAAAATATTATCAATTACTTTTAAACCATATCCAGTCTCGGCTAATATTTCAGGTGCTACGTAAGTAGGTGTACCACAAACTGTGTATAGGGGTTCCCTAACAATTTGGGCAAGTCCAAAATCACCTAACTTGAGACATTTCACATAACTACCATCCATTTCAACTAAAAGATTTTCTGGTTTAACATCACGGTGGACAATATGATGCGAATGTAGATAAGCTAAAGCAGATACCAAATGTCCTATCATCAACCTGGCTTCAGGTTCTGTGAATTTGGTAGCTATAGCAATCGCATCGAATAAGTCTCCTCCCTGAAAAATAATTTCATTAATATCCTTAAGAAATGGAAGTATCAAATTATTATTTTTCAATAATTCTACCTTTACAAATTCCATAACTAAAAACAATTGATCGGTTGTTTCATGATCAGAGATCAAACTAATTATGTTTGGATGACAAACTTGCCGCAAAATTGAAACTTCACTGGCTAACATAGTCTCCTTTCCTTGACATTTTGATTTGTCCACTATCTTCATTGCATACTCAGCGTCGGTTGCTCTGTGAATTGAATTTTTTATTACAAATGTTTGTCAAAATGAATAACTAATAGTTAACAATACTCACTTATGAATGCAATGCCTAACAACAGAAAAGTTGCCTTCGCCGAGAACATATCCTACAGAATACTGCAACCTCAGTGCTTCAGGTAATATTAATGTGGATGGACTTGGAGTTCTTACACGAGGAGTAACAGAAGATTTCCGTCTGGATTTCCGCGGCATCCGCGGCATTCTAGGTACTAACTCACTTTGACGCTTAGAAACCTTTGGTCCTTTACGGAAACTTTGCACACATTGCGATTCCTCAAAATCTAATTCAAAATCATTTTCGGTGGATTTCTCTGGACCATACGCAACAAAGATTTCTTCTTCTTCGAAAAATTGTTCTAGAGAAGTTATTTGTTGTCCTGTGATTGTATAAACTTTTCTTACGGCACCAGAATCAAGTTTCACTGCTTCTGTGATAGCCTCTAGAGCATGCTCCAAACTGGGGGCATTCCTCTTATTCAATAGCAGACGCACAATTCTTCGTGGTTTAGTACCATGTCTTATTAATGTAATAATTCTTGGTTTTACGCATGCTGGTATTGGATTTATCTGTCTTCCAGTTCCGGCTGGAGACTGCGGCAAACCAGACAGAGAACTACCTCTTCTCACTTTCGAGGAAGAATATTCAACTTTCTTAAAAGTTTCTCCTTGACCAGAAACCACATAACTTTTTCCATCTTCCAAATCACTTATAGTAGAAACTCTTTTCCCATCCATCGAATAAATAGATCTGACTCCATTTGGCAGTGTTACACTAGATACCAAAGCACGTGTGAGGTCGGATGCAAGACTATCAAAACTACGATATCTTTCTGGTGTCACAGCCATAACTACACCCGTATAAAATTTGTCTCCATTACGGAAAAACCTAACTCTTTTGGCCTTTTTTGTAACTGGAGTTCGTAATACGTTTAATGTATGACGATTCGATATGTCTAATAATTTGTCATCTAAGGTAACAGATGAAGACAAATTGCATTTAGTTGCGTAATTGTCACTGGTGGGTGAAACACCTTGACTCAAAGGATCCTCCATTATTCTGAAACAACATAGAGAAGCGCAAAATTAACGACCTGTCAAAATACTTATAACGATGTATGTTTTCAAAATTCAAAAAGGGAAATAGATCAATATTTTCTATTCGAAATGATATTACAAATGAATGCATATAGGTATTATAGATGACGAAAGATCACCTCATTCTACTTGATCTCTAATGGAATACTTTAGATAATATCTTTTAATATATTCACAATTTCAAAAGTAATTAAGAAACTTTAGATGAATTTCCGTATATCGCATTCCAACAATGGCGCTCCGTTCACAGAAAATTGCGTTAATAATTCAGGCTTGACCGACTTAGTCATAACATTTTCACGGAACGTACACCATTACTAGCGCTTCGAAAAAATTGTAACTGTATTATATCATTAACTGTACACACAATTTTAGAAAAATATTTACAGCATACAGGTCATTTGTCAGTTTCTAACCACACCCCTAAATGAAGATATAGCCACCAGAATTTATAATTGAGTCTTAAACAAGCGTTTATTAACTTGCCGTTGTTGTCTCTAGTGTCAGATTACATTGTGTTGATAGGCAAATATCACGTTAGTGAACTAGGTAGTACAAATATATGAAGTATCCAATGAATGTCAGATCTTCATTTATTACGAGAATAAATATTGACACGTCGAAAACATTACTACACAACAGTACTTCATCTACGTATTCAAATAAGCATAATTGTCACGAAATCTATTACTCGTCTCATTTTTCAACTGCACATAGTATATGCAAAGGAAGTAAAATGATTACTCCGGGACTCCAATCCAAACTAATGACAAATTCGGACGTAGCGACGCAAAGTGGTAATAGCTACTAACCCGCTCATTGAGTAGAAATTTCGTTCTTTCGTAAAACGAAGAGAAGTTGAAATAACAAGGAGGTGGATCACTTGATTACCACCAATTTGACATTTTTTAACGCCGTGACGCGGATCACGGTGTATAGATGCCGTAAACCCTTCGGATACTATTGTTGTATCGATAAGTTCGACTGGAGACACTAGCTACAGTAGCACCAAACACCGAAGACGCGAATCTACTGTTCGTACGAGGTTAGTTTACACTTTCGGACTAGGAGGGCCCAAGTAGCAAATGCTATAATAAAATTAATAACTAAAACTGAAATTTTTATTCAATTAAATAATATACCGATTTGCATTTTATCTTGTACAATGATTAATAAAATTAAATCGTAATTATGAAATTAAAAATTAAATTTAAAACAAAGGGACGGGCCCCGCTATTTCTTGGTAGTCAGGTATATTTGAGGTTTTCAAGTGACGTCAAAATCGAGATTTGGTATCCGGATCATAGGATGACTATGGAGTTCGATCGAGATACTAGACCGAGGAGTGGGGGAATCTCTTCAGAGTAAGAGAGAGAGGTTCACTACCACCTTCTTCTATCTCTCTTTGAGCGACCACCAATCAGAAAATAGGAGAGATGCCGATTGGTGGACCCGTCAACGAATCATTCTTGAGTATCAAGCCGGTTCCGAGAATTTCAAATATCTCTTTCATGATTGGAGGATCGTGGCCAATCAACGAGAAGAACAAAGGAGAGGGGGAATAGACATAGTCGGGGACTGCGTCAATTAGGTTAGTCGCCCTACAGAAGCGCGACACAGCGGAGCTCCACGTCGATTTGTTTAAAATTATTCAACATAACCTCAAATATTGACAATTTAATTGTATATAATTGTAAAATGTACATCGGTGTAATATTAAATTAATTTAATATTTCAGCTTTATTTATTAATTCAATGTAGCATTCGCCAGTTGGGCCCTCCTAGTTCGAAAGTGTAAACTAACCTTGCACGAACAGTAGATATCTTGAATTGCGGGAGAAAATTCAAAAAAGTTTTCCGATTTATTCCCAATACAAACGTGCTTTGTAAGAGAGAGAAATATACAGGCTAGTTTTTTGTTTGCAATAGACATTAGTTAGTTGAATAATACCATGTAATATTTTTATATTTATTTATTACAGAAAATCACCCTTTCAGCGTATTCAGTTCTATGTACTCTGAATGGTGATATAATGCGAATACAAAAGCTTTACATTTCACTGGTTCCCAAAGAGATTGGGAACTGGTAAGATTGTGTGATGCAAAACTTTCCTTCAAAGAAGACGATCATGATGCTTATGATCTTAGAACAATATCGTAAACTTACTTTCAGCAAACCTAAAACATTGTTTATAATTATACTGAAAAACGACAATGAGGTGTAACATATGTGTGACGATAGCAAATTGTTTTAAGTATTACTATAAAATACATCATAAGTATAATTGTAAGTTTTATATGTGAATGATTGAATTAAGAACAAATAAAATGACATATCACAAAGGTAAAAATTTGTTCACCTTGTGTAATTTACTGAAGATCATATTTTGAAATGTATTAAAATAATAGATGAAAAAATAAAGTGTTATATGGCTTATTGGTGATAATAATTCATGTTGAAAACAGCTTATCTATAAATAACATTAAATTCGTTTATTTAATTTGATTTTCACAACACTTGATTCACTACTATCTATAAAGGAACACATTGGTGAAATTCTGTGTCAGATATGCAGTACTCATTATCAAAATTTTCATACCGATATATTACCTACCAAATTTATTCATTAATATGCATAATAATTACACATGAAACAAGAATGCACCAGTACCGAGAAAAAATCGAATCTACTGTCTGTAACAGGTTGGTGGATGTTTGTACGAGGTTAGTCTACACATCCGAACTATACGGTCATAACTGGCGATTATTATATTAAGTTAATATAAAAACAGAAATTTTAAGGTAATTCAGTTATAAGCCGATGTATATTTCACTTTTTACAACGATAACAAAACAAATAATAAATTAGTATTAGGATCACAAGATGAAAAGGTCGATCGAAATTTCCGGCGCGCGTAGAACTCCGCTGCGTCGCGCAACCGGAGCGCGACTAACCTAACTGACGTAGTCCCCGCCCATGAATGCTACCCCCACCATGATTCTCGGTTGAAATGTAGAGGGGGTAACATACGTGGGTGGGGGTTGCGTCAAATAGGTTAGTCGCGCTATAGATGCGCGATACGGCGGAGTTCTACGTTGGTTTGTAGAAAATTATCCAACTTAATCTCTATTACTAACAATTTAATATAATATCATTATAAAAGGTAAACTGTACATCGACGTATTATTTAATTAAATTATTATTTCAGTTTCATTTATTAATTTAATATAGTATTCTTCGGTTGGACTCTCTTACTTTGAAAGTGGAAACTAACCTCACAAAAACAGTATATTCGATTCATTCTCTATTTCAGATGATATTTTGTCTTGCATATATTTATAATTGATATTAATTAATGAATTTGGTAGCAGTAAGTACTACTGCTACTAAGTATAAGTATTTTAGTAATGATTGCTGTATATTTGACAAGAAATTTACATCAGCGTGTTCAATTATAATCAGTAATGAATCATGTTTTGTGAAGATTGAAATGAGATGAATAAATGAATTTAATATTTTTTATAAATGAACTGTTTTTAACATAAATCATTCTTACCAATAAGTCTGATCACACTGTATTTTTCCATCCATTAGTTTAATGTTTTGAAATATGATCTTGTAAATTACAATCTTTTGAAAATCGTAACAAGCAAAAGACATTGAATTTTTTCCTTTGCGATATGAAATTTTATTTGTTATAAATTTACTCATTTAGATATGTGACTGATAGTTATACTCCTAATGTAATTCTTATAAATATTTAACA
>NCVS01000893.1:8142-20736 GCA_003055095.1 Goniozus legneri
AAAAAAAAAAAACAGAAAGAAAGAGTTAGAAGACAGAGAATCTAATTCTGAGAGAGATAAAGATAAATTGCCTACATCAGTTTAATTAAAATATATCTACCAAACGTACAATTATGATTTAAACTTTTCGTTTCTTTTCGGTAGAGTAAAAACTGTTACGTGCCCAGATGTGCAAGCTGGCGGCAGCCAATCGGCGTGGTTTTTTTCTTTAATTATAATAATTCGATGTAATACAGCGTTGTCGAGTCGTTTTAATTACGAGCGAGGTGAAAAGCGTTTTTGAAACCACTCGGGGCTCGTCTTGTTTGGACGCGAATCTCGCGAGACGTCGATCTCGGCGCGATTTTACACAGTTATACAAGATCTCGCGGATCTGCGTCAAAGGGGAAAGAGAAAGATCGTTGAGATCGTGTTTGCCTTTGCAATGAGCCGATTCTCGTTTCCATCTACACAAATCACAGTGGAGATCTATAAGAGAGAGATTTCACATGCTGCTCATTATTCGGTAATTGAAACAAAAATTTCTCAATTTATGTAAAAAATATTCTGAAATTTCATTTCCCATGAGCACAATTATAAAATCAGTTCTCTGAAATTGACGAAATTCATGTTCGTTCATGAAATGTCAATAAATATGAATTCAAGTACAAAAATTTAATCTACTTAAAATGAACCTATTCATTTTTGTTTACAGTAATTACAATAATTGCAGTTGTATTTACATTTTTACGATTACAATTTTACTACTCGGGTTTATTTCATATAACTATTTCTTAATGGTTGTCATGAAACTAATTACCATTAATTAATTGATAGTAATTAATAGCCTAATAGCTTATCATAAATTTTATGACATAATTATACAACTTGTCATTAACTTAATAACTAAAATACATTAAAAACGATTCGCTGTAACATTTGAGAGTAAGTCATAATAGGGAGGTTTAGCTACACTAATATAAGAGTGCCTAGTGACCAATAAAAATTATAAAATAGGTACACATTCATTTGTAACAACATTTCGAGAATTTACAAATGTCATATGAATGATTCAGGAAATTCTTAAATTTGAATTGAATTTTCATCAAAAATTGTTCATAATGTACGTAAAACAAAATGTAATTATAGATTTTCAAGAGCAATCAAATCTGAAATCACTAGGATTCTAAAAAGCGAAGAGATAGATTAATGAAGCTGCGAAAGGATGATTTATCCCTTACATTGTTTCAACAATGCCAACGGGTACAGGCTCGTTTATCGTAGGCTGTTCTTAATTAACCACAAGCTCAATTAGTGTACTGCGCGCGACCATAAAGCATAAAACGCTTGAATGCTCGTGCACCCATAAGCGTGACTCACTTGTGCGTAGAACCGGGCATTCATACCTCTAATTTCTATCACCTTTGCTTCCGACAATTAGCAATTTCAGAGCTTTACGAACGTTCTTGACCTACTCACGATCATAACAAAAACTATTAATTTACAGATTCAGTTATTGGTTTAAAAATTGTTTGTGGCGGTTTCATTTTTTCAATTCATCATGATTGTTTATTGAGCGTTTGTCGTGGAGAATAAAATAAGCGAATGAGTATACTGAAAAAATAATGTTGCTGAGCCAATTAAATATGCAGTGGAATGAAAATTTTTTGAGTGAAAAATTTATTGGTTGATTTAACAATTATTTCGTCAGACTGAACGATTATTTCATTGAACTGTCAAAATATATTCTTGGCAGTATATGAGTGCATATTTGATTGGTTCAACAACATTTTTTCTCAGTGTAGTAGGTCTAGATCATTATTCCAATTAGTTGTGTCAAAATATTTTCTGATACAATTTTATTATACATTAATAAATTTTAGAAGCATTTAAAAGGTTTTTATTATTATTGCAGTATTAATATTAAATTCAGTTTTATATACCTAAAATAAATTTTTTTAACACTTCTTTATTCTCTATTGTCGTACAGTTTAGGTACCGACTCCCAATTCACAAAATGAAGAAGAAAAAATCAAAATTTGCTCCACGATGTCACAACCGAAAACCCAATCTGTGACTCGATTCTTTCGCGTTAGTTTCTCTGCTTAGGATTTTACGTAAATTTATTTGCATTTGCGTGAAAACTCGGCAAGTGGAACCCTCAGGGGGCCGTTATACGCGAAACCCAAATGTCACGTTACGGATCAAACGGCTTGTAACATATTGCGCGTGGTATCGATAACTCGCGGATCGATCGTAATCGCATGTGTGCGTCTCATATATGGCCAGGAACGCTTGAGCGAGTGAGAGAAAGAGAGAAATTGCAACTGGGATCGAATGCCATTTTCGCGCACGAAACCAGAACGCGTTTTAAATTCTCCGTAACGAGCGTGAGAAATATATACGCGCGAGATGAAACCCTCGAAGAGAGATAGAGAGGAAATGAGAGTTTACGAAATGATATTTTTTATGCAAACTGAACGATTCATTGCACTCGTATGCCGAGAATTTCAGAACAAGTCGAATATTCGTTGAGGATTTGAGAATAAGTTCACCTCACTCGAGTGAAGAAGTGAACTTTTGTATCGATCTTAGCCCCCGATAGGTCCGAATCAAGTTTTCGAGAACTGATTTCCTCTGAAATGAATGCTCGATTAAACTTGCTTCATACTAAAAAATTGACATTTATAATTTCTCTCTGCTCCACTTAATTATTAAGCACTTCATTATTAGAAAAGGAAAATAATAACAAAGGAAAATGAACAATAGTTAGAACTAAAAATTGTACTGAATTGTACTCTATTTCTACTTGTGTAACACCTACAAAAAAATTGAAAAATTTTTTAAATGTAAAAAACATACATTTATAAATAAATCACCTGGCCTGTGGTTTTTATATTGCTCTCATTGCCTAAGAGTTCAATAAAACATAATTAATTAGAGGAAATAAGATTTTCGAAAACTTTCTCGCAAGTCACCGCGAGACCCAGGACCTACATGTATAACCCTGCTTAGGGATATTCGATATAAATCGATACTTCGATATTATTCGATGTAATCATCCGATATATCGAAAATTATCGATGTATAGATTCGATGTATCACATTGAATGAAAATATCGATGTATTTTCAAAGTGGGCACCCCTAACCCTGCTATTTATATAAATCCTTTGGCAAGTTCTCACAAAGATGAGTACAAGCAACGAGAGCAATACAGAAATCACAGGCCAGGTAATGATTTTTAAATTTATATGATATTTTTTTTTTGTGCCTGTTGTATAATATAGTACAAATAAAGTACAATTCGGTACAATTTGAAAAACTTTTCAAGAGTAGGGGGCTAACATTATACACATTCGCGCGTATCTTCCGAAACGTCGATGACCTCGCCGGAGCGAGATGAAACATGAAAGAGCGAGATAGAGGTTGCGAAATTCCCGACAGGTGCGATCAAATTATTCCTCGTTCTTTTTGCGTTGTCTCCCTTTCGAGGTTTATCTTGTCGCCTCTTTTCGATATTCCTTTGCGATCGTTTCTCCTCTACCTTCTTTTCCCTCCTCCCTTCTCGTTCCTCCACGTTCTTTCATTTTAGGCAAGATCGAAAATATAGTCATCGAGATCTCCTCCTCGCGTGATCTGTGACGCGCTATACGAGCTTCGTTCTCGCTGCGAGGAGCGTCCCTGAAATCGAGACCGTCCCAAGGTCGCCAAGTTTTACGATTACACGGAGCGTCTTTGCGAGCGTGCATGACCTCTTCGATCGCGCGACGAATGAAAAAGAATAACGAAGCGTTATCGAGGGTGATGTTTAAAGTAGTTGTATCGCATGGCTGCGAAATTAATGGCCGCTTAGGAGGGCTCAGAAAAATATATTGAACTTCTTATTTGACAGAGCGTACACTGTTCACGATATGTAAACATTTCATTCATTTGTCAATACTAAAGATCAATTTTTGTGTTCCATAAATTTGTTTTTTTAATTTAACAAAATACCATAATGTTACTTAATTGCGTTCTGATTCTGCGTTCAATTAAAAAAGGGTTAGGGTAGATGTACCATTTGTGGCCACTTTGAAATTCATTTTGATACATTTAGTATTTGATTCATACTACAACATGATTTAGTTTATTTCTACGATTTTGAGATATGTTGACGTCATTTTAAATATTTGATTTTGCTTGTTAAGTAGGTATACTTCCAAAAAATATTAAAAACACAACCAGAGTGGCAGTGTATCTGAGCAATTTCTTTTATTGTTAGTAAGAATCTTGAAAAAGACTCTATAGGTAAGCCTTATGTAATAATTATTGAGAATCGTGTGTAAGATTCATAGTATTTTTGAAATGCTCCACTAATTTATTATTTGGATCACTTGAAAATTTATCGAAAATAGTGCTATACTGGTACAACAGGCATTACAGTACAATCTAACTCTTTCTTTTACAATAAAGAGAGTTCTGGAGGTTTATACATGTAATAATTCGACTACTAATACTTTTAAGAATTGAATAATTGATTTTCCTTTATTAAATTTTATGATTAAATTGATTTAACTTTTGATCAAAGACATGAAATTTCTTAAAGTGGCCACAAATGGTACATCTATCCTAATATTGTTTTCATAATATCTGTGGGTGGTTAATTTCTTTAAAAAATACTTATCTGATTTAAATTTAATCGACAGAAGATTGAGAAAAGTTTGATTAGAATTTTTCAATGAATTATCCTACAGAACAACTATTAATGTTATCGAACCTTAATACTAGAGTAACGAGGATATAATGTGATTTTCTATGTCTCAGATGTGTGCATGATTAATTCAAATTAATTTCGTAAACAAATATTCAAGTTTAATCATAAATATTATATGTAGCTTCTTCAATTTTCTCCGTTAATACAATAAAATATATACGTTGAAATAGTTTTGAAATTCGAATTGTTCATTAGTTACTCAGGGATTAGTATTAGCCATGTGATTGTGGCTTGCTCTAATTTTTTCGCGAGAATTTTCAGGATATATTATTTACATAACACAATATAGATAGTGACGTTTATTAGAACTGTTCTGAATTGCATTGAAGGTCTAAAAATTAATCAATGAAAATCGAAATAACTCAGAAACGATTTATCAAAGAAGAATGGAATGTTACGTTCATAAATTCATAAGTCATTTATCGTTACACACGTTTGACATTAAGTTAAAAGTGCTACACTTTTTTCCGCATAGAAGGGAGCTAACTTGCAATATTGCACGAGTGCAAGGACATTGTCTCCTAAGAGGCTTACCAGACACGTTAATCCGAAGATCAAGTTTTGCGTAGTGCTCGAGAGACACGGAGCAGGAAACGTGAGCACTGAATATATGTTTATCCGCTGAACTAAATCTTCTTCGGCCCTTCCTTCTCGCCACGATATCGGTAGGTAGTTTACCGTTCGAAAAATTCACGCTAACGTTTATTTATGCGACTAACATGCGAACAGTTGTTAAGTTTCGCTGTGGAAATTGTCTCATTTTCCACGTAACGTGGATTCTACACAGGAAAATTATATTTAGTCTCATTTTTTGCATAGAATGAATTTACTTTAACAAATAAAACTGTTGTTAATGAATCGTGATGTTTAGTTGGAGAATGCCCTTGAAAAGTTAGCAATTTTCATTAAATTAAACGTTCACACAGAACATTAACTGCTCTGCACATTTTTTTATCGAATTATTTTCAATTTTTTGTTATAAAAAATGTTTATAAAGAAAAATTTCTCTCAAATTGTATACTGATTTTATAGAGATTCCGAGAATCTGCGTTGTTTGAAGAGGAATGTTTCGTTCAATTAAAGTTTCAAAATTGTTAACTCCGAAGAGATCTTTTTCTCTATAAATCGTTCATATTACCTACACGAGACGCGTAAATAACCGGCGAGCGTTCGACTCGGGGAATGCGCGAGATCGAGATAAGCCCGTGCTTCAATCTGCGAGACGCAATCTGGCGAGCGCAATGAGCGGTATCAAAAGAAAATTTAGCGGGGTAGACCCGAACAAATTTCGTGTAAGAAAGCGAACTAGTTTTGGCCGCACGACTAAGCGGAAATCGCGATAACAAGTGGCGCGCGGGGTGAGCCGTCAGCCATATAATTTCACATTAGCGCAGTGATTAATAGTGAGTTGGCTCGCAAAATTCTCGCTATCTCTCGGCGGTAGTTGCAAATTGTGCGCGCCGAGTGTACCACCGCGGGGTGTTATTAATAATAATTAATTATCAACAGTAATGTGCGAGTGAATGATACCAGAATACCGAGTCTGCACAAATCACCGATTTAGCACAATCAGAAGAAAAAACTCGCTCTACAAAATGAGAAAAATATTCAGTAAAAACCAGTAAATGTGTTCAGTTCGCAAAAGTTTGATTTACACAGAACCATAGTTGTTCAATTAAATGATACTGAAAAACACAATATTTAGTGCAAATTGATTCTAATAGTTGCTGTTAATGAATATTGAATTGAATTATTTTTTATCGTAGTGGGTTGTTTACTTCACTTGATTTGAACAATGTCACTTTAAGTAACATAGAGTAATTATTTGAAGTGAAACTGGAATGATTATTTTTTGTTATAACATTTTTATTCAAAAATGTTTAATTTTTAACAAAAATATTTCAAATAATTGGTTTCTTCGAACAATTCTTAACGAAGAATTTATTTTTATGATGATACTTGTAGTTTAAATAGCGACATTAAATTTATCAGATTTAATTAATTAGTCGATTGATTGAACATCCAAATGAATTTAATTATTTACTTCCGTGAAAAAAGTTGTAAAAATTCAGTTCAGTTTTTTGAAACAAACAAATATTTCATTGACGTTAATGAACAAATTGATCCAACTGAAACAAAATTTTCATATGTTCAGTTCTACTGTAGTCTGTACGAGTTGACACTCGATCTGGAATTGATAACGCGATTTTTCATTTTTCGTGGCCGTTTTATCCGAACGAGTGCGCTCGAGTTTCAATTATTAAACGATATGCTTTATCCCGTAAACAATCTTTACGAGCAATCATTCACAGCCTACGTGCGCGACCTATCTCTTACGAGACTCACGGGCATTATTTATCTTTCCCCCTTCCCGCGTATAAACTATTTTCTCGGTACTCGCGCAAGCTCCTCCGTCTACGTCCACCTTCGTTAGGAAACCGCTAGTCGCGGTTCAATCGATCCTCATTCCACAAGACCATCGGTGATGTCGCGCAAAAATTAAATTTGAATATTCTTTATAAATTGTTTGCAAACTTCTAGTATAGATTTTCATACTAAGTAAAAACTTGATCTTATGCATTTAAATATTTTTTAATCTATTTAATGTAACAATAAAATGAGACAACTTGTATACCATGTAAACAGAATATTTTTATTGCAATATATACAATGTGAGTAAGATGGAATAAAATTATAAATGATCAAAATGAGAAAAACATTAGAGTATTTATATTACTTAAATAATAAACAGTTTTAACATATTTCACTATTTCTACAACTTTGAGGGCACGTTTAAGTTCTTTTTTTTTATATTAAAAAGTTTAAACTAGTAATTTTTCAGCTTGTAGTCGAATGGATTCCTTCTCGTTTCGAATACAGATCGTTAAGCCTCGCTGGTGATAGATGTAGGCGGTCGACTGGCTTATCTGCTCTCTCGATATTCTACCATGCCTATAGTTTAATGAACTCGCTGAAAAAAAAAGAAATTTTTAATACGCTCACATTCCACGCGTAACATTCCGTTTTTATCAAAATGTTTAGTCTTGCTAAATGCAATCAATTTGCAAAACCGACTATGTTATTAATCACGTGTTTTACACTGCGAGAAACATTTTAAAATTTTATATACTTTTAGCGTATCACAGCAGGTATTTGACAATCAGAAATCTTGATCGGAATTCTGGTTTGATGTTAAGTAATACAATTTTTGTGGAAATTAAAAGCTACCTCATGTATTTACAAAAACCTTAAAGATATATTTCATCTTCATCTTGCATCCGATCGTTCCACACAGCGAGCTAACTATATTGCACATAATTTGTATAATTTATTCTAGTATTCTTTAAATATTCTTGAATTTGTTGTTTTTTAATTAAATATTTTCATAAGAAACAATATTATCTTGAATCTTACCTTTAAACAGGGGGGTTTTAAATTATTTACAGTTAAAAACGTATCTGTAACATGAATTCTTCATTTTTGCTTACAATTAGTGCGAAAATCGAAAATTCAAATTGATTCTCAATTGTTCGATTAAAAATTTTACCTAATTCTTCTAAATCCCTTCCCCTATGAATTTTGATGAGACGTGAAACGTTTACGTACCGTGCAGACAAATTTTCACAAATTCCAATCGCAAACACAAGTCAAGTCACAACGATTTATGTATTACACGCTCGAGGAAAGTTTATTATGCGCGAGAATAAACGCGATTCCGCCGATACATAAGTGCATATAATGCATTTAAATAGAGGCAGACTAGTTTTACCGAAACAATTCGCGAAACGTGTAAGAGGATTTTGCTCTTGCCTTCTACGAAGAAATATTTGCACAGACACATCCGAAATGCATGAAATGAGGATCGATACGCGTATCGAGTTTTACGTAACGATTACGAGCGGCGAGTTTTCGATTTAACGATAATAACTGGGCTTGCTGAGTTATTGTTGCCCTCTCTCTCCCGCTCTCGCTTACGAATGTATCCCTTCGGAGTGCTCGCATCCGTGTGTATAGAGTAGACACAGTAGTCGGTGGTATGTCGATGCGTGCGCGGAATCGACCTCACCCTGCGGACAATCACCTGACTTTCAGGTCGTGGGTGTACCTACCGGTTCTCGCGAAAGATGCCTCTTAACGCTCCGAACCGATACATATCTTACGCTATTATAACGGTCGGTCGAATCGATTTTTCCGATTTCGCGTAACCAACCGGCCACTTAGATGGCTCGAGCAAATCTTGGCTACTCGAAGAAATTTTTTTAGTAATCGCTCTTTCCTTTTAGCGAAAAGGTGGTGGTGGTGGTGGTGTCTACGTATAATAGCGATGCAATAATATAGTAGCTTGATAATAATAGTCGTATCGTGATTGGAAAAACTGCACGGAGAAAAATAAATGGTAAATTTTACCACATTAAAGTACTTCTTTACAGTAATTTAAAGTTCGTATTTGGACAAACTTAATTTAAAGCAACAATTACTTTTTTATTCAAGTTGAAGAGTTTGGCAGATATTACTAAAATTTAAAGTTATTTTTACTATTCATGTACAGTCCTAACACTGATTAAAGTGGAGTTCACGTTATGTCTTTACAGGTAAATTTGTCTTTACAAATTTACTCTAAATAAAGTAAATTCACTGAAAGCCAGTAACCTTATTTATTTGGTAAATTAAAAGAAAAGAAAGAGTAAAGATCAATTGATTTAAAGTATTCTCTACATTAAAATGATTACTTTATTTCTAAAGTGGTTCAGGTCGATTTATTTTTCTCTGTGGGCAAACGACACGTTGAGTTAGTGAGTTTTGTTACCAGCTAGTGTTTTGTTCAATAAAAACGAACAGAAACATTTCCTTTTTTATTTTACTTATTTTATGATATCAAAAACCCAGCTACAGGGTTCTAGGATGCAGAACTATTCTTTGGTGTACTATTCATAAGAAATTATAATTTTATTGAAATAATATGAACAATACTTTTAAATTACATTTTAAATTCATAGAAATATTTTTCTAGTTAGATTCACAGATCAGTTTTTGCAAGTGATTATTTTCATTCAACAATTTAATTTTTATTTCAAGATTTAAACTCAATATTGTAAAGTCAATAACAGTTAATACGAAACAGAATAAGAATTATTCTTCGTCAAAATATTAGCCGTGTAATATAGCATTATTCATTACAGAAATCGCGCTTGCGTATTAAGAGGTTCAAGGTTGGTTTCGTCGCCTCCGAGCGGCTCATAATCTACAGCCAGTCTTAACGAGAAGCGGCATAAGTTAACCGCGAGCGCGTCGGCCGATCTAGTTGCTCTTTACGACGCGTTCAGAAAATCTACCTCCGTTTTTTCTCTGCTCTTACATCCACACCAATATTTATATTCTCGAGGGTGTCTTTTTACTCTTTTTAGGAATAATTATCTGAATAACCGATCTCAAAATTAGCAAGAACTAAGGAATTCCAAATTTTCTTTTCGAGATCGCAATTTGGTTACACAGTTCAAATTTAATACAGAGAAAAATAAGTAGTAAATAATACCATAAGTAGTATTTTTCTTAAATTCAATGGACTTGCTAAGTTTAAAAGTTATGTTACTTCAATTTTTTGGTGGACTAGTCATATAGTACTAGAATTTAAAGTAATATTAACTAGAAGGGGTAAAATTTATTTTGATTCAAAGATAAATTAATCCAATTAAAAATTAATAGAGCTAGTCCTCTTGTTTATTTAGTGAATCAAAAATAATATTTGCTCGATTGAAGTTTTTACCTCAAAAATGTTTATACTATTTTTAAAATAGAATATACTAATTCCTTTCTTTACACACTTTTCATTAACCCTTTCATTGCAAACTCTGAATCTAATCGACGTCAGCATGAATCCCTCTAAATTTTACTTTTATTGCAATTTATTGAATGGAGTTTTTATTTATAAAAATTTAAAAATCTCCAAATACGTAGTTACGTAACACTTAAAGAAGTAACTCCGAAAACCAGTTTTTGGACGTGTAATGTGCACACTTTGCGGCGTGGTGGCCCGTTCAGTGGCGTCACCTCTCCTGAGCGGACTACCGCAACGAAAGGGTTAATAAAACGAGATGTAGCCGTGAATGCGATTTGCAGTTATTACTGACGGAAGATTGAAAAAAAAAATCAATCAAAATCACTACCTACGCGTCTCAGCCCTATCCATCGTATTCTTCTTACCCGGCCGATATAACCAACAATTACCCGTTTAGGCTTCTCATTCACCGTATCGTCTTCATTTCGTTTTAGTGAGAGCGAGATAGAGGGCATAGTATAATCAGTCTCACCGGAATACCTATAGACTCGATAATTACCCTTCTCCTTCATTTTGCGTTTCGTCTTTCGCCGCATTCACCGAGTAGCAATTTACATTACACGATCTCCACTTTCGAAGTCCTTTCCTTTTTTTTCGAATGAGAAAATTCCGCTTAACAGTTTCAATTATCGCTGACTTGTTCGAATCATGCGTCTTGGTTTAAATGAATTTTTTTCTCCCTCATTGAGCGACTCTTGGTTATTTGTTTTACGAGTTGTAATCGAAAATCTTCATCAGTGAATTTTCTCGTGATTAATCGAGCTTCGATTAGTCGAATGGTTTGATATCCTAAGCCGATTATGGTTATTACATTGAAAGAACAAAATTATTCTAATGCGTTTTTAATTCAAAATTGTGACTAAGAATCAAATATGTCTTAAAATTTTCATTGTAGGTTTCGATTTAAAAAATAACTTTTGTACGAAGAAAAAATTTCGACCGCTCTAAAAATCGAGAGTTGTCTCTCAAAATTTAATCGCGAAACAATGCGAGAATCGCCGTAAAACGATATGTGTCGTCTCGCGCAGGCCAAAGGTGTGTCCGAACTTTCTCTCTCTCTCTTTCCTTCTCTTTTCGCTTTATCGTATGCTAGTTCGGTACGGCGTGGGTGTCTGCGCGGTCGGTCGTGTCCGTGCACGCTTTGGCACAAAATAATACGCTGTCGCGAATTCCCTTGTCCTGCTTTAACGTATACGATACAAGATTTCCTTCCTTCTTCCTTTGTTGCGCTCCCACCTTTCTACACCTGTAGATCACCGTGGCGATAAGCTGATTTGAAACATATGCGCACGTGTGTCCTATAAAAGCTCTCATTTTTCTGTAAATTATGTTACGATTCTCTGGTTGAAATTTGGTCGACTATTTTTCTAGAGTAGTGGCTTTGAAAGTTTAAATTCATGAAAAATATAGAACTACTATGAAACTATTTAATAAATTTAATAATTAGCTTCTTGAGTTATTGTTTTCAAATAGTACCTAGGAAGAAAAAAATATTGTATTTATTATTGAAACTGCTCATAGCCATTCAATTCGATTGCTTCATGAAAATGTGTATAAAAAACATAAAAATTTCAACAGTAGGTTGAGTTGATATGAAATTCTCCATATTTTATGTATTATGTAGTGTATACATAAAATAAAATCACAGTAAAAAGATATATCAATCATAAAATGAATTATTGTCTAAAATGATTGAATATTAATTGAAACTGGTATCTGCAATTTAAACAATTTTGTATAGCAAATGAAATATTTCTTTGAATGTATGCAAATAAATATTCAGCACATTCAACAAAATTTTATTTACAATGTTGAGTCATTCATAGTCTTGGTGTTTTTATTTATTTCCATACTACAATTTTAAAAAAATTTAATGTCACCATTACTTGAAATTGGTGACAGAGTTTTTCACGTGCAACGCAATCTTTTTGTCTCTCACTATTGTTATATATTCTTTCGTGAATGGAATCGATGCAAGAAAGATGGAGATCGTTGAAGTTAGCGATCGTGTGTGTTTGTGTTGGG
>NCVS01000894.1:0-40416 GCA_003055095.1 Goniozus legneri
CGAAACGAAACGTGAAGCAGAAGAGGAAGAGGCACGTTTGAATGAAGCTGCAGATAAAGAAGCAAAAGCATTGAAAGATGCTAAGGATGCTGCAGTTCATGGTGCGAAAGACGCAGCCGATAAAACCGCTGCCGCTGTGAAAGTCTCGAAGGACAAAGTGGTGGAATCCGTTAAAGAAGATGCAGCTAAAGTCGCAGATGCAGCTAAATCTGCTAAAGACAAGGTAGCCGAAGACACCATGAAAGTTGGACAGAAAATCGAGTCGTCAGCTGCTGATGCGATAGAATTAATGAAACCGATCCATGATACTGGTCGTTCATCCTCCGGAATTAGTGAGAGTTCGATGCACTCTTTTGATGACGTGTTTGATAGTGTGGTGAATGTCCCTGAGACCGAACTAAATGAGTCTGGTCATGTTGGTGGGTTTGATCGAAAGCATAATCGTCACGACATGGGCTCTTCGGATGCTCATTCTAAAGAGAGGTTTTTCTATGGCTTCTTGAAAGGCTCGAAGTCTACTTCTATGAAAGATGAGGTTAATGAGTTTTTAGATAAAACTCGAATGGATGTTGATTCTGATTCTTCTGTCCAAATCACACATTCCATGATTGATCCTTCTACTCAGGGCGATGGTTCATTTTCTTTTGAATCTCATCCAGTAAAATCTGTTGAAGGAAAAGTAGTCGAGCAAAAAAACACTGTGTCAAAAGTTGATGCGGTCGATATTTCTTCAAAACAAAGTTCGGAACTTAAAAATAAATCATTATTCAAATCGCTTGGAAAAACTTCGAAAAAAGAATCCAAGTTAGTACATCCTCGAGATAATACGTCTTCTAGTAAACCAGTTGCAACTAAACAAACATCAAAGTCTGATGTTGATGATAAATCTAAAATTAAAAGGAAAAGTTCGACTAATGGTTCAGGTGAAACTCAGAGGTCTAAAATAAGTGGTGATCGCCGAGTTGAATCTGTTGGTAAGAGTAGCGAAGGTACTTCAAAACATATTCCAAGCACAGGTATTCGTAGTAAAGAAAATGTTAGCAAATCGACTGAAGTAGTTAATACATCAATAACGAAAGTGTCAGAAAAACGTGGTAAAAATTCAGTTAAATTAGTTTCTCCAAATGTCCGTCGTGGGTCCGAACGAGAAATAGTTACCGGTGTTCCTTCTTCTAAAAATGTAACTCACATTCCTCAAAAAGTAAACATCGGTAGAGTTGATAAGAAAAGCCATGTAGGTCGTATAGGTCATTCTAGTGAAACAGCGTCTACTGTATCGAGTAGTTTAGAGCACCTCGAGCCTCATACACAGCAGTCCGTCGTTACAGTCGTAACAAAAACTGTGCGGACGACAACAACTCCACCACTCAATCTCGCCGAGTTCACAGACAATAGAATTGAAGGTATCTTGCAATATTGCGTTATTCATATTACATACCAGCTGTGTGTAACATGATTAATTATGTTTAATGCTTTTCTGTAACCTCAGTTTATATAGTTGTATCAAGATCAGTGAGATGTTCATGCACTCTTCATCATTTGTAATCAAACTAAACACTAATGTAAATCATTTAAGATTATAATATATTAAAACCTTATGATACTATTTTTCTACTATTCATACTGCTCTGAATTATATTAGATATTTCTTTCATAATTTAAGAAATGGTTGTACTTCATTATCAAATTTGTTGCTTAATTTAAATTCAAATAATGCAGTATGAATGTTAAGAAATTTACAACATTTCAAATCTTATAAATGAACAATAAGGTGGTTATGTATTATGTTTACTGATTTATTTTTTTTAAGTCCTTAGCTTTTATTTACTTGGTTAAAAATTGAGTTTTTTATATTTTTATTTAATGCATGATTTTCAGGATTCAAGGTGATTTTTGAAACCCCAAAGTTTCGCGAGTTATATTTTTCTTTTTTCTTTAAAGCTAATAATTTATCTATCAGTCGTTTATTTTTTTTAGTATACTATAGTTACCGTATAATATATATACAGTAAGTAAATTATTTCACTAAATTAACAGGGTACCGCCACTAGCGAAGCATGAACCGAGGTAACCATGCAGGGAAACATCATTCATCTAATCTTTGTTAAATCATTGCTTTCTATGTTCAATACGTCAATACCTAAAATCTCACGAATTAAAAAATTTTTTTCAGATTTAACGGAGGAAGCTGCAAGACGAGTTCAAAGTATTGCTGAAAAATCTTCGATAAAAGGTAATGTGTAATTCGATCAGTAATTTTAAAAGCATAAATCATTGGTCAAGGATCAATGTGTTAGCCGAATAAATTTTGGTGCCCTCATTTGTATTTAGCTTTATCTTCCATAGTTAGCACTTGCCAACGCTTTTACACTGACTAAATAAATGAAAGTACGTTTCTTATTATTAAAAATTTTATTTTTATTTCCAAAAATCATTCATAAACCATTACACGATATAAGATGGTTGAAGCATAATTTTAGTTTCGCAATATAATTGAAATAAAAAATGAATCACAATAGCAACCTTGATGAAAAATTATCAAAAGTTTGTATGATAACTATTTTTTAATAAGAAACGAACAAAATTGTTAGATACTATTTACTTACTGGGTGTTTTAACAAACTCACTAACCCCATTACAATATCAAGACTAACTGATATGGGATTCAAGTTGTTTTTTTCAATAGAAGTGCATTAGACATATCAATTAACATAAATTCATACCTCTGTAGCGTACAGCTACGTAAATCTGTAAATGGTGATTGTGAAGCAATACAAAGGATGAAGGGACGAAAGATTTGGCATGAATGGGCAAGTGTACTTTCTCGATAAAAAGTCAATTCTCATATTCAGCATACCGTCATACTATATCAAACAATTACACTTGATTATTTTTTGTCCGGCTATCACAATGCAGGATAGAATTTATTTTCTTAGTGTGGATCAATGTGCTTTGTGTCCTTGCTCCTGTTCTCGTCCGTGTCCTTTTGAATGGATCAAGGCATGATTCGGCTGAGATTGATGGAACTGTAGAGAGGCATGCCATTTTTATTCCAATAGAGCGACCTGTTTCCATTTCGCGTCAATCCACCAAATCGTATGCCAATAGATCTATTCTCGTTTCGATTTAAATATCGTTGTGCAAACGACTTTCGATAAACATATCCGATAAACCGGATTAAACGATAAATTGCGAATAGATAGTATCGCTTGTAACGTGTTTGACTTTTCGAGAAAAAAAAAATTGGAGGAAAATGCAATTAGTAAGCTTCAAACGAGTAAAAGCCGTGGAATACTAGTAGAAATGGACATTCGAGCTGCGATAGACAAGATTAAACCAGTAATTCCCTCCACATCTGGTCACGTGTTTCCAGATACGAACGGTCAGCTATATGCCTCTAAGATGGTATCAACTATTGAAGAGGTTCCCGAAAAGACTACAAGTATTCTAGCCATAAATACCGAACGAAAAATAGAAAAGACTAAAACGGTGGTAGAGAATGGCGGTAAGGTCGCGACTGTGACTACCGTCAGGCACGTGATAGCCGAGCCTTGTGATTCGAGTCGAATAGATTTCAAGGACGAGATAATACGGAGTATGACAGTCAGCAGCGGTATCGACGATCCTGACGCAAAACAGGATCGCAGCGGACTCTCTATCAGTATCTCGAAAATGACGAAAAAGTCGAAATCATCAACAGATGAGTTCCAATCGAAAGAGAGCTCGGTGGTCCATCGGCTGTCCAGCGGTGACGAAAGATTGGAAAACTGGGATTCGATGACGAGGTCTGCCGATCACTGGGACGTGCAATCGTTCCCGGACAACTCGCCAAGTTCTGGTAACGGCGATATTTACACGAAAAATGATAGCTCGAGACACGAGATGAATAGCGATACCGACAGTGACTGTTCACCACGGCCTCAAAGAAGATCGCCGGGAAAGAGGCGTACGTTAGGGAGCTCGAGTGGTTCGGACGTAGCGTTGCACGAAGGTGCCGAATTGTCTCCATTGGAGGACGACCAAGGTACCGCACTCACAGCTAACCTTCTAAGTAAGCAGTGTACATATCCCGCTATTTATTTTTCCAATATTTATATTTCAACCCGCAGTATCGAGCCCACTTTTTATGTATGCATTTTGTACAATCAGAGTCAATAATTTTTCCTTCATACCTCGGCCAAAAGTACGTACCTCTTCCTGCTTTGGTAGGAGGAACGAAAGCACAACATTCCTGACCAAGTAAAATTACGCGTGCGCCATCTATCAACTCGTATTAATACGTATGAGTAAGTGTTTGCTTCTAGTGTTATAGATGGCGCGCGCGTTATTTCACCCGGGCAGGAATGTTATGCTTTCGTCCCTACAATCATAGTCTAAGATATGCAATTCTGACCGAGGTACGGAGAAAAGTAGTATACACTACACGGGCAAAAGTTTGAAAGCCTTGCCCTGTGGGTCACATGATGCGCAATGCAAGAATATCAAACTTCCTGCCCTTGTAGTGTATACTATTGGCTGCCAGAATACATACAGTCGTACCCGTTCAGACTTTGACCATTTTAAGTTGACTGTAAGTTTCCTTCAGGAATCATACGAGAACTTGTACATAACTTCAGATCAAAGTCAATGCGAGCGACTCTATGTACATTTTGAGATGTACTTTTATCGTTATGGCACCGAAATTAAGCATGAGCGATCACCAACTGTATTTCGAAAATTGTCGGCGATTATGGTCTTGTTGTCAACGAGACTCTCGATTTGTGCTATTGATATCCTCCTTTATTGCTGTTAAAACTGAATATAGTACTTTTATGTGTAAAGAGTCGGTTATCGTTGCTTTGTTTGGGAATATTATTTGCACATTGTGAAGGCTATATCGCACGCATCTACATATTTCATGATAAGTCATAAGCTGCGTTCTATCGCAAGGAAAAATAAAGCTTGTGAGATGAGAGAGATCCTACTCTATCTCACGTTTATTTTGTGTGTATCGTGTGGATTCTGCGACCTTCCGCAATTTCGACGTTGAAAGGACAAATCGTTTCATATGGTTTTATGGTCAAATTAATCTGCTTCGTTGAATCTGGCATTTACAACAGAAAATTTATAAAATATCCCACGGTTTTATGGTTCTATATTTTGTAACTATTCGTTGGATATCTGATTTTTAAGTCGTTTATTTTTTCAATCGCTAAATCACATTCAAAAGAAATGTAACTATAGCTTAAAAGTCAGAACTCGAACGGAACGTTTAAATGTACATATAGTTTAATGCGTGATTGGGGCTTACATGTATCATCGTCATCGGCAGGATAATCAATCATGATCTCGGCACAACGAAATTTTCGAACGTGAGAATAATAATCAAAGAGATACTACCGATTGAAATTGAAAAAGATGAATATTGTGACGTCGTGAAGCCTTTAATGTCTATCCTTTGACACATTCCATTTATAACATTGGCAAAATAAAAAATCTCAGTATACCGGACTCACTTTCCCGTATCCTAACTTTATAAATTACACAGGCGAACAATAATTCTGCGGCATTTCCAGAGTTGATCTTATATCATTTTTATTTACTGAATACTAAAATAGATAAGAAAATAGCCAAAATGATTTTACTTTTTAAGGTAAATTGAAAAATCACAACAAAAATATTGAATATTTTTATTTAGAGACACAAACAAGACTACACTCTAACTCCAATGACATTATTGAATTTAAATTCACTCTGAAAATGAAGGTTGCAGGAAAAAATTAGTATGTATATCACACCATAAGGGTAGAAAGTTTGACATTCCTGCACTGTGTCTCGACTAATTCTGCGATAATGCATATCTCAATAATGCTACGGGCAATTTTATAAGAGCAAAAATGTTAGACTTTCCGTCTCAAAGTCGAAACCGAATGTACGTACTTTCGACTGAAATATAAAGAATTTTTAATACAAAGTAGTTTTTTTCAAAGTACAGATGCATCTAAAGCGTAACTTAACGAACAGATTTCAAGCGATTTTAAACGTGAATGACATTTATTAGGGCCTAATAACAAAAATATCTATTGTCCACCTGTGTTATGAAAACCTAACCGAACTTGACGTCACAATGCTCAATACGTTTGCAGTTTCTTTGTGCCAGGCGGAACTGGGGCAGGCATTGGTAAAAATATTTTACAAAGCTACCAGTTAAAATAGAAAAGAAACTTACTATCAAATACGTAATGTTCAAATCAGAAACAGAGAATACGATATCGGCTCATGGTTCGCCGAATGATTCGATAGGACCATATCCTAGGACGGAAACAACACACCATACGAGATTCACAAATTGGATGAATACAGCTGCTACGATTTTCATTGTGATACTAGCCATAATACTTGTCTTGGATCCACATGTATTTCAGCGAGTCGGCAACACTATCGCTAAGAATGACACGAGGCGAACTGGGTACGGCGAGCCTTTTTTTTTACATTTTTATTAAAAATAAGAAACATGCCAGTGACCGTAAAAATCAATCGAGCGATTCCCCCAATAACAGTCGATGAATGCGAAAACCGAAAATTAGAAATGGAGGAACAAGTACCCATATAACGTTGTTGAAACGACGTATGAGTGAGTGTATTGATTAAAATGCAAGCTTTATTTTTCTAAGAATTACCAATAGTAATAAGCTTGTCGTAAACGCCCTGCATGTAGTAGTTTTAGCTAATATGTAGTTTGTTCTTGTTATTAAGACAATTCATATAAGTTCTCAGCCTCGTGTAAAAGTATAACGCAGTACAGTGTAGTTTGTCTATTTTTTGAAACCACAGCTAATTCAGAATAGAATTGCTAATATATGCACGTGTATTATTTATTTTTTTGGCTAAGTAGTGAACAACTAAAATTTTTTTTTGCGTACAAATTCATTTCACTATTTACCCTCATAGCTATATTGACATGAAGCATTTCAAGATAAAGCTAAAATTTAGAGGGACCAACTGTCGTGTGTTTTAAGAAACGTTAGCATTGTTAGGCGAATCAAAACGTAAGTAATTGTTATACATAAGTACATGATAAGTCAAACTAATCGTATTATTTAATTAATAAATTATGTTCAGTACACTCATTTTAAATCATTCGTATTATAAAATCTTACATATATTTAATTTAAAAAGATATCTTTGGTTTTATCCGCACTCGTTAATCATTATTATAAAAGATATACATACTACGAAGCAAGCAATATTGATGAACCTACAATGAGATGTTTCTTTATCAATAGTATTTCATTAATCATTTGAAATTAAATCAATCGTCTAACAATACTAACATTTTTTGTTAGTACGCGGCCCTTTAAATACATTCCTATTTTATTAAAAGATACGAGTCACATATGAATAAAAACAAGATTACATCTCTACAAATATAATAATTTTTTATAAAAATTACAGTATTGAGTAAAAACCGCTTCATCCAGCAGCTTTTATCAGCGCTTCACACAAATTTGCTGCATTTAGCACAATTATAAACAAAATATATCAGAAAAATGTATAAGTTCTAGTAGTTTATTTTATCTGCTGGAAAATATATTTTTTTATAATTTAGCACAATTTTAGTAAACCGGAAATTTATTGACAAATAAATGAACAATTAATTCGTATTTTATAGCAAAAAGCATTATATCCATTTTCATGAGTCATCTTGAAATTTTCAGCGAATTATAAAATAATTCTATGTTCAATATAATCAAACAAAAAATGGATGTAAAATGATTAAAATTATTTGGCTTTGTTGAAAAGAAGCGCATATGGAGCGATATACATGTATCTTCAAATATGTCTTAGTAACGTTAAAACTTTTTTTTATATGTGTCTAATTTTCTATCCCTTGTTTTGGGCATGTAGTAAAATTGAAAAATACATACATTATTATTACCCGTTTCAATGTGACAAGCAGCATAAATAGTTAATGTGTTTAATTAGTGTAATTTTGAGCTAATTGTTTCATTTTTTGTTACACAGAATCTGACTTTTTGCAACACAGCGAGCCATCCTTTATGGAAACTACAACAATTGAAGTCAATCCGGAAACTCAAGAAAGGTATTATTGTTGTAAACCTATGTTTGAAGAAATTAAAATAATGTATGAAAATCACAATAAATTTGTGAAAAAAATAAATAATGCTATTGATGTGGCTGTCACATTATTCGATAAGTATTATATTGTAAAGGTACTAAGTGTTATATATACAACTATTTCTGGTAACCTTGTGAAAAATAAAACTAAAAAAAAATTTAATTAAAAAAAAATTTTTTTTTTTTTTGAATTTTTGTGAAAAATTTTAATGATAGAAGACATGATAATTGCAAGGTTGAATGTTTATTGCGACTGAATGATCAAAAACAATTAACTCGAGATAGCCAAACTTAAGTAATGTTCATGGTTTAAAAAATTGTTTGTAATGAATTAATATATTTCATTTCAGAATAACAAAAACAGTAACAACGATCACAACGACAACGTCAGCGCCACACGGAAACGGAGAAGAAACGGAAGAATTACGTGACTCGATGCAAAAAATTGTCGATCAGTTCATGCAGGAAGAGAGAAGAGGTCAATAGATTGAGCAAGAACGTCTTAGAAGATATTCAAAAGGGAAAGAATTCATGAAAATAAGGATAGTACAATCTATCACAATCAACTGATACACAATAAACGTCAGTTTAGCGCACTTAATTCGATGCATCTTCGCGATTGAAAAATATAACCCGCGCATATTGCATAATTTCTTCCTTTTTTCGGAATAAAAATAAACTCTCACTCATCCCCATAGCCGAATTATAAAAAAAAGCATAATAATGGCCTACGAGTATGGAGTACATATGCTTGCCTCCTTCTATCGTTTCGTTGTGAACTTGCCTTGCGTCAATATACCGATGTTCGAATTGAAGCCATATTATACGTTTTTGCTAGTAAGGCTAGTAGTCAGCTAGTCTTCACTATGCCATCCCGTCCATGTACAGCCTCTTTCTCGTATTGTTTCGAATATGGAATTTCACTCTTCGCATTCTTCGAAACGAGGAAGTGTCAAGAGGAAGTATCAATGCGGTAATGAGATAAGAACTACGAGAAACGATAATCGCAGAATTTTGCACATTGTCACGAGGTTAACGACATTAAACTGCAAGGGCAGGAAGTTTAACATTCTTGCACTGCGCGCCATAAATGCCCGAGGCGGAAAATACTAGAATGCTCTGCTAGCAGAACATAAATGTTAGATCTTCTGCCTTCAAATCGAAGCCGAAAGTTCATACTTGTGACCAAGATATTATAAAATTTGTATATTACACTGCAAGGGCATAAAGTATGACATTCCTGCACTGTGGCAGAAATAACCGCGGTTGTAGATGGCGTACGAGTAATTCTAGCAGAGAATAAATGTTAGACTCTCTGCCTTAAAGTCGAAGCCGAAAGTACGTACTTTCGACTGAGGTGTAAAGAAAAATTATATGAATTATTAGCGAAAGTAACTAATGAAAATAAAAACCGATCAAAACGGGTCTCGGGCTAATTTTGCGAAATAATAATCAGTCGAGTGTTTGCTTGCAAACGAATATTATAACGAACTCCATGATTAACTGCTTATTTATAGATTATAGAAATACTGCTCTTTTTAAATAATAGTGGACGTCACGTAACTTAATTTTTAAGCGAGACAAGACAGAAATTTGAAAAATGTAAGATCAAGCCAGTAGGGACTTATGAATATCTTATTTGATTATGAAAACGGTGAATTGTACGGTTTACTATAATACTAACACGATAAACAATTTTCTTCGGAAACAACAGCATGGTAATAATGTTATTCATTGATATATATTGTAAATTTAACTTATTTAGAAATTATTTCGTAAAATACCAATTCAATTGTATATATAATGATTTTTGTTTATAATAACTTCAAAATAACAATTCAAATTATTATAGAAATTGATTTTTGGTGAATTATTATAACATAAATATTTTATTTGAGTAACAAAGATATTGAGATTTATATAATTTCAAGACTGATTTAGAAAGTCTTATTTGATATTCATGACAATTGTGAAAATAAATAGTGAAGAAAATTATGTAATATTAATTTTAGACAAATATAAATGCTGAGAAAATGATAACAGGAATATTATGAGACCTAAACAACATTAGCTTTTACCATATGGCACATAAGTAATACAATAAAATGAAAGAAAAATCTACTGTATAATGAAAGAGGTATCTCAGTTATGAAATTCTGTCAATGTATTATATATTTAAAAAATTATTGATTATATTGAAAAAGGTTTATAAATTATTATCTATATTGAATATTACGCTGAATTATAATAATAGACTTGCCTAGCGCCTATCTGACCTAAGGACCAAAGGCACAATCACGCGCATCAAAATACTATTCTGCTCCCATGTACTGTAACATTTTTAATGTAAACTGTCACGAGCGTTGTGATACTGGCGTTTAAATGTTTTTAAGCGTTTTAGATACAATAAATTTTACTATATATGTTATAGATTTCAGTAATATGCATGCCAATATGAGTTTGTAAATCGACTTATAATTTATTTATTAAAATTATTTTGTGGATCTGTTTGAAATAAAAACACGTTTCATTTATTTTTTTAACAAATCACCTTACAATATGATTACAGTATATGAAACATTGAATTTTCAGTATCACAGCAATGCGGTTATAATCTCGTAAATTCTTTGTACAGTTTAATAATTGTTTTACAAATATGAAATATCTTGTTACTAAAATTAGATTTTTTTATATTATCTAATATATAAATCAGAGAGATAGAAAATGCAAAAAGTTAAATATGATTCATTATCTGTTACGAAAGATGAAAATATAAAATGATTTAAGATTTTATACATATTATATGTATATTGTACGAAATTGGTAATCAGTTTGCTATAGAAGCAAGAGGAAGTTAGTATATACAGAGAAAAAAATTCATTTCTGTTTAAACCTGATAAATTATCGAATTTCATGCTTTTATATCTTTCGCTTTTAATGTCAAATGTCTGCTTCGCGCATTTTTTGTTATAAATAATGAAAATTAATAAAATTTCTATGTATGTATTTACGAAATTAGCGTATCTTTAACCTACTAAATTAACTTATTTAGTATTATCAAGTTTTTTCGACATTTATATTTTTTATAATTTTTGCTTGCTCAAATTTTTTAATTGGTTGAATTAATATTTATATAAACGTTTTAAATCCAGTTTCTTAAAGCAATTTTTCACGTTATATTTCTTTATTAATTTCAATTGTGAATCTGAAATGAACGGGACTGGAGTTATTTCAGTTATTGTAATTATATTTTCAATTTTTTATTCAACTGTAATTTGGATATTGAAAGTAATACATTTCTTTAATGATAAATCATAGATACATTTTATTAAATAAAAGTTATTTTGTATAAGACCATTTAAAGTGGAAACTGATGCTACAATACTCGGAAAACAGTGTGAAACAAAATATTTTGATACAAATTTTTCTTTAAAAGAATTGCACAATATGTATGATCAATATCGCAATTCACTTTACACATTACACATCGAGAAAAATTCAAACTTATCACATTGGTTACACTTCATCGATTCATGAAATCTTATTTTGTAATGTAACAACAATGATATAACTGCATATCAGAACACAACGATAAGTAGATTGACAATTTATTTCTCAGCACAACAAAATTTTTTGAACTGACAACGCAAACTGCTAAAAAGTTGTACCCCATTAGACTGGTTAGGTGATTCTTATGCCTCCTTTTATTTAATAGATTTTTTAAACTATAGGATATCAGATCTGTAAGTAAAAAATTAATACATTTTTTATCAAGAAAAATAATAAGATCATTACATATTATTATAATAAGAAAAAATAAGGAAAACAATTAAATACTAATTATTAAAATTGCAATAATGATTGATACATACATTATCTACATCATCCTCATCATCATCGCTGATTTCATCACCAAATTCAATATCTTCATCAAATCCATCTTCCACAAAGGTAACAGTGTCGTTGATACGTACTATAAAAATAAATAAGTATGAATAAATAATCTTAATTTTATAAAGCTTGTAATAGAATATTCATACCTGTTTCTGGGAATTCTCCATAAGTTTTCAAATTCCGAGCTTCATCAGATGTATATTTCAATATCACATCAGCTTTAGCATCTTGATAATCTCGTAAACCAATTAAAATAATGTCACCTTGATTAATCCATACTTTTTTACGAAGTTTCCCTCGAATATGACATAATCGTTTAACTCCATCAAAACACATTGCTTCTAATCTTCCATTTCCAAGCATTTTGGTCACTTGGGCGTATTCTGTATGACATCAAATATAAATGATAAGAAATTCAACATGATTCACATCCTAGCAATATATATAAATGTATATATAATACTCAACTTTCAGTTTTGAAACTCACCTTGACCATCTTCTTTGAAGACTAATTCTCTCTTTTCAGTTTCATTTTCATTCTTACCCCTCCTCCTGTTCTTACCTCCCTTTCCTAAAATTACACATAAAATTTTATATTATTTAAATAATATTCAAAATTTAAAATTCAGTTCAGGAACATAATGCATCAGTGCGACAAAAACTGACATTAAGAGGTTAGAATCACTGCTAACCACATTGCACTGTGTAACATGTCTGTCACAGTATTCTTCGGTAAAATTTATCGCAACTATAAGATTCGATGATTCATAGATCTGAGATTATTTGCTTACCTTTATTCTTCGGCATGATGAATGAATTTACGAATGTTCCTCGTTTAAAGACAAACTAGTAACGAAAAATGGTAATTACAACTTGCAGTACACAGCACAGTTAGAACAGAAAGAATGAGAATACATGATGAGCGAGGGTTGAGGAATGAATTTGACCATAAGTTATAGAGTCTGCGCGTGCGCAAATTTGACAAAAAATAGTTTTAATAAAATAACAATTTTCAGGCAATGCTGTTATCAAAAAATATTATTTCTTTCAACCTTCTTATTTTTTATACCTATTCATAATTATAAAGTAACAACGTAATTTCATCAAAAATTTTGTATAATAAACTTGCAGTTGACTTCTGTATTATCTGAACGCCATTTTTAATTGTAAATAAAGTACAAAAAGTAGTTTCTCTCATCATTTTATTTTTCATTGATTATATTACATTCAAAATAAAAATAAAAAATCAAATTCATATTTTAAGAAAATTGAAAATATTGACATAGACAAACTAGTAATGTGAAATTATCGTGATTCTAATAAATTTGATTTGTACGCATATAAAAATAATAAATTTAAATTTTTTTATCAAACAAGTTACATAAAATATTTTAGAAAATGTTACATGCAAATATAAGATTTGAAGTTATATGTACTATGAATCTGTGAAGAAATGTGTTAGAATATGTATTTTTTTACTATGGTTAATGATAATGGGTAATGGTTAATGGTTTCTTTGATTGCTCAAAGAATGCATTAAAAATCATCAATTTAGAATTAAAAACTGATAATAATAATCATATAATGTAACTGATAATTTACTGAAAATATTTATCAAGATGTCTATACATTTAATGTGCTTAACATCTTCTGGTGGATTACCAATCTTCATTCGTCAGAAAGGAGAAGGAGACATGGTGAAAAATCATTTAATGAAATAATGTAACATGTGACATATATAACATTAAACTTCCAATTCTAGATGACTTTTTCTAAAATGGCATCACTTAACGGCGTTCATATGTTTCTGAAGTCTCAAAATATTGAATTATTATCTACAAATTTACCAGATTCTACCATTGTTTGGAAAGAATTTGAAGAAACCATAATTTTAATAGTAATTGCTAATGGGGCCACAAAATCTGTTCTGGAGAGATTCCTTAACACTGTTTTTAGAAGTATAGTATTATTCATTGGTATTGAGGAAGTGAGAAATATAAGAAATGTAGACAGGCTGAAGAAAAATATACGTACTTGTATTCCTGTCATTGATAGATTATTAGAATGTCTTGACATAGGAGAAAAAATTTGTACGAGAACTGATTTTGTATATATGACAGAATGTATTTTGTTAGCTGAAAGTCATTTGCTGCAGGTAAGATTTTTATAAGAATGAAAATATACCTATTCTGAATCTTAACTTAAATTCTATATATTTTCAAGGCTTGTCTAGATGGATATGTTGATTGCTTGGATTCAATGTATGGATGTGTTCTAGTTCATGGTTGTTTAGCAGTTGCTACAGATGGTTGGTGGTCTTTAAATGCAGTTGAAAGGAAACTTTTAATTTCATCAATTTCATCTGAAAATATTTATACTGTTCGAGATCTTCCAGTATTTCTACCTTATAAAAGTCCAAATGTTAGTATATCTTAATTTTAACAATAATTTTGTCGTTAAATTTTCACAATGTGAACTTTACATTTCTATTTCTAATCATTCAATTTGAACAATTTACAGGTAGCTTTTCGGTTAGTGTCAGTTACATTAATCAATCATGTAGAAATATTAGCACTGTGTGGACCAAGTCCAGAGTTACCTGAAATTGAAAGATTAGCCACCCAATGTTGGAAAAATAGCATAGATGTATTAAGAAGTTCTGAGCAGTGTTATCCAAGAAATATACCCTCGACAATATCATTGGATTCAGGAGTACTTGGGTAATCAATACTATTTGTCTTGTTTCTGAAGAATGATACAAATTAAACTTGTTGTTACAGATTACTTCTTGTGAACTGTGAGATGGAAAAGTTTTTACTATGTAGAATGCCACAATGTGCCAATCATCGAATTTCTAATATACATAAACTAGATATTTTGAGGACATTTTACCATCAGGCGGTAGAGATATTTTTGAGCTCTCCTATTGCAAACAAAAATGTGGAAGACTGTGCATCAAGTTGCGATTGGAAATTTTTTGGTGGAAGGGAAACATATTGGTGCTCAGAATATCATAAATGTCACGCTCTTAGAGAAAATAATCATATATTATGCATTTTATATGCATCAACAGTGCCTACTTATACAATGAGATTTATATCTCAGAAAATATTAAGGACTTTAACTAATGATAAACAAATTCTTTGGTAAAAGCAATATTTTGATAATATAGTACAAAAATAATAAATATTTTGTAAAAATAACTATATGCAGTGATATTTTTCATGTAAAATACAAAAATTATTTTAAAAAATGTTGTCATGTTATATTGTGCAGAACGTCCAATCACTCACATCTTTTTTTTCAATTTGCAGATGAAAACTTCACTTGTTGACATTATGATTAAAACATAACCTATGCTTATTTTACTATTAAACGAGGTTGTCGTTAAATGAAGTAATTTTAATTTCATCTATTTAGAGATTCGAGTATTTGATTGAAGTTAATATTATCATGTTGTTATCTGAGTTGGTCATGATTTCGACGAATCTTTATCAGAGTTCTGAAAGAATACTAGGGTTTTCTGAAGGCTATGCGAGGATGGACGAACACGACTTTTCAGTATTAACTTAAAAATTCTCGTTCCATGTCACACGTTGAAATTATTTTTAATTGAAAATGAGTTCTACTACTGATATCAACGACGATTTAAAAACGTTTATTGAAAGTGATTTTTACATAGGTTTAGGTTTAGCTATCAGCTCGAGTTTTTTTATAGGTTAGTTTTTTAAAATAACCCTTCTGATATCATCTCAATCTTATTGATTGAGGAAATGTTTGGTTCTCGAAATGATCTCAGTAGACCTTAAATAATAATACATCCTGATTCATTTTCAGGAGCTAGTTTTATTATTAAGAAAAAAGCGTTGATCAAACTCCAAAGATATGGAAATCTGCGAGCAGGTTCTGGAGGTTTTGGGTATTTAAGAGAATGGATTTGGTGGGCAGGTTTAATATGCAGTATGTAGTAAAAAATATGAAAATGTAAATATTTTAATAAATAATTCATAACTAATTTTATCTTGTAGTGGGAGTCGGAGAAGCTGCAAATTTTGCTGCTTATGCATTTGCACCTGCATCTTTAGTCACTCCACTTGGAGCTCTAAGTGTTTTAATTTCTGCAATACTAGCATCAAGATATTTAAATGAAAAAATGAATTTATTAGCTAAAGTGAGAATTAAATACTTTTAATGCATTTTAATTCAGTAAATCAATTATCAATATGGTTGTTCTTGCAGATTGGTTGTCTACTGTGCGTACTTGGTTCAACTGTGATTGTACTTCATTCTCCCAAGGAGGAGGAAGTGGACAGTATTGACGAATTGTTCCATAAAGTTGTTCAACCTGGATTTATCATTTATGTATTCTGTGTATTAATATGTACTTTTATGATTACTTTTCATTTTGGTCCTCGCTATGGTAAACAGAATATCATAATTTATATTCTTTTATGTTCTTCTATTGGATCATTAACTGTAATGAGTTGCAAAGGCTTAGGATTAGCTTTGAAAGAAACCATATCAGGTTCAAATAACGCATTCTTATCATGGCTCACCTGGATGTTTCTGTTTAATGTTATTCTTTGTATAATGGTGCAGATGAATTACTTGAACAAATCATTGGACTTATTTGAAACTAGTATAGTCACTCCTATCTATTATGTATTTTTCACAACATTAGTAATAGTAGCATCAGCAATCTTATTTAGAGAATGGCAAAACATGACTATTGAAAATATAATAGGTACATCTTGTGGTTTTTTTACTGTGATAATAGCGATATTTTTATTAAATGCTTTCAAGGAGGTAGATGTTAGTTATAATAGTGTTATGAATATGATGCGACCGAAAAGAGAAACAAATTCGTATAGACGCGGTGTTAACGGTAACGGTCGAGATGAAGAATGTCTAATTTCGAGATTTCAAAATGACGAATTCGATAATTACGGTAGTCCAGATTTGGGTAGAACAATTTAAGCGTCACGTGAAGAAATATTACCTTTAGTTTCTCATGACAGTCTCATTCATTTTTCACGCATATGTCTAAATTAGCTTCCACTAATTGATGTAATATAAATTAAATTAATAAATTACAATGAAAAAAAATTTTTACAAGTTTTCGATTTTTATTCTCACTATTTCATTAGCATAAACACTGTAATGCAATTATTCCTTATTCAACTTTAATTATATAAAAAGAATCTCATAATCAACTATACTTTATATTAAAAATAAAATACTTTATTGATATACAAAAATTGAAATTATTTAATATTGGTTCAACTTTAGTAAAAGAAAATTAGCATTTTGATTTTGCAGCTTTATCAACATCTTCAACAACATTCATGAATTTATGCCATTGTTCCATTGTTAACATTATTCCTGAAAATAGAAGTTGATAGCAATTTTAAGTTAAGAACTTTTGCAATGAGGTAAGATAATTCTGATAACGCTCTTACTAACCTTTTTTTCCAGGTTTAAGGTCACCTGATGAATCTAAATACATCTCTCTGATGTCAACATATATTTTCCCTTTGAATTCTCGAACTGCTACTTGACGATTCTTTCCTAAATCCCAGGTATTTGTTTCTTCATCCTTTTCTTCTAATTTAGGTTTTTTAACTGGACGTTTAGTATCTTCTTTTACACGTGAATGTCTCTTCTTATCCTTTTTTGGTTTCGGCGATTCCTATGTGAAGAAAAATTTTAATAGCCTCAAGAAAAGTTAATTAATCAATAGTGTAATATCACCTCTTCACTACTATCTGACTCCGTTGAAATAATTTCTTTTGATTTTGGCATTGTGATTCCTAGAATATAAATTACAAAATCAAATTTGTTATATAATTTTAAAAATAAGATATTTAGTTTTAGAAACATCAATTACAAGATATTTTTCAATATTGTATACTCCAAATGATGTTAATAAAAATAAATATGGTATCTTACTTTTAATATTAAACAAAAAATTGATTTAAAAAAATAAAACAATCTTTATGATCAATTAAATATAATATAAAATAATTAATATCAATTATAAGCTAATATAATATTTAAAAGAATTAAAAACACGTAGCGGCGAACAATTTAAAATGACTAACCTTACTTTCTTCGCTGGAATGCTGGAAAAGACAACAGTTAGTCTTTATTTGAGGACGTTTCTCGATTGGGGTGAAAAAAATGTTTGAGTTCTTAACTGAAAAATCGCTACATATAGGACGTGTTCTATTCTTGTAAATCGAACGTGCAAAAAATTTTTGAAGTTTTTTTCACTTGACAAAATGTGATTGTAGCGCCCTCAATTTTCATCTACTAAAGTAGTTAGAATTTGAAAACTGAGTCAATGTTAAATAATTCTATTGGTAAATTATTTATAGAATTATTTTATTTAACCAAAAAGTAATTTTATTGCTCGCATTTAAAAAGAAAAATTCATAAATTCTTATAAAAAATGTAATATGATATAACTTGCAGTAAATTATAAAATATGTTAATCATGAGAAAATTATATCATTTTTAAGAACAATATTTTTATTTGTAATATAAAAGTTACAATTGAATTGATGTATTTCATCCATCAATATGGTAATTTGAACGGAGTTAAGGAATTTCATTCGTTTTACTCAATCGCTATCATCTGCATTTCTTGGCGCACGGGTTAATAATCTCCGGCTATCTTCATCTGAACCGTAAATTACTTCTTCATCTGATTCATTAATCATTGAAAATGTAGGGTTGTCCTTAGTAATTGAAGAATCTACAAAAAGAAGTTGAAAAAAAATATAATAATAATAATAATCAGTGGTTACAGATATCATAGACTTTGATTGCTTACGTTGCCCATACACCTGCTGTAAAGCTGGTGCATAAACATAAGCCATTGTGTACAAGTAGAAATTAAGAAGACCATATAATGCCATAAATTGGGCTGAAGTACGGTAATAGGTTGATAAACGTGATGCAAAACTGTCTTCAAGTACACCAGCTCCAAATTGACGTGCAGTAACTAAACTACAAACTCCAGCTACAATTCCAGCTAATAATGTTAAAAATCTTAAACGAAGATCTGAAATAATATTCAAATTTATCATTTTTCATCAAATTTGTGTTCAGAAATTGAGTTTTTATGAACAATTACCAAAATATGGCATAGATCTTAGTTCGCTGTAAGCTTTCAAAATGAGTAATAAGAGGTAGGCAACATATAATCCTCCAACTGTAAAGAAGAATACCTTAAAACCCTAGAATAATGAATCAAAAAAATAGATTAGCAATTTTGAATTAGATTTACTGAAAACTGTGGTTATCAAAAAATCAACATACATAATAATTTGAAGTATCAAGGACATAATTATAAGTGGGATCTTCAAGTTCTGTACAACGTAGCCATGTTGCTAACGTTAATGTTGCAATCCATAGTAAACCTACTATCAATAATTTTGGCAAGTAGAAAGTAATTAAGCGACGTTCATTCTGGAGATGACATTTAAAATTAATCAATTGCAGATGTATAACTCATTTCAAAACATTATTTGTATTTACCTGCCTAAGTCCATGGTATACACACAACCAGAACATCAAAATAGCACATAGAAAAGTCGTTTGTAAAATTGCATCTAACATTCCGGGTATCCACGAATTTACTAAAAATGTCATTGGAAATAGAGGGTCTGAAAATAATTTAATTATAATTATCATTATGAATACTCAATTTTTATAAATTTATTCCAGTTTACTAACTATTATATAGTATCAACAGTGGAAGAAGTATCGAAATCCATTTTTGCTCAATTGACCAATCATGCACAGGGAATTGTTTCAGAGAGTATCCAAACCAGCACTATAACATAAATCAAAACCATTGCAAAAAGATTGTTCATGTTACAATATAAATAAAATAAATTGTTACCATAACACCAAATGTCGTTAAGAGAAATATTAATCTGAACCAGATTTCAATTTGCGTAAATGCTGGATTATAATTCTTGAACTATAATAATATAAAATATAAAAAATTAATCAATTTATTTAGGTGTTAAGAATGTATTTTCTATATTATTCTTACTGACGTAAAATATTAAATCTTGTATGTGATATCTTTGGTAAAAACTTTCCAGTCCATAAAAATGAACTTTTATTATATAATTTGAGTAATCAAGGTATCCGAGATGAGCAACAATAATTTCTTCACAAGATTGTCTCTCACATTTGAGATGTCTTGTTCTAGAACAGATAATGAGAATAATATATGAGAAAGCTTTTAAAGCATTGGAATTCATTTGTATTAATATATCTCACCTGTTATGTCCCGCATCTTGCGCCAAAACTGGTTCAAGCTTACGCTCAGGTGTTATACCATCTATTGATACACTAACTTGAAAACTTTTATCGTATCTTTCATCTATTAACAAACATTTTTATTTTTCATCATTTATATTTGACTAAAGAATAATCTCCATTTTAAAAAAATATACCATCATTATTTTGAGTAGATAGCTTAGCAATCACCCATAATTGTTGGCTATATGTAGACAATGAAGGAGTTTTCATAATAAATGGACCTGTGGCTATATCACTACCATTAAGATGAGCTTTTTGTTCCACAGTCAATGTTATTGGTGGACCTAATTATATATCAAGTGAAATTTACATAATGATAAAAGTATAAAAAAGTAATTATGCTGAAATTATCACTTTCCTGCAAGCCCAATAAATACAGCTAATCCAAAACAGGCAAAAAAGGCAACAAACACCATTACAAATTCTCGTTTATGCATTGAATACAATCTCATTTGAACAGATCTAAAGAGAAAGTTGATAAAAATATTTAAAAAATTAATACTAATTCAATATTTGTCATCTATTTATAATCAAATAATACCTTTCACAGCGATCATGATGATAAGCTGGTGCAATATACTTATTGAATTCACTAAATATATCACTGAATTGCGATAATGCATTTCTAATTTTGAGATTCCAACCAGCTGATGGAAGATGATACGAATATCCCAATCCTGAACTATCCATTATTATATTTTTATTTTATAAACCTGTGATCAAAGATTTATCATAATTTTTAAATGATACGTTATAAAGTCGAACTTTATTGAATATTTATTTAACATATAAGTAAAACATATTTTACCTTTTGTTAGAAAAACGAACACTAAAAATGTTGATTTCTTAGATATTGTAATGTATTATCTGATTACACATTTTGCTGGAAGTATATTCTGTTTTCTAAATTTAATATCAGAAATATAGAACTATATGTCAAATTTGTATAAGTTTTCAACAATATTGTCGTGTAAAATAAAATACAACGATCAGAAATGTTGATACCGATAGGGCAGTATTATCGTATATATATTATTGATTTTTTACGCGCCATATTTCTTAGGGGTTGATTTTGGGTACTTTTACATTCCGATCGGTAAATTCAACTGCACTTGTAGGTACATACCAAATCGAAATACAAATGTTTCTATTTTATTAATTTCAATATTTTGTTACTGTACGACATGTTACGTAAAGTAATAATGTTTGTTAAACAATTCATACGTAGCACAAACGATATAAGTATTTTCGATCATCGATGAGCATGTTGAAAACCCATTTTTTCATTTTATAAACCAACATATCACTCAAATTTTACTACTTTTTTTCAGTGAGGTTTAAAAACCTTCTCACAGAGAAGAAAACTTTTATATAACATTAGTCACTCTTTTATGGGAAAATGAAAAAAAAAAACAGTAAATGTAATGATTAAAAATACAAACAACTTATCAAAATTATTGTGTAATTTATTCAATTAAAATTTGTTTTTCGTAAAAATTGATTACAACGCCAGAATCTAATATAATAAACACATATATACAATTGTACAATTGTAATATTGTGTATTAATCCCAGTATTTTATTTTACCGTCCCAGCCGGCCGTAACAAGCCGAGATGGTTCATGTGGATGCCACAAATTTGATATACACACGCTATCGTGTGCTTTCCATTTTTTATACAATTTTGTTGTTTTCCAATCCCAGATGTAACATTTACCGTCAGCATCTCCTGACACGAGATAACTGGAAAAGAATAATTTTTGTCATTGAAAGTGTTGTATAGTAGACATAAATTAATAAAGGTGAAAAATTATACCTCATATCCGGTGAAAAATCTAAACCACACGCATATCCTGCCACCATATGTCCAGTGAAAGTCTTTTTTCGGTTCATTTTAAATCTATTTAATGCGGAAAATATAACAATTTTATTATCCATACTTTGACATGCAAGCCATTTTTGATTAGGAGATGGTGTTACTGCTGGCATAGAATGCATGCTAGGGTCAGCAATATATTTCATATCCACAGGAATATCCCTATTTAGAAAAGTACACAATTTAAAATTTTTCATTAAATATGAGAATAAATTAATATGAGATTTAAATTTACCATTCCCAAACACGTAAGCTTTTGTCATCAGATGTTGTAACAAATCTGCGATTTTCATCAACAAATGTGATTGTGTTTACAGCTCCTAAATGTCTATCATATTCTTGGGTTATTTCACCTGACCTGGTATCCCACTGTGTAATATAAAATAACTATTTTTATATATTTATTACTAACTTGAAAATATATATCATAGAAACATACTCACACAAATAATTTTTTTATCACTGGTTCCTGCAACAAATAAGTGCTGTTTATCCGGATCAGGATTGAATTTGGCACAATAAGGTATTTTGCGGCTAGTAAAACGACTTATACAGGCTCCTGTTTCAGTATCCCATAGTTTTACATATCGATCATACCCTGCTGAAAGGAACCTTTTACCATCATTATCAAAACTGACATCCCGCACTGCTTGTCTGTGTCCATAGTAAGTTCTAACGCATCTTCTATCTTTATAAACTTCCCATAACTGTGAGAAATAAATAATTAAATAAAAATAATTAAAGAAAATAATTAATAAGATAATACAAATTTATCACCTTTACTCTGCAATCCATACTACAAGACAGTAATAAATGCGCAGTACGTGGAAACCATCTGATTTGCGATATGCCTTTTGTGTGACCCTCCCATACATGAATTTGAGCTTTTGGAAGAAAACATTTGTCTGGTGGTGAATCTGATCTTAAATTTACACCAACATCTTGAGGAGCATGTAGAAATGATCTTCCTTGGTAATCAACACTATCTTTGACTGAATTGCATAAAGAAAATTTTGTAAATTAGAAAACATATTAATTGAAAATCTATAACTCAGTTCAATAATATTGAAAAAAACGAAATTCTTACTATGAAGTACAGTTTTCTCCTCAATGGGTTTTTCTTCAACTTGTTTTCCTCTCTTATTACGTTTGGCTAATATTTCTTCTAGTTCAGCTGCTTCTTCTTCAGATGGTTTTACAACACGTCTTTCATCTACATAACCACCCCATGGTCCAAGGAATCCTTCAATATCAGCAGGATCATTATTTCTCTGGCGCTTTCTCTTATCAGCTGGTCGTAAGGGTGTATTTTCAAATACTGTTTTTGCCCCAGATTCTTCTGCAGCTTCCAAAGCACCTATTATTGTCTTACCTTCCTCACAAGTACCATCAACCGTCGGATCTAATGCATATCCTGAAATATTAATGACAAATAAAGAAGCTTATGTCTATTTTTTAATATTTGTAAATTTGTAAATAACATATAAGTATACCATAACTGGCAAACGTTCTTCGCTGATTTTCAAACTGAAATTCACTTATATGTGCTTTTTCTACATATCCAGACAGCATGTTTTTAGCAGCTCGTTGTTGTTGTGTTTTGAAAGGATTTTCTGGTCCAACATCAGGTGCAAATAACTCTTCAAATTTTGGATTATGCATTACTTCTTTTGTAGTTGAATCAACATGTCTTTTACACAATTCTGTTCCCTATTTGTGAATTCAAAGTTAAATATTCAAACAATGATTCTTACTAGCGTACTTAACCTCTATTAAAACAAGTCTAATTTTTTTTTGCTCAAGTCTAATTCATAATGCGTATTATTATAACTTACTGTTGGAACAACGTCAGGAGCCGCACAAATTTGCAATGAGACAGCTGCTAATGATTTGAAATTTGGAGATGTTGAAATCATAGGTTCTTCATGTTTGTTATCTTCGGGTTCACTATTATCATCACTACTACCGTAATCTCTTAATGCAAGCATTTTTACAACTATAATTAGAAACTATGCACTTTTAACATAAGGATTTATTTTAATTTCAAATGTACATTTTTATTATCATTAAATAATTCACTGGAAAGGTAATAAGGATGTGCGAAAATCGCATATAACCTCAACTGTTTACTACTTTTAAATAATGGGTAGTTACTTCTCAATATACCTCTTACAGAAAAAATTATTCCGAGAACTAATAATAATAATAATTTATTTTCGTTTCATCAGAATCAGTTCTTATCGAAATAATATTGCTGAATAATTTATTTCGATTGAAATTTAATAGTTTTGTTATTATTACTTCTACACTTTGAACTTGCACAAGTTACACACGCGATAGGTGTCAGGTAGGTAGTAGGTACTCTCAGTTTCAGATAAGTATTTATGAGTGTAGAGTTGAGACTTCACTCAATGAAAGTTCGCGATAACACAACACAAATCAAACGAAGCCGGGCCTCAGACTGTGCACCGATAAAAAATATTTTGGGTTATTAATGATAAAAAACAATAATATAGGAATTCCTAAATGTTTCTAACTCGAAAGATCGTTTGATTATCCTTTAAATTGAAGTGAAATAATATTAGGAAAAATTTTATGATGTAATTTAGGTTAAACAAACTACAAAATGTGCAAAATTTTATTTTTCATTCTTTGTTATGTTGGATACTTAACTTGTATCATTGCGGTAAGTCAGAAGACAAAATTTGCTTTACTAATTTCAGTCATAACTTTTTTATTTATTCATTTATGAATGATTCCTTTATAGATTGATTCATATTGTGAAGTACGTGATGATGCTTTTAATCACCTGCATAATTTCACTCAGTTAATGAATAACGAAAGAGATATAACTATAACTGGTCCTAATGAAACAATTAGAATACAATTGTGTAAACCATTAAATGAAGACTGCAATGGAATGAGTAATTACCATATATGTCTTAAACAAAAAGGCAAAGAAATTGGAATAGGTAATGTATAATTTATGTTTTTTCAATTGATAAATAATTGTATAATACAATATTACAAAATCGTCATTAATATTATCTATGTTAACGAATATGTATACCTTTTTATTTTACAGGAAGAGGACAACCTAAAATAATAAAAACTTCTGGAAATTTACATTTTAACTTTACTGGTGAAGAATGTATAAAAGATATAAAATATTCAGTATATATTTTCATGAAATGTGACTATAAAGCTGATAATAAATTACCAGAAATTATTCCAGTAAGTGATTTTAGTTTTAGTGATTTGAAATAATGATTGAACATATAGATAAAATATTTTTTGTTGATTTAAATCCTAAAGTTGTTAATGGGAATACTAACAATAATAGAAAATACATATTTTTATAAAATATTTAATATTTTACAAAAAATTAATGATGTCAAAATTTGTAGGAGAAAACATTCATATTTTAGTAAGCTCTTAAAATTCATCAAATATAGTCAAAATATTTTGATAATATAATTTCTCTAAATGATTTCTTAATCAAAATTTTAAACACAAGGTCGATTACAGAGAGACTAGCAGAATTTGAAATAGAGTCAAAATTCCTAAAAAAATATTGTTTTAATGACTTGGAAACTTTTGATGCCATAAGAGCATAGAAAATCATGAAATAAGACAAGCTAAAAACCCCTTAATATATAAATAACTGATATAAATTATATATAAATTATATATAAATATATATAATTATAATATAATTATATATTAATTATATATAAATTACTGATAATTCTAGTGATTCTTCTAGTAATTTACATTCAAAATTAACATCAATCACAAGCAATTGATCTTCATTCTCTCAATATATGATTCATCTTATAATTACTAAATTTTTTTCTCCATAGGATACCGATAAATGCAGAATATACATGACATGGTTTACACGATTAGCGTGTAAGAAAGAATCAGATATAAGTCAATGTAATGTGACAGATGGAAAGAATCATTATGATTTAAGTCCGCTTAAAAAATTTTCAGAAAACTACAAAATATATATGGATAATAAAAGTTCTCAGATAATTCTAAATGTTTGTCATTCTGTAATAAATGAGTTTGATGCACAATGTACTCTTATGGCTGGAGCGTGTGTTCGTAACGACGATGGGAAAAATATGTAAGTTTCTTAAATTACAGTAAAGCTGACACTATGATATTCTTTGTACTTTTATATAATTGCAGATCCTACCATAATATAGGAGATGTACAAAATGGGCCAGTTATAGAAAATGGTACACTGAAACTTGTATATGATCAGGGAGAAGCTTGTAGAAACAGTGTCCCCCTACCTCACGTAATTACTACTATTAACTTCATCTGTGATATCGAAGCAAAGGTGTTAAATATTCCATTCATTAAATATTTTAAGTATGTTCATGTGTTAAAAATTTTTATGTTATATATTATTAGGATACATTACCAAGATATATTTCCGGAGTTGACCAATGCAATTATCAACTAGAATGGAAAACTGCAGCTGCTTGCTCTATAGAAATGCTGCAAAATTACAGTAAAAAATCTGAAGGTGACTGTATAGTCACTAATCCTGTTACTAATTACACGTAAATAGGAATATGCAATAACTACTTCTCCAAATTTTCATTTTCCGCGAAAAATGACTTTTTTTTGTTTTATTTCATAGATACAATATGAAATCTTTAAAAAATCAAAAATTCGTCATCTCTGGACCAAGTAAAAATGAATATGAACTTAATATCTGCGAAGCGAAGAATGAGAATAAATGTACATCTGGAACTGGTAAAAAATAATTCATCATCGATATCCTTATTTTTCTCATTAAAATAACTTCTATTTTTACAATGTTATTAAAAGTAATTCTCAATATACACAGGAATGTGTTTGTTAAACAATAAGACGTCAATGGGTATGGCAAATGATCACTTAATGTGGTCTGAAGGTGGGCCTTATTTAAACTACACCGATGGTGACATTTGCGATTCAAATGGTTCACGACGATACACTATGATTGCATTTATTTGTGGTGTCGAAGGATCGCCTGATATTCCGACAATTATGGAAGAAGACCCTTGTAAACTAATCATTCATTGGAGCTCAAATTTAGTTTGCGAAAACAGAGTGAGCTTTTTTCTTTTTCAATACAATTTTCGTCACAAAAAAAATTAATTAATTAATTTTATATTTTATAGATGAAATGTAGTACAGATAATAATTTATTCAGCTTATCTCGTTTGACTACGACGAAAAATTATATAGTAGGAAGCGATAAAACGGAATTCCACATAAATGTGTGTCGATCACTGGTCCCGCAATCTGACGTCACTTGCACTCACGGCAGTGCTGCTTGCAAAGTTACTCTGAATGAACATGGCAAACGAGTAAATGAGACTGTGAGAAATGATCAACATTTAATATCGCTTCGTTAGTAATAATGAAAATAAATTTAAATGATTTGAAATTTCCAGAGTCTTGGTTTTCCAAGAAAAAATCCGTTTTTAAATAAAAAGGGCGAAATAGTTTTGGAATATACTGGAGGCTCACCGTGTTTAGAGAATTCCAAAATCTCGACTTCGTCAAATTTCTTATTCAAATGTACCGGGAAAGAGGTGAATATTTAACGTTTTTAGATTCGAATGCGATTTCTTAAATCAATTTGTTGATTTTTCAAGATATCTCCGGTATTGAAAGGATATGAAAATTGTACGTATAAATTCGAATGGGAAACGAGATATGCTTGTGGTACCGTTCGAAGCGAATGGCTCTCCACATGTGGAATAAAAAATAAATATCATCAATTCGACCTATCTGCATTAAGTAAAATACAGCCAGTCCTCGTAAGTTAAATTATCATACACTAAGTAGTTTGTTAACGCTTCCTAATATTAATGTTAATAAATTAATTTAACAAAGGTATCACACGATAAAAAAATATATACCATCAGTATTTGCGGCGCTAACAAACAATGTAATGGTACAATATGTGAAAAAGAGAATAGTTACGGGTCGATTGAATATGTCGAAGTAGACTATAGTAAGAATATAGTAAAAATAGTATATTCCAATGGCAGTAAATGCAATGACGGTAAGGTTCAATCTTATTTCTTGATTTTAATACAACACAAATAATCTGTCGTTATTTGCCCTAGGTTCATATTATTCTGCTATGATCATATTTACGTGCAATAAATCTGCAAGGATCGGGACACCGAACGTCTTATGGGTAAGCACACAAAATATTTTTAATCTCTTTTATTTATTTTATATTAAAAACTTTTATGGCATAAAAAATATATATTTTTACGTAAGTATAGAAACTTTGTAAAAGTATTCGTCAAGTTTTGCGTATGTAACGCGAAACTACTTAGGAATATATTCATCATAAAAGATATTTAAATCAGTCTTTTAAAGTGATTTTCTTGGTTATTATATATATCATTACTGAATTAAAAAAATTTATAACCTACTGTACCTTATTAGGCTGTGACATGTTCGTTTTAGCGACCTTCTTTTGTTTATAAAACGCATTTCTATTGATGCCAATGAATTACAATTAATTCATGTTGTTTTTAATTACAAACGTAGAGCGTTTGTATTTCTATACTTCCACTCGCTTATTCGCAAAGAGATTCTCACACACTTATCTTTATTCTTTAAAATAACGCTGTAAACCTTAAATGACGATATATGTTACAGCCAAACATACTAATTAACTAACTTGGGTTAATTATTATAGTTAATAACAATCTATAATTGTTCAAAAATGATCGTATGCAACAACAGCAACGATGATCGTGATAAAATGAGTTATATACATGTGAGTAGTTTTGTAAAACCGTACGCTAATCTTAATTACATTATGGAGTATTATCTTGTAAATAGTGTGCATTTATCACCAATATCGAACTTACGAGATTTATCGATATTCAATTCTTCCTCACGTGCATATATACTTATATATAATATTTACAACTATAGTTATGCACATCTTTATAATTTATTTCACTAGAAAATTCGTTATAAGTATAAAATTGTACTTCGCGAAGAGTTGACTTTTGGCCAGAGACTTAAAGGGGAGGTGTCTGCGCGCAGTGCAGAAATGTCAAACTTCCTGCCCTCGTAGCGTGTTATACTATTTTTTTATGTCTCGGTCGAAAGTACACAATTTTTGCTTTGAAATTGAAGCCGAAAGTACGCACTTTCGACCAGGTATAAAGAATAATAGTATACACTACTACACGGGCCAAAATTTAATAATCATATCGCGTAGTGCAGGAATGTTATACTTTCCGCCCGCGTACTGTAATATACTAGTTTAGGCCTTGCAAAGCATAACTCCTACTTAACGCGTAACTGTCCTCAAACAGTTGTGCACTGTATTCTGTTGAGTACCGACTGACCTTTGTAGTTTCCCTCGATCGAGAGGGCGTATTTGATATTCTGATCGATAGTCTTGACGTCGGGTAGGTTTTTTCTCGAGTCGCTGTCCAGAAAGACTTTGATAGAGTCCGCCGGTGGTGTCGTCTCGAGTGACGCGTTCGAGGTGTTGCTGCTAGGATATATGAGCTCCTTCTTCTCACCGGCTAACTTAATCGTGGGCTGATGCTTCTCGAAGATGTTCTTCCTCGCAGCGGCTCTGGTCAACTCGGGCGGGTGGGGGAGCGCGTAACGCAGCTTGTCCCAGAACCAGGGGTCGCCCCATTTCACGTAGGTATTCATGCTGAGGTAGGCCTTCAGCTCGGGATCCAAGCTTTCGGTGTCGCCGATTTCCCCATAAAGAATCACGATGACCCTCGCTCTGCCTTCACTGAGCGCCTGATTGTGCGCCGCGCGAAACTCCATTCTGCCCCATACGCTCTCGAGGAAATTCGGCGAAAGCACGATTATCGTCCGTTTCGAATCCTCGACGGAACGAGCTATCTGATTCGGTATCCACTCGCCTGCCATCCAGTCGCGATAGTGAAGACAGAGCTTGAATCGTTTCGGTCCGCTTTCGAGATTCGGCACGAGCTCGTTGACTATGAAACGCTCATCCTTGTGCGAGTAGCTTACGAACGCGTCGTAGTGCTTGCCCTTGTCGAGCTCGTTCTCCGTCACGAACCACAAGCACCACTGATGAGCATATAGCCACACCTTGATCTCCTGCTGGTATCTGTAGTAAAGAGCCGCGAGAGTGCCGATTATCAAGCCGAGGAAGGCTACTGTCAGGCATATTGCGATTATAGCGCCTGTGTTGCTCGGGCAAAAATCGCTCGCCGTCATATTCGAGATGGATACGTTCTTGTTCCCGCACGTAACGTTCAAAAGATCGGGAACGTCCAGGAATTTCCTCTGTATGAAGTTCAGAAGGCTCTTGTCTTCGCACTCGCACGATAGGGGATTCGCGTTTAACGTGAGTTTCGTCAGCGAGGTAGAATTTAACAAAAAGTCCAACACGTCCTGATCTATCCTAGTGATGTTGTTGTTGTCCAGTTCCAAGATCTGTAAAAAGGAAATTTCTTCGTTGATAATGGTTGTCACGATTTTTCGATTCGGTTTCTAAATGGAAAATTTCTTATCCTTTTACGCCACCAATAAAGGAAAGTACAACATTAGACATCCTGCTTTAAAATCATAGCCGAAAGTACGTTCGATTTCGTTATATTTCGATATAAAGACACAAACCTGCATCGTCATTGAAAACACGGCCTCTAGTGGAATATCGGTAATATTGTTGTGAGACAGACGTAAACCGCTCAAGTTGTCGATACCCATATCTTCGAAGTACGGAACCCTTGTAAGGCTGTTGCCGACAAAATTCAGTTCTACTTGATAGCCTTCGATAGTTTTCAAATTTTTTGGAACTTGGGTTAAATTTCTATAGGAACAGTCGACGATGTATGTTTGCGATTTCGGGTGCATCAAGCAATCGCAAGTATCGAGGCACTGAAATTGTGGATCATCTATCAAGCATTTCAGCGTTTCCGAATTAAGGTTTTCAATTTTCATTGTTTGCTCAAATTTTGGATCTGTGCATTGCAAGTTGTCTTTCTTTATGTAGAAGCATTCCTGTACGGACGGGTGCATTCTGCCTTCGAAGTATCTCAATAGATTATACAGATTGCAATCGCACATCAATGGATTGTTGTCAATGTCGACGCTCACTGCGTGACCGTATTTGGACATTCTTTCGGCGATTTCTTCGGCATCTGCCATATAAATGTGATCTATTTGATTGTTAGTGAGATCGACAGCGATTTTTTTTGAAAGGAATTGAAGGTCCGATGCCTGAAAAAAATTAATTCGTATTTCAAAATTAAGAAAAACTTTTTAATTAATTATTAAAATATAAATCATTAATCGATGAAAAATTTAACACAGTGAATTCGAACGCACGAAGAAAATCTCACTTACGGATAAATTCGTTATACTGTTATATTTGAGATCCAGAATTTCGAGATTTGGACTACTGAATATCCAGTCACCAAATATTTCAGTGATATTGTTGTATCCTAAATACAGTTCACGGATGCTTGTTGTCACGTGATAAAAAGGTGATTTTTTTCCATATTCATCGAAGTAAGGAATTGCCCACGATCTTAACGTGAGTTCGTTGTTCGAGAGTCTTACAATTTCTAATTTTTTCATAAATCTAAAGCTATCTCCATGTATGAAGTTCAATTGATTGTGCTCTATATTGAGTTCCTTCAGTGATTTCAATCCAACGAAGACATCCCTGAAAGATAATCAGAAAGATTTTAATTTCAGAACTCTCTTTACTTTTTTTTCTTTTTTTTTTTTTTGATGTCGAAATATTCCATTAATCATTTGTTGCAGATATTTTTTTTTTAATTAATTTTTTATTACAGATGCATTGGAAGTGCGACTTTTAGGCTTTTAGGTCATATAATTACACGATAGGTGCATCTGTGCTAAAATAGGTATTTTTGTTACTAGGCCCCAAAGTCATATTTTGGGTGCATCTGTACTAAAAAATTTTCATAAAAAGTACTCACCGGCCGATAGAAGTCAAATAGTTCCTACTCAAGTCCAAATAAATCAGCTCGGAAGCGTTAGCGAATATTCCATCGGGAAGGAATTCAATCATATTAACACTTAGATCCAAAACATTAAGCTGCGTTGCATCTCTAAACAATTTCGAGGGTAGAGTTTTCAACTGATTATCGTCCAAGCGCGTGATATTTAACGCGGTAGCGCCCCAAAATAAGTCTTCAGGCAATTCATTGAAACCGTTGCTCGACAACTTCACCGTATGAAGTTGTGTCAAGTTTGCAAAAAACTTATTGGGCAAAGTCGTCATATTACGCTTATTGCCATTCAGCGTGAACACTTGTAGCAACTTGTTGTTGCGTAAAAGATTTGGAGGTAGAATCGTCAAATTATTGTAAGAGAGATTGACAACTGTCATATTAGTTAGTTTGTCAAATGCATCAGGCGCGATAGTATCGATCGAATTATAATTCAGATCTAACGACTTAAGCGATGTCAATCCTTCGAAGACTCCCGATGCGATCTTAGTTAGTGAATTTCTCCATATATTCAGCAACTTTAATTCCTTGAGATTGCTAAATATATTGGACTCGAATTTTTCAATCTCGTTGTTACCTGAAATTACAAAACCTTCAGATTTTGTATATATTTTAATCTCTAACAAAAATGTAAATTGTATAGCAAGTCTACGGATTATTTATTCAGAAGAGGAGATCGTGAAGAGATAAGAAAGAAGATTTTTCTCAGAACCCTAAAACGGTAGTAGGCTGCTATTGCTCTTATTAGCTTACGCCGCCAGTTATCCACGTATTCGGCGATAGGGTTAGCTTGCTAACGTTTTGAATTCCAAGAAAATTTTTGCTGCATCGACTCATTTATGTCTCAATTCTTTTACGAGTTTTTCGGTATTTATATTTATTCTTTTTATATTAATTTTATTATTCGTCATTCATTATTATGTTTAATCTCAGTTTACTCACCTAATTCGAGAACTTCGAGATTTGGTGTGGAATTGAAAATGTCTATTGGCAGGTAACGTAGAGAATTTTCACGCAACTCCAACCAATTCAAATTTGGCAAGTCTGCGAAAACATCGGCGTCTAGTTTGGTCAAACCGTTGCTGGATAGGACCAAACGCTGTAAATTCGGTAGACTCCTCAAGTGGTGTCTCTTCAATCCATCGCTCACATTTTTGTACGACTGGATGACTAATTTCTCAACGATATTCGGCGACCGGTTCATGCTTAGCTCTCCGAAGCTCACGTTTTCTTCCGGAGGTAGACAGAATCTAAAATACATTGACTTTACCTCCACGTCGGTGAGGAGAGACTTCTTGTTGAAATCTCTTAAATCTGGTTTGTTGTAACATTGAACCTAAAATAAATCAATGTGAGTTAGATACATGAGTAGCAGTTAATCAAAGACTAGGCAAAACAAAAAATTAGTATATTACTCTACCAGGGCAGAAAGTATGACATTCCTGCACTGACGTCACGATTGTTAATTTTTTGCCAGTATAGTGTATACTATTCTTTTAACAGAGCACAAACGTTAAACTTATTTCTGCCCCGAAAGTATGTACTTTCGACCGAAACATAGAGAAACAGTATATTACACTACAAGAGCAGGATTGTTCGATCGAAGTGTAAAGAAAGTTAATTTTATTTTTTATTTGGTGTGTATCTAACTCACTTGCAAATATTCCTCGGGAGATATGTTCACGATGAATGACGAATCATTGTCCGACGGACAATAAAATTCGAAATCACCGCTATGACTTGGCTGACATGTGCACCCATTGCGATCGACGCACCCGAAACCAAATGCTTCCGTTGTTGTTAGAAATAAAAAAAATAGCCAGCTTCGATTCCCCATCGCGCGGAGAAGGAATTCTCGTGTCATCTGAAAAATTTATTTAATTTTCAGTCTCATTTTTAAGGATCAAAGTTTCAGTTTTTCAAAAAAATATTTAAGAGGGGAATAAAAAGAGTTTCTTGAAAATCTTCGACAAGAAAATTTCAACTATTTATACCTAATACATTTTTAATAAATAAAAACTAAAATTCTTAATAGTTGAGAGAGGAATAAACTGTGGCGTAGTTTTTGCAAAAATTCAACTTTCATTTTGATTTCCACTAATAAAGTTTAGATAAATATTTGAGAAAAATTTTCGAAACGTTCATATTATTCTTTTCAATGCAGTTTAATTTTATCTTCCAATTGAATGCGATACGCAAAATGTTTGATAATGTACTTGTTATCGCTGAATTAATAACTGTCCGGGCGTTTCTAAATCTCATCGACGCTTTCATTAGGCGAGGTTTCTTCCTTATCGAGTTATATTGCTCTGTTGATGAGGCAATAAACAGAAAATATAAATCACGTAGCTCAATAAAGGGACTCCATCTTTAACACAGTGTACAAGTGTAGTCGGAAGCAATGACACCGCAGTTACAGATAAGTGTCGCGAACTTCCTCATGAAATTGATAACGAATTTTGTTCGTTCGTTATACTTTCTTTCATTCGATTAACCCTTTTACGATAACGAACGATGAAATTTAATTCTTATTTTGTAAATCGTATTACATTACTATATTGTAATATATTGTTTTTCAATGATAAGTTTATCGCGAACAAATTTTCCACGAGATAAACTAAAACCGAATGATTCTCGATAGGCGTGAAGCGACACGCTTGTCGATCTAGTTTTCTAGGAGCTGATTTGCAGAATCACGCGAAATGGAATCACGATGGTATTTATCTACCGCTATTTGTGAATCTGACACACTCGGAACAACAAATCCAAAGTTTACCCGTTGACATTTGAAATTTATTGTGTTTATAATCTATAAAACACGATACAGAGCTTGTTTATTTGTTTAAACTCGTCGTAGTTAATCGTGCGACATTTCTTCAAACTTGCTGACAGATTTTCTTATTTTTTTAGTTGAAATTTAAGACATTATTTCAATAATATCTATTTATAAAAATTGTAAATGATGAATTATAATATTTCTACATAAAAACGTTATCAGAATGTTAAAACGAATAAAATATCAATCTGGAGTTGAAAGTTTGAAGTTTCAATTATCGATCATTTGAAAAGATGATGGATGAGGGATCTTCATATTTTTAGAAATCATATTTAGCTGATTAAATTCATCTAATATCAAAGATATTGAATTTTGAAGCAAAAAAATTAGAATCGTTGTTTGAAAAATATCTCAAAGCATCATTCAATCATTCATAATGTGTATCTTTTTGAACGAAATAGTTTCACATACTGCGAAAGAACTCAGGTACACAATGAATCTCAAATGTGGTATCAAACAGTCCACTGTTTCACCTTTCGATTAAGCTATTCACCAAATCGTCCTAAATTTATCTTGAGAAAAACTCGACCTCGCCAACTCCTTATTGTAATCACCAAAATTAACAGACGCTTGCATAATCGTAAATATGTACGACTGATTTACTATCGATTAGATAAAGCAATCTCATAGGTAAATTATGGAATTCGGTTGCAAAATTCATTGCCAAGATAATAGTCCAGTCAGTTGGGTTAAATAGAAAAAAACTTGAGGATTTGAAATAAGTTTGTATCAATCGATTCGGAAAATAAAGAGAAATCTTTTTTTGTAGAAAATCTGATGAGCTCGGAATGTCGCCCGATTCAATCTTTTCGAATTTAAAAAACGAGTTGTGCGATACGACTCGTGCGCGTTTTTAACTGACAACCAATGGAAAAAAAACGAAAAATCTTTATTATTTAAAAACTTACCGACATGAAGAAATATTGAAAATTATTTTCATAACGTTCATCGAAAAGAATATTTTGACACGTAGTGCGTTTTGCAAAAAATATCGCAAAAAAATATGACGTAATTAAAAAATAAAATTAGTTCAAAATTGACTGTATGAAAGAATGACTTCAGAACTATAGATAGAGCTCGTCGATATAAAAATTTTGTTGCTAATATCGACCGTTTATTTTTAATAGTATCCAAAATATTCAGAAAAAAACGATTTTGAGGGGTTGTAATGGGTGAAAGATCAACTTTTGTAGGAAATCCCTTATGGAATCTTCTTATATCGATAATGACTATCTGTGTGTAAAGTTGCAACTCAAAATTACACCCGAAAGAATAGATATTTTTAGTACCGATGCATTTTACTAATGCAACCGTCAAACTGATTTCAGACCGTAACAAGTAGCAAAATGTCCATCAAGTCCAACTTGGCAACCTAAAATCAGTCCGACAGTCGTACTTTAGGTGCATCTGTACTAAAAATATCTCTTTTGATTAGTATGAATGTGATTGTTAGATAACTGTGATTTTTACAAATTTACCGATTTTATTTATTATTTATCACTTTTTTCCTGAAAAGTAATTTTCATAATAATATGTAGCTTAAGCGATGAGATAGATATTGGTATAATTGATGTAAAGTGATTATTTTATTCGCTATATAACTTTCTTTCTGTTACAGTCATGATAGAATGACGTTTCAGTGTATTTACTCAAATTCAGTATGATTTGAGTAAAAAAAATCACGTAAAACTTACAAGTAAAAGCATTTTCTATTTATGAAAAGTGTATGTTGTAAAAATGACAGTTGTCATCCGAATACATTTAAAATTCAAGAGTTTTCTTCTGTTTTGCTCGGTCGACTGGACTACTACTCGCAATCTATTACTAGTGCAATGTTATCGAAAAAGAGAGAAAAATTTTGCATCACGATTGCTTATCTCGTACGCTTATTCACGCCTATATCGACAAAGACGATGTGTTAAGTACAGTATTATAGACGTCACTCGTTTTTCCGGTACGGTCACGTGATCCGTTCACTGTGAAAAAAACATCGCTGTGTAATTATTATCGTGTTCGTGCAAAAAAATGTAAACGAGATCAAGTCGAAAATTTCCGATCGATTGTTCAGCACGACTTTTCTCTCGCAGCGAGATTAGAAAACTATCGGTCAATTCGGCTGTCTTCGATTTAATGCGTCCAAGGACACTCACATCCGACTATAGCATCACGAAACCTGTTGAATATTCTCGCCTCTCGGTATGGTATTCGTGGAAACGATACGGCAGGTTTACGCTCGTTATTCCACGTTTTTTCTCCTCGTTCCACCATATACATATACATACTGTGCTAATATTACGTTCGTATTATTCTACTCGTGGTCTTTAGAATCTTGTAGAGATCGATTAAAACGAGCGGCTCTGGAAAATGATATCGCTAGATTCCTACTGTCTAAAGATCATCGCGTAATCGGATGATTGTATTTGAATGGCTAATAATCGGAGAATAAAAATACTCATTGATAGGGATCGGGCAAAAAATTCCGGCGTTTCGAGAGAAGTTACAGTTACTCGTAAGATGGAATTATCGCGACGAACGATAGTTGAGAATGATCGATTACAATCGATCGATCCACCTGACACCTACCTACTCATTTACATTGTTCTACTCTGAGCCGTCTGACATTATTCGAGCGAGTCTCGAATGCTAATTTGCAAAAAATCCTTTGGGTTGGGCGAATTAACTTTATTCAAAACAAAGTCTAACATTTATGCTCTGTACGAGTAATTTTAACAGTGCAGGAATGTTAAAACTTTCTGTCTCAAAATCGAAACCGAGAGTACGTACATTTGGCCAATGCTTAAAGAAAAAGACTTAAATGCGTAGAAGATGACAATAAGCCTCTCGAGTGTTTTCTTATCCGGAGGCATTTTCTATTAGATACAATGTATGCGCCTGTTACAGAGATAAACCGTTATAGAGTATATACTACAGTGAAAAAAGTGTGTCACTAGTTGTTTCCTGAATGCGTGTGCGAACTTCATTCAGACTTCGATTTTTATTTACACACGCGATATGTCAAATCTAACTCAATCGCGATAGGTGTGATAACGATTATGTGTACCGGTATGCTCCCCGTAAACCCAACATAATTTTCATATCTGTCGACGAAAACTAAGAATTGCGTATTCGATAGAAGAGGAGAGCGTGGCTATAAAATCTCGAGAGACTCCGCTTGGAGGTTTCTTTGAGCGAATTCCGGTTCGAGAGCGCCGAATCAATTATCGCAGTGGAATTCAGATAATCGATATCGGGATTGTCGTGTCGTATTTTTTGCGACGTTATATTCCTATTTACGAATTCGCTATTGGGGACTGAAAAATTGAATCACGACACCTGACGGTGAGAAACGACACTGATAGTAGTAACGAGGTAGATGTTTAAATAGTCTTTCTTAGTCAAAATTAATTATATTGATAATAAAATAACGATAATAAGTGGAATATATAATCGTAATCATAATTGTAATAGTAGTAATTATATTATTATAGTAATTTTTATTTATTTCATTATTTTTCTTTCATATTTTTTTTCATCTAAATATAAAATTAAGAGTGGGAAAAACTATTAGTAGAATGGGATAAAGTTAGAGTTAGTTGTTAGTTAGAGTTTATAAAAACAAAAATTTTGGCGCCGATAACAACTTTCTATCTGCAACGGTTATCAAGATATTAAAAAAAAAAACACTTTTGGGGGGTGAACTTTGGGGGCTGTAGGGGGTAAACAGTTCATTTGCGCCAAAAATCCCTTGGGGGTTTTTTTATATGCATGAGGACTACCTCTGTGCAAAATTTCACTCCAAAACCGTGAGCTCCTTTTTCGGAACTCCACCCGTAGAATGAAGAAAATCTCAAAGAAGAGTTAGACGAACAGCGAGTGGCTGCACATGACTCACTATACTATAGATTTTACTAGTAATTCTATCAGTCAGTATAGTTGAAACCAGAAATATGAAGTTTGAAAAACGTGAATTGTGTAAAAAGTGAATAGTATATTCATTTGAAATTCTTGTTGTTTGAAATTATCATCGATTTTTTTAATTCGTTTCTGTATATTCACATTTACTCTATCCGTTTCACGCGAACAATTTGAATAATATTTTTATTATTGTGCTTATCTTATGAGATTTTTCTTTGATACATGATGCAGTATAGAAAGTATGTTTTAGTTCCATTGCATCCAGCATCCTTTATATTTTTTCTATTTTAGTTTTTACCAGGCCAAGAGGTATTATTTCCATTAATCCATTAACGACCATGACTGTTAGTTTCGTAAAATGTTTTCGACCGCAAAATTCATGCGAACAAATTTATGCGATAAAATTATTAAACATTCGTTCGCATTATATTACATTTAAAATTCAATCAGTTGTTTCTTGAAAATTACGAGAGTTTGCAACTTGCAAAACAAGTTTTGTAATAACAAAAATTTTCTTTTTGAAATTCAGACGTGGAACTTTTCCCTGAACATTATACATTTTGAAAAACATAACGATGATAAGGAACGCAGGTTCTTGAATTTATCCGCCATTTTGAAAGGAATAACATACAAGTAAAAATTCACTGTTAAACTTCAACAATTTCGTATACGGAAGATGTAGAACTATTTCAAATATTGACGCGTTTTATACATATGTCAAATAAATTGATAAAAGTGTGAAATATGAATTTTGTTATTAGTTTTCTGTTTAAAAACCGCTATATTTGATTTTCTAGTCAACCATCCTTCTCTAGTCTATTAATTGTTTCATACTGCTCATGAATTTTGCGGTCGAAAACATTTTATGAAATCGACGGCGTTGGTCGTTAATGGGTCAGGTTTGGTAACATTTTATATCTAAAATCCCCTCGGAAAACACATTACCGCTGTAAAAACCCACGCGAAAGTTCATTTATTCATTCCTATAATTCATTTTAATTTCTTGTCAACCCTTGACTATTAAAAATTTCAGCCGCGACATAATTGAAATCAATTATTTCGTCGGAGGTTTTTTGAGAAATGTCTTTCTTTTCTCTCTGAAGTATCGGTATTTAAAGAAGAAAATAAGTCAACTATATCATTTAGACAAATATTTTGTTTGATTCGCCTAGGACTAATAATAACGCGTAACAAGGCCGCTAGGGTAAATGATAATTTATAATTGATAAAAATATAGGTGATTAGAAATTATCATCTATATTGTCATAATTTTATTATTAATGATTAATTGTCATTTGAAATTGCATTTTGAAAGACAGCAACATGTCAGTACCCAATGCACGAAGTGAAAATTTGTTCACGTTCCTTTCCTCGACTCTCGTTAACCCATTCGCGCCAATAAGGTTCCAGGAATGGCG
>NCVS01000894.1:40453-51788 GCA_003055095.1 Goniozus legneri
GCATCCGCGCGGCGAATTAAGAGACGCAGACGGGTCAAACGTGGCGATAATCGTCAGTCCGGCAGATAATGACCGATTTTACGTAAATACCGACGTAACAGTGTGACCGATTAAGCGGCTCCGGTTCACGTGTGCCATAGATACAATATCAAAACAATCATGGGCCTTTCGTTCGAGCCACCAAGAGTTTGACGAAAAAAGTTTTTAGTGGTCAAGGTTAATCGCGCGTAACGTCTCCGTGCGTGCCGAGAATCTACGATAAGGATTCGCTCGGCGAATCGAATCGATCAATTTTCACGCGGACGTGCTGGTAATTCCCTTTGATTATGCGGAGTGAGAGAGAGAGAAAAAAAACACAATCGCATTCGTTGAATCGAGGGAATATAACAACAACAAGTTGGGTGTGCAACCGATCGTGGAAACTCCATTATGCAACTCATCGTAGTTATTTCCTCGATCGAGAGAAACTCGCTTGAGTTTTTTTTTTCAGCGAGGCAATTAACGGTGGTAATCTCGCATCTGAATCCACTGTGAGTAATGCTCCGATCGTTCGGTGAATTCCGAGCATCAAAATAAATAGCGCACCTCGCGAAGCACAATGCTGAACAAACACAACTGGTTGAGGAGAGATTCGTGGAAGAGGATCGATCGATTCGCGTGGAGAATGGCAATATGCTCGCGCGAAACTTACCAAGAGCTACTGGTGGCAACTCGAGAGAGAGGGAAAGAGAAGTTTCGAATCGATCCACGTTAACTACACACCGCGCTCCTTCTGTTTTTTTCGCTTCGAAACGATTACGCACTCTCAGACCGCACTGGACTCGCTTTCGAATCTCGTACGCGTGACAAACATTCAGATATCGTGGGACGGAACGAGCATCGAAAGATAAAGGTTAGGCGCTGTCCACGATCTCACGCAGACTGACGCAGACTGACGCAGACTGACAGCGCCGGGCGCGACACTCGTTCGATCTCTCGATCCCGTTACCGGAGAAACCCGTGCGCATGCGCATTATGCCTCTCGATCCGACTCCGCTACCCAGCCAGTTTGGGGAGTGTTTTTCAAATCTTAGTTTGAATTCTTTCGAATTTTTTTGAATTTTTTTAGTTGACGTCTTCAATGCAATTTCTTACAATTTTTTCAACATTGACAATTAATTTATATTAATAGTTATCACTTGGTATCATTAATAATATCAATACAAAAAATTATGGATTATCCAAATTCCGAACTCTTTGTTACGATTATTATAAACAATGAAATTAACATGAAAAAACATTAATTAATTTTGGTGAAAATTTTTATTCGCAGTTACAGTATAGTTTTCAACACTAGAACTGTACTATTACCTTTTTTAGTGTAAATCTGCTTTTGAAAAAAAATTGTCAATAGTTCTAGTCTTGAGTTATTATTAAAAATATAGTTGTAGTCTGATTACTATAAAACCATCATATCTTCTTAATGGTTTTGTATTTTAATCATTAGTACGTAGATGTGACCATTCTAGTGTTTTCAATGTTCATTTAAAATACACCTGACATCTCTTTGTTTATAGCGCACCAAGGTTAAAATTTCGAAAGAGATTGTTTTGATGAGTTCTATATAATTTTCTTTTTTCTGTATTTTAGAAACTATCCCTCTATCCCGAGTTCAGGATAGCTAACTAGTAAGACAATGATAAAATTATAGTACATATACATAATATTTTAAATAAAATTTCAACTAAAAACTTGGGAGTTGTTTTTTGAACAGCAAACGTGCGTCAACTATTTTAAAACAGTTATTTTTAGATTTTTTAATTATATGCAAACATTCGAGCTAATCAAAAGACCCTATTAAAATTGCAGAACCGGAATTTTGTGATCCCCCTGCTATTCATCGGGAAAACCGAATCGAGCGCTGGTTATCACTGATTAAAACAACAGAAACATAAAAACTCGATGAACTCATAAGTAATACTTGCAACTAAATTTTTTTCCCTCTATTGATTGCGCGACAACTGATATATAATTGAATTTTGAAAGTCAAGTTCCTGTTGTAATTAGCAACGATTGAGAAATGTCTAAGACAGCAGCTGTTCTCTCTTTGATGTTTACAACATCGATGGTAACTGGTGTTAGACAAACACCAGGCTCTTGAGAAACTGGAATATTTGTCGTGGGATAAATATTAGGAAACAGGGTGCACTTCCTTCTTGACCGTTAGTTATTCTCAAGAGAGAATCGGAGAGCTTCGGAACATGTGCTCGACAACTGCTACGTTCTTGTTGCAGTCTCCACCCCGATAAACAGTTCGTATTACTAGGGGTGTTTTATGGTTTAGAGAGATATGGCACGAAGTAGACATCTAAAATTTTTTAATTTTAATAAGAAAGATCAAAATTAATTTAATTTAATTTTTTTTCATTATTTTTCCTTTTTCTTTGTTTTGATTTTTCAATTTTCTTTGTTATAAATAAATCCTAAAAAATGCATAAAGCTAATTGGTGAACAAAAAAATAACAAAATGTCAAAGGTCGTGAAAATCAAATTTTTTCAAATAACTCATAGACTATTAAATTTATGTTAATTTTGGGTCATCATATAGGAAAACATAATCTCGCTTGAGAAATTTGTTACTGCAATAACGAATAAAGCAGTTGATTTTTCGCACAAGTGTATTTTCCATTGTTTTCGGTTAATAAAAATGTTTGTAATAAAAACGTTCTTATGAAAATTTCATAAGATTTATAAGTTTAAAATTAACGACTTGTAATATTCCAAGAGAAAAATATAATTAATGTAGGCATTTCATTATTTGAAGTTGTTAAAAAGACGATAAGGAATCTAACTTTTAATCTAATAAAAAAAATGAACCGAAACAAATTTTTGATATTGCAATTCTCTTAAAGTTCTCCTTTCTAAATTTAATCATGGTCATCATTGTAGAATGTTGTACAAATAACAATAATAATAATGTCTCATATGTAATATACAAAGAATCAGTACTACCGTATTAATGGGAAACTTAACCGTGTTTATCTTACGATGCGAAACGGAAATGATCCCGCCGGACTTCCTTGAAAAACACGAACCCCTGTTCACATTTCGTACCGAAGAGTGTTGACTGCCACGCGACCCCATTCTCAACGATGTTCTCGAGTGGTCTGTTTTCTTTCTACGTCTCGCTACTTCCTCTAAGGAAAAAGCTTGCATTGTGAGATTCTTATCTACTTTTTTCTTATTCCAAGTGATTTACAATCGATATCATTAATATTTCGTAATACGAATTTAAAGAAGAGACTTGCGAAACTGAAAATGGTTATATCTCTCAAATTTTATAGCTTCTGATTACTTTTTCTTTAATTTTTTTCTTATCATTTTATTTTTATTCATACGAAAATGAAATTATGCATGTAAAATGTTTTTGTTTTGTTTTTTTGTACTTGATATTGTTAGTATCAGCTCACGTGATTTGCAGGTACGCTCATTACGCGCGAATCACATTAAAGTTTTATACGCAGCTAATAATGATCGAAACATAATGAAATTCATCAGAAATGAATTTCAGGGGTCATGTGACACACAATACACTTGAGTAGAAGTTAGAATTCTAGTTAGAACTTGACAGGCTTACCTATTTTGTTTTTAAGTGTTCATACAAATAAAACTTACAAATAAGTCTGATTGAGCCCTAGAGAATTTTCCTGTAGCAGTTGAAGAATCAAAGCAGGAATAATGTATTCAAAATGTTTCTAGCAAAGGATTTAAATCAGAAGCCGAACGATTTAAATTCGAAAAAAAATGAAACCAATATTGTCGAGTACCAGTATAAAGTACAAATTTGTTTGATATTAACGAGTTTCTTTTAGTATTTGTCTGATTTTCAATGAACAATATCTCAAGATGTAACAAACAACTAATAAATCCTTCATAGATCCTATAACACCAACTCGATGATCATGAAACTCCATTTAGTGTTTGTTTTCATTCTTATCTGAGGATCAGAAGGAGTATCTCAGGATCAATATACGATATGAATGAAACCTCCAAAATCCCTCAAGTAGGTCACCGAGGTTCAAAACAGTATTTATAAGTTAAACTTTTTAGCCTAAAATTCTTACTAAAAGTAACAAATTTCTAAAAGAGTATGAGTTTTAATTTAAAGGTTTGTATCGGTTTCTATGGTTTTAACATTGAAATTTTAATTCGGATATACATGAGGTTTCCACTCGTTTATTGTGGAGTAAAGTAAATCGTTAAATCGAGCGATCATCTGTTGATTATCGCGATACCTCAATACCTTGAGTGGAAATCGCGATATATAACGATGATTCCATTATACCCTCGTCGATTATAAAACTGAAATTTCGACGTGTTTTGTTCCAGATACCGAAATTCGACAATCAATTTTCTCGAATTGGTAGATACGTTCGCGCTCGTTAATTTTTTCAGAAGAATCGGGTTCTACTTGTCGGATGGCGATTGAATTGGCACGGAGAGCTATAGTTTTATGTCTACCATTGATAAGATTAAACCCATTACTACCGGTGTAACTCATCGGTCATGCAGATACAGATCTCGTGCCATATTTTATCTCGCGAAAAGACGTGACTAAATAAATTTTAGACAAAAATTCTTTTCTTTTTGACATCGAATATCGGATTCGAGAAGTTTTCGAGACGTGTGATAAAATATTTTTCTTTTTGCCCGCGGTCGAAAGTACGTATTTCCGGCTTCGATATTAATGCAGAAAATGTAACATTTTTGCCCTTATGGCGTAATATACTAAGTTCTTCATACCTTGGTCGAAAGTACATATTTTCGCCTTTGATTTTCATGCTCTGCTAGCATTAATCGTAGTAACATTGTCCTCGTGACATCTCTGCAGAAATGTTGAAATTTCTGCTTCTTGTGTGATGTACTATTTTCGATATTTCGTTTCGTTTCAGGATTCACAATGTAATATCGGACTGGCCTGGTATACAAATCTTACGTGCGATCCAAAGTTGATGAATTCCATTGCTGGTAAGGAAGTTGCGACTGATTCTGTAGCAACTAGCAAAGAGGACCAGAACAAAAATGAACAACCAAATGGAGCTAGCAACGGTATGAATGTGTAAACTACCACAAATAATTTGTTTCAAATCGATAAATATTGAACATGAAATTAATCTAAGAAAAATTTGTTATTTAATTATTAATATATTCTTTAATTTATTTCGTGATTTATAATATATTTAAATTCAACTTTAGTTGGATTGATAACGGGTATTGTTTTCGCGGTTATCGTTGCGATTCTGGCTCTGATCTATTTCCGGAAATACGAGCGGAGAGATTGCTTCAAGTGGTGCTCCAATGTATTCCCATCGAACAGTGGGAATGGACGAGTAAAATATTGCAGGGTATGTTGACTATTGTTCATTTTTCTATTTTATTTTTATTCTACACAATTACTTTCATTTTTTTTCTATTAGCCAAATGCATGAAAAATTTTTCTGTGTATTTCACCTGGAAAAATAATTTAGTAGTATAACCTAATTTTTCTTTTTAATTATTTTTAGAACAGAATATGACGTCATCCTGATTCATAATATTTAAATCACTCTTGGTTCGATTTTTATAATTTTTTTAATATTTTATAATTTGTTAGTTAGTGAAAACGCTTATATTTTTAAATTTAGAAAGTTATTAAGTAATGCCAAATGCTTCCTAACGTTATTAGAATATTTTAGTAAAACTACCTAACAGTATTATTATTGATAAGGTTATAGATTCACATTTATAACTGTCAGGCTTTGCATTGTGACTGGCAAAGTTAGTGGAAAATCGAATTTTTGTTTCGGATCGAATGTGATGTGATGATTTAAATTATATTTTTGAAAGTTATATTTTGCATATTTTGCTATAAAATTAGAAGATGTTATGTTAAGCATGAATATAACGCAAAGTCAAATACCGATGTTTAGGTAGTATGCACTTTATAATAGAATAGAATAGAAATTTTAATTCATCTAGTGAATAGGGTTATTTAAAAAATGTTTAAACATTAATTAGATTAAATTGTGTATTAGGGCCTTACACATTCCATTTTTTTTCGCTTCATGAAAAAGTATATAATTTTAGATCAATCATGTGTATTCTGAAATAAATCGCGTTTGCGATATCGAGGCGAGAAACGAAACAGAAAAGAATTATCAAAATGCTATTCAAATTTTTTATACGTTCACAAATATGTTTTATCGCTATGATAAAAATGATGTTCGATTTATGGCTTTACAGTCTTACTTCGGTGTCTCTTATAGTATATCCGAAGTGACACTTTAGGGCCAACTAACAAAATCTGAGACTACACAATGTATTAGATTTATTGTCTCATGTAAAGTGAAATGTTCAATAAATAAAGATACCTATGTTAGAAATCCATTCATCATAAAATTGAAATTCTTTTTCCCAAACTTCATAACTTACCGTTGGAAAATAAAATAACATAAATTAATGTGTTCGTAACAACGGTTATTTATTATAGGTTGAAACTTCGGAGGAGGCGCGTCTTCTACTCAACACCACAGACCCTACCGAATGTCAAATAGATAGCGACGATGATTTATTGGATGCGTGAATAATGCGAAAACACTACTAGCAAAAGTTTGTGAAATATGTACAAAACGAAGGACGACAGTACTTTTTTCTATTTAGGTTTTAATTTATAAAAAATGCTCTAATTATGTTAAAAAAAATTTGTCTTACAACGCTTTGTGAAATTTCATCAAAATATATAATACTACTTTGGTATACCAACTCATCGTAATTTTTCGAATTTCTCTCATCAAATGTAGTACTTTTGAAATAAATTAAAAACAACTTTATTCGATCATAACGGGTTATACACTGAAAAAAAAGTATTTTTCTACCCAGAATACAGAATATTTTTTATCCGAGTATTCTTGTTCGCAGTATACTTTTACTTAAATATTTTAGATTTAAAAATATTGGTATTTTACCCTTCAAAATACCAAGGGTTTTAGCGGGACTAAAACTAAACTCTTTGTAGCATCCACTGTTTTTTAATGCAAGTTTTATCTCTACTATTTATAACATAAATAAAGGATAATAAATAAAATTAATATATGAATCAGAAATGGAATTAAATAAAAAATATATTATATTACTTGTTGTTATTTCAAATTCATGGTTCGTTTCAATCCGTGTTGACCAAGCGAGGTTAAGTCGGCCATATTGATTTTAGTATTTTAATAACAACAATATCAACCAAATTTTTTAAAAATCAATAAACTTATTCTTATGGATAGTATATTTTGGTATTGTTAAAATAAGAATACTTTTATTTTTACCATAAGGAGAAATATTCTAGGTAGAAAAATACTTTTTTTTCAGTGTATCAATTATTAAAAATCAAAAATTTTACGAATGAAGGCACGAAGGAGGAGTCCCGTAGCGCCGGATGGCACATAGTACCGGACAGAACACATGAAAACATGTTATTGCACTTTTGTTTGTGCTTCACATAAAGAAAACTATTTAGCATAATGGAAAATCCCATTCCGCATAATATAAATTTAGTCATTTACATTCTTTTTCTTTATCTGTTCGTTATATTGTTTCACAAATAATTATACTTCTATAATGTTAGTTTTAGGATAGACCAAGAAAATAATTTGTTGATATTATTCTTTATTTTTTATTATTTTCTCATGAAATTGTTATATTTGCACAAAATTATAAAAATAACATAAAAACTGTAAAAATAACATCAGAAAGATTAAAAGAACAATTTATTAACCAACTGCCCCAAAAACTTGACTTTTCGTGCCTGTTTAGGCGACGTAAAATCAAACATTTCGCTTCTTGTTACTTTTCCGCCCGTTAGATTACTTCACACCCGCTAAAGCAAAATCTGCTGGATTCACTAGTTCAGAAAATTGACGCTTAAGAAAATTTCATTGGAAACTAGTTACAAAAATTGTCTAACAAAAGAACAAAATTGTTTTCTGATCACAGACAATAATTTAAAATGTAGAAAAATATTGAAAGTCGAAGAAAAAAAAAACGTAAAAATCCTAGTGGCAAATCAATTTGTAGATAAACACCGCATTATCTATTTTTAGACGCAGTGAAAAATTTTCTTGTTAATACAAGATGTATTTTATTGATTCATATACTTTTGTAAATGCATAACTGTGCATAGCTCTATTAATAGTTTATTTATTTTTTAGTGTATGTTTCTTGGTTTGGTTACCTTATGTATTTTCCGAAAAAAATTTCGGTGCTCCAGGAGTTAAGAAAAAGAAATGTGTCACGTAAAATGAAGACAAAAAATAAACGAACCAAAAATCAGCCAGAGAAATATTGCTGTGTTATATGTATTACGAAGATTATAACGAAGATTGGTTACAACGTAAATCGTTTGTAGGTTGGACTCACGAAGCATGTGCAGACATTTCCAAATGATCAAATGTTTATGTTTGTGTCATTGTCAAAGTCTTAAACTTATCTTTAGTTAATAAGCCTGACCGATACTAGGTGCCTAGATATACTGAAATTGATGCCAATAGATATTTTTATATTCAGTGGTCAAATGTTATTAGATATTTATCTTTATCTTTTTATTTTTCTGATATTCTATCTGAATATCTGATATTTATTTTTGTTATTTTTTTATTTTTAATTATATCGAAAATATTTTTTCATTTTTTTTTCTTCGAAAACCTTGAGTGTCAGGTACTGGGAGACCCCCTACTCATCACCGTTCTTCCATCTACTTACGGATCTCTTCGAGAGTGCAATGGAGGCTAGTGAAAATGAGCATCAAGGTGGGTCAATAAATGAATCTTCAACGAGCCGCTGTAGCACATACATTCATTTATTATACGTAGATTGTTCATAGCTTATTATTTTCTCTATTTTTTGTTTTATAGCAACAGCAAATATACTATAGTTTTGGTCAGATTAACAAACGTTTTTTTTTTTTAATTTTTGTATTTATACAATCTACCGCCGATGCATCATTCCATGTCCACATACCGGATTTCGAACAGGAATGACTGAGCCCTTTGCATCTTTGGGAGGTTATAATAAGAAGAGACCCATCAATCATCCGGACATGACGGTCTCTTCGTTTTCTCTGTGTGAATTTCGGTGTTAGTCGTTTAAATCTGTGTTTTTCTTTCAGTAATCACTTTTTTTTTGTAATTAATTCAAGACATCCAAGAGAGGTCTACGGATTTTTTTTTTTTTTTAATTAACTAGGTGCAGGAGCGCGTACTACAAGCGCTTTAGTAACATAAACTAAATGCTTCGTACGGTCGCTTTTAAGTCCTTTGATCCGTCCATTTTTATTTGCTCGTGTATCAAAGGCGTGCATTTATTATTCTGTTGTACCTCTTGGTAGAGTTTTTATCAACTAAATCCACCACGACGTAACCAAGCGTCGCAACACAGATCAAGTGAGTCCAATTTTTATTTTTCAATACCGGACAACGATAATCCCTACTTGTGTCAATGAATCAATCTCGTTTTACCGCGTAAGGCCAATTTCTCTCCGATTTTACTCCAAACTTGATTCGCGTCGCGATTTTTCATGCATAACTTTATGCACTGAAATTTACTTTTTTTTTTCGTCTTATTCCCTACATTTAATAAGTAGTATTTACAACTGTTTGGCACCGCAATCGTTCCTTAATCGTAAGATGCCAACGGTAATCGAGTACGAGTAATTTTACACAATCGGACCATCGTGCAACGTAATTTTACACTCTCGTGTAGTGATTCGCTCGTCATCGACGCGAGGGAAGGCTTTAGAATGGGTGACTTGTTTCCATGGCCGACTCACCATGCCTGTGCTGCAGAATCCCCTTGGAATCTTGACACTCGCTTTCTTTTTGGAAATTTTCTATGTATGTCAATCGGACGATTCGGAGGGTTCTCGTATCGAGTGTTCCACCCACTCCTGTTAATTTTAATAAGCGTTTTTCTCGTTTTATAATTTTTTGTCCATCACGAAAATTCGTTTCGACGAACGCACTGGAACGCGTATTGCGAACGTTCGATGCGGGAATTATTTTTGTACCTCGGATTCGTCTGTACTATTTATTTGGCACGAAACTCGACCGAGTTTTTTCTCGACTAAACTGAGGGAATGTACGAGTTGGGAGGTAGAGGAAAGGCGAAAGTAAAAATGCAAGTTACAACGTATCGTACAAATATTACCAATTGAGATTGGACGCCCTTTATACGTCGCAAATTCCAACAGGGAACGTTCGAATCGGAAAATCGGATAATTGGAAACGAAGGAGAAAACATTGAAGATGTTCGTCGATATCGAATTTTCTTTTTTATCGGAACGCGCGCGCGCGCGTCCATCTCTCGATTATTTTCGATCGTGACGGCGCGTTTGCGTTCTTTGGCATTCTTTTTTTATAAATATACATGTTTCGTTCTTTTCATTTTATTTTAGTTAAACATTTTTCGGTGTATTTTTTTTGTTTTTTTTTTTTTTTATAATAACCCACTGGAGTGGAACAATTTAGGGTTCTTCGAAAACGATCTTACGAGACTCGGAGCAGCGATAACACAGGTCGACAAATAGTATATCGTACTACAAGGGCAGAAAGTTGACTCTCTGCCCGTGTAATATATGCTATTTTTCTTTATGCTCACTCGAAAGTACGCACTTTCGGCTTCAATTTTGAGACAGCGAGTCTAACATTTATGCTCTGCTAAAATACTATCGGAGTAATTCTGGCAGTGCAGGAATGTCAAGCTTTCCGCCTTCGTAGTGTAAAATACTATTTTTCTGGGTTTCTGTTTGAGTGTATGATTTTGATATTAGGCGTGAAAAAAATACCAAAATATCCAGCCCTTGCTGTAAAAGTTTGCCTTAGTCTTACGGCGACAAAGAGCTTCTAAAAGAATTACCGAAAAATTTAGAAGCTCCCATTTCTACAAAAGCAAACCGATACAACGAAAATTTGCCATTCAGAAGTCGAAGCCAAAAAATCGTGACGACCGGTGTAGTCGAGTGCTCCTTTCTTTTCGAAGCAGCCTATCGTTATTAGCGATAATTCGTATTTGCTATAAATAAATATTGGAAAACTGAAGAAACTTATGAGATAACAAAGGAGTAACAGTAAATATTCGACCCCTGACTGCGCTGGTCATCGAATTCCAGGCTGCCCAGCAGTCAGATTTGCGTAACAATTTCTTTTGTTTCACTCCTTTTTGCCATTACTATAATACAATATATCTTTAATGTCAATATATCGATAATTTCAATGACAATAAACTTTTATCGTATACAGGGTGTCAGCGCAACCTCGTTGAATCTTCCGGCAGT
>NCVS01000895.1:0-12689 GCA_003055095.1 Goniozus legneri
ATCTCCGTCATTTTTCAAGATAATTGATTATTTTTTTTTTTTAATACAGCTTAAATGTTGTACTAAATGACCTATTGAATGAATATGTTATTTATTTTACATAAAAACATGAATGAACTAAAATAAAAAGATCATTTTTTTCGGGTTTTACATGCACTGACCCCCTTAAACCAGGAATTCGTTAAAAAAATGAACATTTATTTTGATACATGTCATTAAACGATGCAACGATCGCGAATCAACATCGACCAGCCCTCTGGAATAACGAAATGTTCTTCGGAGCGGTAAATTTATGCGCGAAAGGTTATAATCGAATCCTTTATTTACCGAGACCGAACGGCAAACGAATCGTCGAGTTCATTGCATGGCCGAACGTTTGGGCAATTCTTTTGCGTTCGCTCTAGACGACAGCGCACGAAAATTATAACGAGATAAATCGAAATGCGCGGATGAAAATTGTTTACTCGCGTAATAACCATCATGGCTTATTGATGCGCATCGTCGTACTTTATTTATTGATTACAAGCGCGATACCGGAGCGATCCCGTCGTAAAGTGACGTTGTCAACTTCGACGATGCATTCAATAAAGTACCCCCTCCCCTCTCTCTTCCTCTCGTCACACCGTTCCTGTATTCTATCGATTGGGCGCATCGCACACGAGAGACATTTGTTTAATCAACGCCGTCCTAAATTGCATTGGCTCGTTCCTGTAGTATATTTCCGATACCGAGCCTTCCTATTTCCTCGTAATTATTTCTGTTCGAGTAATTCGATTAATCGAATCGACGTGAATTTTTTTAGAATAGTTAAATGTTTATTAAAATACCGTCGAGGTGGCTAATACTGTATAATTCACAACTTGTACAAGTTGTAATGACGTGGTTGTGTATTCTTTCGATACTTAGGAATATTTATCGATCGATAAAACTTCTTTTCAGCGCGATCCGAGTTTACTTGTATCGCTATGACGTGGAATGAATTCGAAATAGTACCGTCTTGACTCACCAGATGCTGAAGAATTTTTCTCGCACTTTGCGCTTCACGCTGTCGCTTTTCCGTCGATACTGTAACCTCCGACAGGCTTCCGAGGAGATGGGTTCAGGAAGCTGCTTGTAAAAGCCTGATAAAATCAGAAGAGAAGAAAAATTACTAAAAATGTATTCCTTGGTCGATCGCGAGAAGCGGACATTTTTGTTATATACGTAAAAATCATTTCTTCTATAGGTACTGCAAATAAATATTGTAGAATGTACTAAATATTTATTTGCATATGTTTAAATAAATATTTAATTTGATAAAATGATATAATAATAAAATATTACTTTAAATGAAATTAATATCTGCAATCAAACAATTATTTTTTCTAGAAAATTAAATATTTATTTCAACGTATACAAATGAATATTCAATTTATTCTACAAATTTTTTTTTGTAGTGTAGGTTTTTATCGATAATTGAAGCAATTCTCGAATTACAGGTCACCCTGTATAACAATTTATTCTTCTTGGAAAAAATACCATGAGCAATCGATTTTAATCAGTCTCTCCTATGTCTTCTTCGCGACCCGTCGAGCGCTACTAGAGACGTAATATCGAAGCGAGATTAAATTTTGGGGTCGAGAAAGAATAAAGAGAAAGAGAGAAGGGCTGTTCAAATTTTCAAGGCGACTTAATACCGTTGAAGTAAAAGGAGGAAAAGTGGACGCGGAAAAGATGCGCGAGCGAAAAGATATTCCGACCACGAAAATCGATAATGACGTGGAAAATTTTTATGTGCAATTTCCGAGGTCTTCAAAAGGAAAATTCTCGAATTACCGGATGTATAAAATATTTTTAGTACGTGTATCTATTCGATTGCATCAACTATCTGTTTTATAATAAAAATTTATAAAAAATTGTAATTAAAATTAAATTGAAATACGTATGAAGTCGAAAATTTCATTCACTTTTCCTCGTAACCTCACAGCTCAATCTTAATTTCGTCGGGCTGTGAATCCGCGAGGGTATAAAAAGGTAGTATAAAAAAAAATGGTTGTCGAAGTCGCCGATCTGACGCGGACGACGGATATATAACGACGGGGAAATAAACACAGCGAGCTGAATAAATATTTGCCGGCGAGGGATCTATTCCGGCTATCGGCGGTAGTCTATTCCGAACCGCGTGGAACGATTCGCGATTCGCGGCGAGAGCCGCGAGACGGAAGATCGGCCCAAAGGGCGAGGTTAGCTTGGTGCTCCTAAACAAGTCGAATATAAGACATCGCCGCGAGATCATTCCGTAAACACGATGTTATTTTCGCGTCTTTCGTTTTGCCAACGCGGGTAAACAATTCCTTCTTTTATTTTATCATCGTTTTATTGGACGAAGATTATTTTATATTAACGAGAGATGCAAGTGATTAACAGATGAGTGAGAGAATTTTTTCGAACGGAATCAAAAAGGTCAGAAACTGGGCTGCAATCGATACTTGGGTTCTTTAGCTTATACACTCCTCAAAAAAATTCATTAATTGTATCTTGGATGTAAATGATTAAATTCAATCGAGCAAGTGGCTGTTTTAAAATAGATATTTTTGTTACTAGGCCCTAAAGTGCGAGTTTACGGACCGAAACAAAAAAAAAAAATAGAAAAAAAAAATTATTTATACGGACTCATTTTAGGTCAAAAATTGATATTTTAGGTAAATCTGTAACAAAAAAACAACAGTCCGTGAAGTTCAACTTTACGGCTCGAAATTGGGCCGTAAAGTCACACTTTAAGTGCACCTGTGACAAAAATGAATTTTCGTCTTTAACATAATTACCTGTTTAATTAAATTATCTTTCATTCAAATTATAATTGTTTGAGAGTGTCTTAATTGTTTTGAGTAGTATATAATTTAAAAGAAAAAAATGTTTCGAATGAAAAATACCAACCCAGCCAGCTGAGGTGTTCAGCGGTCTCGAGCTTGTTGCGAAAATTATCGACCTGACGTTTTAGCTCCCTGAGGGTGATCGAGGGCGTCGTGCAGACCGCCTCCTGGTGCTCGCGCAGCTCTCGCTCGAGCGCGGCGACGCGTCTCTCGAGCGCCCGCAGCACCTCGGCTTCGATCATTCCGGACGAAGTTGGATGCGTTCCGACGACCTTTTCATCGAACCAACATTATGTACAAACTTTCGTTCTCAATTCTACGTTTCGACCGCGAATAACGAAAAAATTTCCATCGAGAATAAGCGAGAACGTACCTCGAGGATGTACGGATCATTGCAGCTGTTCGGAGGCAGATGAGTCGATATGTTGTAGAGCTTGTTGCCCTTGCGGAGTTTCACGATATCGAGAGGCCCAGCCTCTGCCGCGCTTCTGAATAAATCTGAAAGAATACAGAAAAAAATTATTCGATGCTCGTTACTGTAACTCATTTTTTTTACACATTTCTTATAGTTATGCGAGAACAAAGAAAATTATGGAGAGAATAGACGAAGATATACGACTCGGTCCCTCGTTCACGCTCGTTTTCATCCCAAGTTGAGTTTTTTCGCCTTACAAATCACTCCATATCTCCCTCTCCACTACTCGGGAAGGGTCCTATTTTTGATAGACCATCTTGCCGGGGATTTGCATCCGCGTATGCTCAATACTATACTTCAGCCGGGCCACGAACGGCCGTAACTTTTCGTCCGAGGGTGATGGCCAGTCTCGGATAGGAAAATAACGCAGGCGATATGCGAAGTAAAGGGATTTTTACGTTCCCCTTCGAAGTAATTCCGACCGTGCCGCGTCTCTTCTCGAGATGAAAAATTCATCGAGAATTTTAAATGAGTGTTTTGTTGTTTAAGCAGGGAATGAAGTTTAATAGCATATCATTGATTTATTATATCGATGTTTCGTTATTTTATGTAACATAATTTGAATCAAACGCGATAACACGTGCGATATAGTTTGGTGAATTTTAAAGGATTAACACGTTCCCGTGATGGATGACAGTTCGTAGCTGTTGGGCGATTAATCATTTCTTGTCCTTTATTTTCCAACCCTTTTGTCTTTCTCGTCTCCATCTCTTTCTCCTCTCGTCGTCACCTGATGTCGCGACTTAACAAATGAATAATACACCGCCTCCAGTTTGGGACTTTGTCACGCGAACCATAAATAAAGACACGCTTTATGCAAACGATAAAAAACTTCATCCAACGTAGTGTGTAATTAAACATGTTCAAATTATCGCGTTTATTCAATTCGAGTCTTCTTTTCTTGGCGAACGAAGGTTTGTTGCCCAATTATATCGTTAATCCGTAATAACGCCGGCACTAGAAACTCATTAATTATCCCAACTTTTCCACGTAATGTAATTTTCTAGCCACGAGAGCGCAATACGATGCGGAAATACCTGGTAACGCGTTTTCGCCATTTAACGTGAAAATTGACGCGAGAAAATTCGGCGAAATGTTGCTGCAAAGCTCGCGTTTCATCGCGAAAAGAAAAATTAGGAATTAAATAATTTGAATGAAAAGCGTGAAACTCGAAATGGAAATTTCTGTGAATTACGATGAATTAGTTTTCCATACGTATTGAGAAAAAACTACGCTCCAAGAAAAACTCACAAAGGGAAACGAAAAAGAAAGAAAATGAACGCTCGCGTTGAAAAATTTCTCTAATGTCGATGTCTGTACGATGTTTTAATCTTCTTTATAAATTTTTTATCTCTCGTTTGATGCAACACACACTCCTCGTTCGACGGTAATCGTTTTTCCTACCTTTGTTGATTCCATTTCCGTTATTCGAATATATTCACGGGAACATGAAAGTCCCTTTTTTCTGGATTTATCTGTACACGGAACACGTTCTAATAAAATCTTCTTTCCGATGAATGGAGCTTAAAGTTAAAAAAATTATTTCTATTTATTTACACGATGTACGATTCTTTCATGCGGCTAAAAATAATTTTCGGTTAATCCAAATGACTCGAAAAGGGTAAATTCAATATTGAAGCGATAAGAAATTATTTAATCCTGCAATATTTATAATTCTAGAATAGCCTTATTAGAGGTTTCAACTTTGAAGTCGACACATAATTGGGTATGTCACTAATATCCCGAAAGACGATTCCCCGAAAAATTTTCCCCGAAAAGGCCGATTCACCGAAAGAAGTTTCCCTGAAAATTTTTCCCCGAAAAAGCCGATTCCCCGAAAATGTTTAAAAGTAAAAATTCATAATCTCAATGGCGTGCTGTACACAGAACTAAGATTTAGGCAAAGCTAGAATTCGCCCCGGTACACTGAAAAAAAAGTATTTTTCTACTCAGAATACAAAATATTTTTTATCCGAGTATTCTTGTTCGCAGTATACTTTTACTTAAATATTTTAGATTTAAAAATATAGGTATTTTACCCTTCAAAATACCAAGGTTTTTAGCGGGACTAAAACTAAACTCTTTGTAGCATCCACTGTATTTTAAGGCAAATTTTATCTCTACTATTTATATAACATAAATAATGGCTAATAAATGAAATTAATATACGAATATAAATATATTATATTACTTGTTATTATTTCAAATTCATGGTTCGTTTTAATCCGTGTTGACCAAGCGAGGTTAAGTCGGCCATATTGATTTTAGTATTTTAATAACAACAATATCTACCAAATTTTTTAAAAATCAATAAACTTATTCTTATATATAGTATATTTTGGTATTGTTAAAATAAGAATACCTTTATTTTTTCCATAAGGAGAAATATTCTAGGTAGAAAAATACTTTTTTTTCAGTGTAGTGATTGGATACTGCCTGTAATGTTTTATATAAAACCTCGCAGGGCACGGGGCCCGCGAAGCGAGCACCATCGCGCTCTGCGACTCAGTCGTGCGGCGCCGGCCCGCGAACCAGGCCGCGTGGCGGTCTGCTAAGCGGGGTCCACGCGGCGTGCGACCACGAGGACTCCAATATTTCGTGAACTCAACATTATAGGATTTTAATGGTTGAAAACACGTTATTATTGCAACACGCACCCTGCGACATTTAAATATAAAACATTACAACAAATATCCTACACAACAGGGGCGAATTCTAGCTTTGCCTAAATCTTAGTTGTGTGTACAGCACGCCATTGAAATCATGAATTTTTACTTTTTAACATTTTTGGGGAATCGACCTTTTCGGGGAAACAACCCTTTCAGGGAAAAATTTTCGGGGAATTGTCCAGAAATCACATAATTGTTGCAAGAGAGAAAAAGAGAAAGAATAAAGCCGGCAGTGTTTCGTAACGTTTCCGTGCCAAGGAGAGGGCGAATGGAGAGAGAGAGAGAGAGAGTGAGAGAGAAGAGCTATGAAAAAAGTAAAAAGCGAAAAAGAGATCGATACTCGTCGGCGTTAACAAATCACCGCAGGGGCTGTCCGCCATTTCTCTTTTCTTTTCCCTCGAATCGATCGCGCGCGCATAAAAGGTGCAACGGCGAGCGATCAAAAAGCGGAGATTCAAAGTTGATAACGCAACAGCTTCGTTGTCGGCATCGATCATCCTCCTCTCCGGAATTTTCACTCCGAGGGAAAATCTTGGGCGGGAGAAAATTTTTCAGAAAGCTCTCCCAGCTTTAGCAGCGAGTTGTAATTTCATTCGGCGAGGAATTATCGAAAACGGTTCGCGTTCTCCAAGGTCGATTCTCTCTTGCCCGACTGCTTTTCATAACTTATTAGCGTTAGCCGTCATCCTCCATACGCATTATCGCTCGTATCCTCGAGACCACTTCTCCCATCGTCCCCTAGAGTCCGTATTTATACGCGCGATGAGACACGATGATTTATCTCGCTTGAAATCTCGATGGAATACCTACGTCGTCTAGAAAGATCGATAATCACCTAATGATTGAACAAAAAATGTACCAGAACCTCCTTCCGCACAACCTTTCAAACTCTGGTTCTCGCTGTAGCGGGTACAATTTTTTTCCTATGGTAGCGGAAAAAATTTTATCTTTAATTATACAGTAGTGAGTGAAAAAATGAACATTTTTTTCAAATGTCTATAATTAGCCAAATAGTAAGAATTTTGTTCCATTTACTCCCCAAAAATCATAAAACTAGGTATAGTTTTGGGTCCTCAAAGGGGACGTAACGCGTTAAATCGGAAATTTAAATAGACGAGCTCCAAGAGAGACTGATTCTCGCGATAATCAAGAATCGAGCCTGTTTTCCGGGACTGGGCAATTTTCATAATGCACAAGAAGATACACGCGTGCTAGGGCGTCCGAGGAAAGCGCCACTCATCGAAAATTTATCCCGGCTGACGCATGAATAACTGAGTCATTTAGCGTGCAAAGGGTGCCTCTGTACTAGAGCGGGAGTAGCGCTCTTTTAAACGATAATTCCCCATCAAAAATGCAGATTGCAAAACCGGCGTCGAGGATTATGAGCGTCTATTATAGCCAAACTATTAACATTTGATCGTTTACCCAACGCTCTCCTTTCGCTCGCTCCAACCATATCGCTGTTTATACTCACCATGATTCCTCAATTCCGGATCTGACTCTATTCTTATTTTCTACTGTTTATATCGTATTTTTGAATACTACGATTCGTTTGATGATATTAATCTAACAATTTCTCTGAAACAATTTTTCGAGTAAAGTCCACTATTTTATATTTTAGGACGATCGAACTAGACCGAATTATTTGACCACCCTATACATCAGGATTACAGCACAAAAAAAATGAACGTCGTCGCAGATCCGATGTTACGGGGTAACTCGTAAACAAGGATTAATCAGTAAATAACGAGTTTTCAGACTCCATACGCTGGATTTACCATTCGCGAGCTTGTGAATGCACTCGGTGCATCGATATTTGTAGTCGCAAAAAAAAAAACGTTTCATCGAAATCGGGAGCGCGCGTTAAAAGAGCTTTTCGTCTATTCACGCGCTATTTGTCAAATCAAAATGATAGCGGAGCTATTCGATGTTTCGTGTCGAGAAAATTCGTACCTGGGAAAAATTTTGGTGGAAAAAAAACGGGCTGGGGTCGTGTGGGTCGATGCCGTGTCGCTGGTTGCTAACGAAAAAATAGGAGTATGATCCCGAGGAGGGTTTCCCGCGTGTGGATCATCTTGGGCCATTTATTGCGCTATGAATTTCCTACAGGATAGTTCAAAACAACCGCAAGATCTTCGAATGAGGGAGGAATTCTTTTTTCGCCATTTCGAAGCGTGTGAAATAACAAGAATTAGTATTAAAATATACATTTATAGATTTGAAAGAACATTTTCTCACAGATATAGAAGAAAAGCACGCGAATCGAGTATATCGGTCGAGCGAATTCGGAAAAGTGTCGGCCGTAACGGGGAAATGGGAAGGACCGAGCAGTTTTTCGGAATGGCAGCTCCATTCCAGGTTGGCAATGGGAGCAAAAGGAGCTCTCTCGTGCGAGTGGCTAATAAAGGTGAGAAAGGGAAATGCTGGACCGCAAACGCGAGAGGACCGCCTTTATCGGTCGCCAGAAAAGAATTTTCTCGTAATTAAAAATTAAGGGCAAGAATATTTTTTAGCAGTTATACAAGAGTACTTTGCACCTTTTGGATGAACGTTTCGTCTCTTTTGCTCATCGAGCGAAGAGTTGAACACGAAACAAAAACGTGCAAAAAGAAACAAACTGAAAGCAGCTCTTAAAGTTTTTCGAATCGTTTAAATGGGGCTCGTTTTGGAAAACCGTTGGTTAATTAGCCGAGTTAGGAGTTCTCTGGTGAACGAGATGTAAAAGTAGTGAATGAATCGCGAAGGAAACCGAATCTTTGCCATTTAAAGGTGCGAGTATCGTTTTGTGACAGTTTTTTCCTCTTTATCGAGTAGGAGTATCAAAATACTTCAATATTTTTAAACAAACGATCGTACAAATAAATAATACAAGAATTTATAGATTAATGTGTTCGGGAAAGATTCAGAATCATAAGTTTGAAGACAGGTATCGAGTTTACTCAGGAATGATAAGAAAACTTTCCAAATAGCTTCGCAGAGGTTGTAATAATATTGGTCGTTAATTAAACAGCAATTTATATGCGATCTTGATTCATTCCGTATGCGTTAGCAATGTGTGTTGCGCGATCCGAATTATTTCGCTGGTCGCGCTTTCTCACCCGACGTTCGACCAACCAACGCTAATCGGAATAATCCTTCGTGTTATTGTTTCGCGACAAGAATAAACATAAGCAATTATTCGGAAAATATGAGACTCCGATTGACCATTATTTTACGTAACAATGGAATATTGCGAAACTAGCGCAGAAAGCAGAGAATATCGAACAGAAATAAGAGGAGCGATACAGAATGATTATTTCGATTAACATTGGTGGGTCGAACTCTGAGTGAGAAAGCGTGATCGTTCGGATCGCATACGAAACGAATCATGCACGCATATAATTTGCTGTTTAATTAACAACCAATACTATCACGATCTGCTATTTGGAAAGCTTTCGTTCAATTTTTGAGTGAACTCAACACCCACGTCCCACGCTTGTTATATCTCCTTTAATTTATCAATTCAAACATTATTTTTTTAATAATTATTTGTTCGCGATGCATTAATTTTACTAGAACCTCCATATTATTACGACCTATACAAAACTTTCGTTGAATCCTAATTTTTGGGTAAACTCAATAACCACTTTTCGAGCTTGTTACATCTCCTTTAATTTTTCAGTTCAAAAATCATTCATTCAATAATTTTTTCACGATAGAATAGGTATGTATTAATTCTGCTAGAGCCCCGACTAGAATTTTGGTTTCGATGTTTCGAGGATAACGGGAGCGCGTAATAGAGGCTATAGGCTGGTCACGGTGGGAAGGATACGCTTTCTGTGTGTGCGTGCGCATCGTCGCGGTATTTTCGAGCATAAGCCCCCGTGACATAAAGCAATCCCGCGGGGACGGTTAAACGTGCCGTGCTTACGCGAATAAGCCAGCTAGTGGGTCGCTCGTCCCGACGGACGCGCAGGTCCTTCCTCGGGATATATTCCGTGGAAAAGCTCTCGAGTTATAAAGATCGTTTAAGTCGACTTTGCGAGATTTTTCGCGAGAATCGTCCGGATACTTCCAGATGGTATGGCTTCTCTCGAGTTTTTATTTTCTCCAATGGAGCGAGAGTATCCGGCGAAAATGAGATTTTTAGGCCCGAAAGTTGCAGGGCTTCGCAATTAGGTTTTATTTTTTTTTACAATTCGAAAACTGGATTTGTTTGAAAAATTGTATGATAGCGTTGGGTCGCCGAAGTAAATTTAATCGTGACGAGGGTAAATTGTTTACTTTTCGAACTATAGAAGTGTTTACCGGCTATGCAAATGTTTGTCGACTTCGAAGGTGTAACGCGGGTGTGAGAGGAATTAGTTGCCGGTACAACATTCGAAATTCAATGGTTCCGAACAAAACTTGAAATTATTGCTGCTAATATTACGTCGGATTATTCCGAAACGTTTGTGTGCATTGAGCTTAAAATTAACACGGAATCGTACCTTTGAACAGATCGAAATTAGGTTTGACAAAAGAAGTTTAAAACCCTAGAATTAATTTTTACCCCAACACTTCATCGAAGCACTCGCAGTTTTTGTCCTTTTCGGTCTCGAAGGAGAAAAACATTATCGAGTGTCGCTATCGTCGAATGAAGAGCGAATTAAATGACCGAAGCGAGAAAGAAAAGAAGGTGAGGGCAATAGTTTTACGTTTACTCCTGGTAAACTCGATCTAATTGATTTCGCGAAGACTGGGAGCGGTTGACGTTTCTCGCACTCGCTTATTTACGTACTCGCTACTCGAGTGGATGTGTGCAAGCTTGGGATGGTAAGCCGAGTCTCTTGCAATTAGAGTGAGAGAGAGAGAGAGAGAGAGAGAGAGAGAGAGAGAAGTAACAGAGTCGCAAGCAACGGGCCGTGAATTCTCTGAGCACGCGATATCGAACCCAACTTGTGAGTCGAATTTGCGATTAAACACGAGTCCCGTCACTCGATCGAGGAACGTTTCGTGGACAATTAAGCTACGAACTCGAGCTTTCCCATAATTATATACAAATAATTAGGGTGTGTTGACACTTTTATTCGCTACCTCTGTCGGTCCTTTGAAACAAGTTGACATTCGCCAAAATGATTAAGCATTAAGAATAATAAAATTAAACGATCGTATAGAATATTGAAATAAAATATTATAATGATATTAAAAATAAATTTATTTTACTATACAGAAAATGATAGTGTTTATTAAATTTTTTTTGAAAAAATAATGATTATTTTATGAAATAGTCTATCCGTTAATTTCGTATCAGCTTGATTGCCATATCCACTTAAATCAACAATTTACGACGATGAACGAGAATTACTCGTGAGTTTTCCAGTTTATATCCAACGAGAGATCGATTTCATCGAGATAATTACGGTAATTAAGTTTGCTCGATATTTGTATTCGTTATGATTTCGATACGAATCCCGACATTAAATGTATTCCCTGCGTGATCGTTTCCGCCCTCGACCTTTTTCATTTTTATGGCACTTTTGATAGTAACAGGAACACCAAATGGTGTTTACAATCCACAACGATCATGGAATCGTTGAATTTCTCTCCATTTCCGAAATTGTTATTATTGAACGATTAAAAAATTATAAGTAATATATTATATTATTCTATAATGAAAGAATTTTCTTTGAACGTAAAGTTTCAATTGAATACGTTACTTGTCTTAATTTTCTGGATGAAATTTGACAGTTATGAAGTTTTTATTGAATACTCCCATTACTCTTGGATTTTTCAGCGAGATTCCCCTGGAGAGATAATTGCCGGAAATGGAGATGAGGAAATCTATTAAAAGACTCGGAGTGAATGAGCGAGAGAAAAGGGATGTTAATGGGCGAAGGAGAGTGAAATTCAACGGCCAGATATATAGTAGAGAGGGTGGGGATATTGTGATGTGGGGAAGTTTGGTTTTATCTACGACGTGAATTTTTTAATATATGGTGTCCCAGAAGTACTACAATTACGTATTAAGAACGAGGAATAAAAAAGTATACAGAGAATAAAAATTTTTATTAGAATTTCGGGCAGATTTTATGTTGACAGAGTGCATAAACTTTACGAGCAGCCTACGGTTTTTAGCGTTCGAAAGAAACCAAGCATAGACACCCTCTACGTATGGGAACAAAACGAATCGAAACGAGACGGTAAGTAGCGAGGGAGAGGAGTAAAAGCGATCGAGAAAGAGACCATCCAGTTCTGACTACATTGGATCTAATAGGATAATGAAACGTGAATCATGCCCATACGGTCCGTGATTATATTTTTTTATTGTGCACCAGACCGCTCAGAGCGAAAGAGAGGGGAGGGGGTACCAATTTATTCATTATATTCTGTCGAGACCAGAGGGAAGTCTCGTCCACGTTCGCGTCAAGAAATTCTCGATTCTCGAGGAATCGCTCGACCCCTTACGACCGAATCTTCTCTCTCGAACGTTAGGGTAGAGCGGGGCTAGTTGAGCAACTTTTCACTAAAACAGTTATAGCTCATCAACGATGAGTCTTGATGGCTTGTTATTGGGCTTGTTGGATTACTCATTTATCCCTTTACAAAAGTTCCCGTAGTAACATTTTTCTGAAATATCAAATTCAAAAGTTACAACTGTTCAAGTGCAAAGAGGTAAATGTGCTCAATGTACCCCATAGGTGGGGCAAGTTGAGCAAGGGTATGGGGCAAGTT
>NCVS01000898.1:0-128494 GCA_003055095.1 Goniozus legneri
TCCAGTACTTAGAACAATTTCTTTCGTGTATCTCGATCTCGATCTCCATCTTCTCATCGTTCTCGTTCGTCCTCTCTCTCTCTCTTTCTCTCTGATTATCATACATGAGCGAAATTGTTCTAAGTACTGGAAACAGTTCGGTATAATGTACGTAAAAAAGTTCGAAAAAATATTCGGGTAAAAATACGATTAAATGTTCGGAAAAATATTCACGTGAATGATCTGAAAACAGTTTCCATTTTTCCTAATTATCACCGTCGATAAGAAAGTTCGAGAAAAACAGAGCCCTCTGTTTAATGCCGATTATCATTTATGCTCAAATGATAAATTCATAAGAATACCAATTGTTTTTCCCCAGTCATGAAGTTGCAGCAGAAGCTGCTAGTGACAATTGCACACTCACATGAGTCTACCACATTGAAACAGCCGAAGCTGATTGGTCGAATAATTTGAATTTTAATCATTAATATTTTTTGAGCCTAACAATCAATTTTTGTAAAGTTTTGTATTTAAGCTCAGAATGAGCTCTACTATCCGCCTATATCCTTTGAACAAGCTGCCCAGACTCACCCTTTATACACATATATATATATATAGCATATATCGTTCGTGTCGAATAGCAGCGGCGCGTAACGTCCAGCGGTTTCATTGCCGGAAGCAGCTCGGCGAAGCATACGACAGTTTCCTCGCAATTGCAGCCGTTGAAGCCTCCGCTATTAGTGTCGGGTCTAGGAATACATCGCACGCCCGTGCCGCTAATGGGTAAGTTCAAGCAGCGGCATGGCAAACCCCGTAAGCTCCCGTAACATCCAACGATATCGGACAGATTGCTTATCTCTCTCGGTTTCTCGTCGAGAGAGTACCGTGTTACGAGTTCATTCTCGGCACGCTAGACGCGTCGCGACATTCTCCGATATCGTACTACCCATCCGACAATTTTATCGATAAATGGCTTTATCGCGGGCCCGGTCGAGCCAATTATTACTACATTTCGAGGAACACGCACCGAGTTCGAGCGGCACCGAACGAAAGCGCGCGGTATGCAAATACACCGCACACGGGTAGGAGAGAAATAGAATTGCTGTAAATATGGATTAATGAATTCCAGGCGGCGACGTGAGGAGTTTTCGGACGGGACGATTATGAGTTCGTGCAGATGTTTCTAATGTCGAGAATATCGCTCGATTTACCGATTTGCTTTTTCTCCTTCTTCCTTCCTCCCTCGCTCTTTCTCGCTCCACTCCGGTGTGGAATATTTTTTTATTTGCAACAAAAACAAAAATTCATATTCATTCGACTCATGAAAAATTCAAACGGAGTACCTACGAAAATGCGTTTTGATATCACACCGGAGCATCGGATTTCGAAAATGTTTTATCCATTCTCTGCCTTCTTACGGTTCCTTTCGCGCATTTTAAAGGAGAAAAGCTAATCGAATTCATCATACTTCGCAAACTAACTGGTTTCTAGAGAACAAAAGGAATTCACAATATAGCTTCACCCCTGATACGATTTTTATTCTCGCGGCTAATTTGTAGATCCAATACCCGTCTTCCAATGCATCTCTCGAACGGGGCGATGAAAAAGGAGGAGACGCAATATTAGCAACTTTAGTTAGTGGATAAAAGTTGTTGAAAAATGAGAGAAAGATGAAAGAAAGAAAACGATCGTAAGGCTCCCTTGGGTTCTTCGGATAACTTCAGGAAAGTACAATACTTACCCCGAGAGAACTTCTGAAAGATCAGATAAAAGGTTTAATAGAGAAATCTACTATCTTTGGCTTTTAAATTACGTTTACATTACAACAATTAAACCTTGCCTCTGAAATAAATAATGGCAAATATGAAATCCAATTAAACTCCATCAGTCTCTCCGGTCGAATATTCGCGACCTGTGAGACGGAAAAGTTTTTATAACCGACAGTTACGCAATAGACCCTAGAAAGTTTTCAAGGCAGCTCTGTGTATTCTCTCGATCTTAATTCGTCTTACGGGGTGAATTTCGTGAGATTAAACCCCGGGCCAACCCTTTCGCGGATGGAAGGTCGAGATCACGACTTGTCGGAATAATTTACCCTTTGGCCCATTACATCCAACCAGCGTGATGCTAAGCGCGACCTATGAGTACGGTATATTGAGGGGGGTTATGGTTGACAGAATACGTAAACCACGTTACCTCAGAAGATCAGCCCATTGCCTTTGAGCCCGGTGTGAGCGTGAATATCATTATCTTAATCCGCGATACCTCTCTCGTTCTCTTTCGTGTTTTTTCTCATCAGCCAGTAGCGCTATTAAATTTTATAATTAAATCCGTCGATAAAGCACAAAGAATTTCTCCGCCGGGTATCAAATAGCGACGGCCTCAAAGAATTTTTTTATTCATTCTCGGAATATTCCGATCGATCGAAATCGTTCCCTTTGTACTTTGATGGGCGAAATATAGAATATTCCTCCTCTATGTTTCGCGAAATGACGTATAATTGGAATAGAAACATCCGGTCTGCGCGCGTTGATATTGAAAATTTCGCACATCCATCAGCGAGGCCGGTAACGTGTTGGGGAGTTATTTTCGGAATGCGAAAAATGCCAGCGGAATATCCCACGGGGAATTTAACCTGTTAGATTTATGTATGGGGTAATCGAATACCTGTTATCGAATGCCTCTAGGAAGATTCCACAGCGAGCTGCCGAGGAGCACACTGCCGGCATAATACCAGACTCGAGTGAAACGTATTTTTGAATTGCATCCGTTTATTTATCTATCAGATATACGAATTTGGGGAGGCGCCCTTCGCGGGAAATTTGATTTATTCGCGAAAAATAACGTCGGGAATGGAGTCTTTCGCGATGGAAATTCAAAATACGTAATTTCCGTTCTTAAATATTCAACGGATCAACGAATTCGCAGTTGAAGAGCGTGATTACGATCCTTCCTTCTCTCCCGTAAAACTATTCGAAAAAATTTCTCGCGGGATGATATAACCGTGGCTGCATTAGCGGCGAAAGTACGCACTCAGAGCGTATTGTTGTATCTTCCAGCGCTCGAGAATTACGAGTTATAGCGCTACGTGCAACTAATCTTATGCGCGTGCATTATGCCCGGCGAGCGTTGCATATTTATAATACTCGCATTCGCCGATATGAACGAACGAAATGCGCACAGCGGAACGAGCGATACGTTCCATTGTGGCTCCTCTCGAGTATACCGGCCGCCATTGCCCGTATTACAGCGATTATATAATAAAAATTTGAATATCGCTCTTGATTTATTGGCAATTCGTGTAAAAGTAAATGGCGCGAAATTTAAATGTCAACGGGAGGCCGATTTATTACACTTTTTTTTGTCAAACATCGAAGGAGATCGCGAGACCGTGAATGGAATATATTTTTATTTTCAATGAGTATGAATATTAATTTGCATCGAGCACGTCAAGGTGATTTATAACACCGGCACTTTCGTCGATACCCGCGGAGCGAGAACCACACGCAATACGGTTCTCGAGCGAATCCGATCGTAGATATTAAGCCCCGAACCCTCATTCCCTAATGCGATCTGGTTACCATCTGGGACAAACTACTTCAACAAGCGATTAATCGGATTTTACTTTGCTAACTAAATGACCGCGCGCGCCGAAATGTTCACTCGAATTCCGATAAAGCTTTCCGCTATTGAGGATGAAAAATACAACGAACGCGTTAAACAATTATCGAAGAAATACGGACTCGATGTTGGTACGTAACTTCCGTCGGATTTGGAGCCGCGCGTGTGTGAAAATATCGAAACGAAGCTCGTCGCGCTCATTCCGATAAATTCGATTACCAGGATCGCGTTTTGGGAGAACCTAATGAATCATTCACAAAGATTTTATTTACACAATCGACGGTCAGAAAACTGGGAGCACTCGTGCATAAATATTTAAATATTTTTTCCATGTCATTATGCCACGCGTACCAAACGCAGCTCTATAAAGCGAATCCATAAAACTGCATATTTATCGGATGAGTTGATTCCCGATGCGAAATTATTCGACAGAAAAATTATCCGAGGAATCGATTTATAAATATTCGACTCTCCGCAGGAATTACGGGCAAAATTAAAACTTATCTGATTACACCGACGATGAACATCGTGTTTGTGGATGTTTAGTCGTCGAACTCGAAACGCAATTGAGCTCCTATCGTGCCGCATGAAAATCGCGTAGAAAAAAAGTTCTCCGCACGCGAATCGAGGAGGCAGTCATCATCCCGCGCTGAAAGCAGAGCCCCGCTGATAAGCTCGCCGAACCATAAAAGCTTCGATGACGCTGCCCTCGTTTGGAAAACAATCCAGAAGGGGGAAAATTCAATTCTCGACTTCTCGACGTTTTCCGAAAGTTGTACTAATGAACACGCTAGCGCCAAGAGGTTGTTTTATCGTCGCTGGGATTAATTCATTGATATACGTGACCAAAGTGAGGGAACTGAAGCATTCGGTGTACTTAATGGCCAAGAGAGTGCGGATAATGGTCGCCTCGCGGCAGTCATTATCTAGTTTCCTTGTCGACTCCTCTGGCTTTGATCCTTTATGCTCCCTTTCGGATGCAAAATTCACCGAAATTCACCGAAATTCGTCATTCCATTCGTCACCGCCGCGAGCTATCCTAACGATATCCCGACCGAAACTGCGGCCCATATATTTATTCCGAGGATCGATCCCGTCGTGGATCCGAAATTTCCCAAGCACAAAAGAAAATTTATACACCGATATCCGTCCATCTATCCAGCCATTGTTCCGGACGTCGCACTCGCTAAATGCGCTTCGACTACCGAACGATTTACGCGCATTATTCCTAGCTCGAGGTGCCGATAAAAGTGCATAAACCACGAGACTTCTGATAACCGAACCGTAGCGACTAACAGTACCGGAGAACGGCCAGTAAAGTCAAAACGTGACCGCGCGATATCGCCAGTCGCGAGTAATGTGGCGCATTGTTTCGGATATAAAAAAAGAAATTCGAGGAAAAAGGAAGAGACCGGTGGAGAAAATAGACTCGCGTATATTAGCACCGTTCTCGCGAACAAAAATTGCTATTGTTTACGATACCGCCGGCTTGCCTATTTCGCGACTCCTATTAGAAATTGTAGGTGTGTATGAAAAAGAAATTTCATTTCACGAGGAAATCTCGTGGGTGGAAACTTGCTCCACTTTGGCTCGCCACGGATGAGAATAATACCGCCGTAGATTAGAGGGGAGATCTATATTCATAACTCCGGCACTTTCGGGTGCGAAATATCGAAAGGAAAAATCCCACTCTAGGTGAAAAAAATAAAGAGACGCGCTGAATTCGTCCTTGACGCAAAATTAGATAATAACGAAATCGAGCGGGAATCTTTCCGCGGAATTAGAGAGTCCTCGCTAAATGAACTCGAAGAAATTTCCATGCTTATCGAGCGAGATTTTTTTCTCTTTCACTTACGGCTAAAAGACACACCCGGCGAGTCTTATCTCGCCTCGCGCGTTACAAAGGGCGCGCTCGTAACAAACTTAATAATCACTCCCCCAAGTTCCCCGCACCGGCTCTTGGAATAACGTTTAACGCACAATCCACTATATCGCACGTGCATCAAACATTATACGTGCTTCCAGAGAGTCCGGATAGTTACGCATCCCCTAACGACGTTACTTCGATATGATAGTTTAATAGGGCGATAAATTTTCAGTGAAGAGAGCAACCCTTGTCTTCGAGGGCGATAAACCGCGCCCGTTCCGCACTTTTGTCGAGTCGCTTGTACGGGAACCAAATTCGAATCTTGTATACACGAGACTAAGTAAATAAACCCTGGAAGACCACTGGTCGGAAGGGGAAATCAGTCGATATCAATTTGACGTAACAACGCGTACCGCTGGCACCGCAGCCCGAGTCTCGGGTGCTGCAACATCGGTGAGCCGTTGCTCCTGCGTCCGGAGAATGATGGATAGACTGACAACCGTCCGTGGTCTGTTTAGTATCCCCGGACAACTGCACCTCGCGATAATTGCAATTTCATAATTAATCAGCCGTCGGGTTGCTTAATTGATATCTCAGATTGAAAATCCGTCACCCAAAATCGAGTTTCCCGAATCGAAAAATTTTATTGGTTTTTAAGTTTTATTTAAAATTGTATTTTGTTCCATTTTATTGTAATCCATTCGATTTTCAATCACAATTTTCACAAATACAGCAAAAATCCGATCGAATTTTTCGACTCGGGATGATATGTCGACCGCCGGTCAATGAACACAACCTTACCTTTTCTGCGTACAAGTTCTCGTTCCGATCAAGGATCGGCCAAACTCCAGGCACTCAAATAGAAGTTACATTACACACTGAGATACTTGCGAAAAGGAATCGTATCAAACGCGGTTCGGAGCGAACGATTTCAAGTTAAAAATTACTTTAAACAAAATCTACGTTATACAACGATGACAGCTGATTACCAAAACCGTAATGGCCGCCGCGTAGTGCATAGTGCGCACGTGACCAAGATTTTTATCTACGCAGGTCGTTACAGCCTATGATTATTACTAGCGCCATTCACGGCCAACGCGAGAACTAATGTAAGTCTCGTGTTAGCTGTGGAACCACTTACGGACAAGTTCCACTTACGTTTAGTATCGATATTCGTCACAAGTGGCGCTAATAAAAATCTTACAATTAACGGTAGCAGCCCACACAAACATAGTCTTCATCATATACGCACACATAGTACCACCTGGCGGCCATTATGATTTTTATAATCAGCTGTCACCATCGTACATCATAAATTTAGTTTAAAGTAATTTTTAACTCGGAATTGTTCGCTTCAGACCATGTTTAGTACAATTCTTTTTCCCAAGTGTCTCAGTGTAAAGTGTAGTGCTAAGTGGCTGGAGCTTGGTGGGCAGAAAGGGTGAGTCGTACAAAAAATTTTCGATTAAGGTTATAACGAAAAAAATGTAAAATATCGCCAATATATTCATGTATCGCGGTAAAAATATATTTTTCGTTTCGAGTTAAATCGACCGCTAAAATATTCATAGCTATCGCAGTGAGAAACTTTTGTTGTTACGAGCCAAATTTATATCAACAGAAGTTCTGTTTGGTCGTTGAAATTTACCTCGGTGTATCAATTCGATTAGGAAAGATCGCCTCCGTAGCGAATTTTCCGCATTTATTGGTACCGAAAATGAAGGATCGCAGAAGTTGGGTCGGTACCCACCTCGCTGATTACACCCGCTTGTTTATTTTCACCGATGACTGGTTATGAGTAAACTTTGAACAACACTGATGGCGTTGTATACAGATCTTGTATGTTACTGCACGGAACGTTGCAAATGTACACATAAAGCACAGCAAATAAATCTGGCACGCGCTGAACCCCTGAGGCGTCACGTGACTGTTCACGGAGTGAGCGTTGCAACCAGCGCAAAACCGCGAGGTGCTCTAAAATTAATCAAGTCGGGTTATTCATTTTACTCCAAGTTGGCCAAATACAACGAATTCGTAGCGCGACTTCTGAATCGATACGACTGTTTCTAATTTCTCGTGCACTAAGAATATTCTCCCCTTGATCGAGAATCTCTACCGCGAGAGTTCGAAGAGCAGTTAGAACGGAACGTGAAATCTATTTGTCCGTCTCTTTCGTTTGTCTTGGGTCCTAATCAGTTCATTTATCGCTCGTTGAGCCAGACTCGATCGATTTATTGCAAAATCTCAGCGACGAGAGAGGCTACAGGCCGGGACAATACTCGCGCAATTATCTCGGGCAAACATTAGAGAACGGGTATACTTACGCGAATCCTGGGATTCTGGCGACTTAGGACATCCACGGAGGGCGCAATGTTTGAAACGGCCAGGAGGATAAGCTCTATCCCATTACATGTAATGATCTTTTTTGTTCCTGTCACGGTCGCTTACATCCCAGAACGAATGCAGCCATAAAAAAACGGGGGAGGGAGGGAGTATACTTATATATATGTGTATATACATTGTATAGCCGAGACGGCGTGGGGAGTATATACGTATTTGCGAGAGATAAAAAGAGAGAAAAGCTGGTTTTGTCGCGGTTTATGCAACTGCCAGCACTGCACGTGTGAAATTGCACCATGCACCTTGCTATAGATGAAACGCGATTGTTGTAGGCTTTAGCGGGCGGGAAAAAAGGAGTAAAAGTAAAGGTAAAGCCAGCCCACGGATATACGAGTATTTAAAAGTTTTTATTGGAATTTTTCAAAGTAGGTACGCGTAACAATTCGATTTTCCCTTTAAAATATATCGTTGATGATTTCATTACATCGCGCGCGATTCACGACCGAGTTCGAGAGTGCTAAACGCGACAGGAAAAAATAAAATATGACCGATGGAGATAGCGCTCGAAAGAAACGGAAAAATACTTCACGCCATGGACGTGAGTGTACTATTACGTAGAATGTTAAGATAAAGAAGAAAACGTATAACCTTCTTTGCCAACTATAACAATGGCAGTTTGTTTCGCGAGTTTAAAAGTTCTCGAGTGCAAAGTCATGAATACGCATAAAAGTCGCATGGTCAATTTACTTTAGTGAATGATGTACGAGTTAAAAAAAAAGAGTCATCTCGCCGAGGCGATATCTATTATTTACAGGGATGAAATTTACGAAACTTATGTATCGCATTAACGAGAAAACAGCACTAATACCGCCAACCTTTCGTGCGAATAATTTAGTGGATTTTACGAGAAGCCTTTATTCGCCGGGAAGATGAGCCAGACTTGAGACATTACCACTTCTATCTGACACAGAATCTCCACAGAACTTCGTTACAGTATTAGATTAACTAACAGTATAGACGCTGCGAACTACGCCGGTGAAGTTTAACTGAATTTACGGTGCGAAACGCTTGCGGGATAAAAATCAAGCGCGGGGATTGCGCCAGCTTCGAAGTCTGAGACGACAATATTGACTCTATCGTTGATTAAAGGGGTATTATGCGAGCGGCATGAATTTCTTTCCTCGGGATTTATCGATGCGGAATTGAACCGAAGCGAGCACTATTTTCGCGATGATTCTCACCGGTTGGGAATTCTCGGAATTGTCAGGGATCTTTAATTATCCACTGGCGGAGAAAAAGTGACACGAAATCGCAATTATCCACGTAGCTGGATATTTCTATTCGCGAAGAAGATTACGAAGATTATATTGTAATCTAGCAATAGAAATTACAGAAGGCAATCGGGAAAACCAATTTCCCACCGCAGTTGGAAATAACCTCTTTTAATGGCTCGTATGGATATTTCATAATACCGACTGAACTCGAAGGTGAACAGATGCCAGTTTTAGCGAGAAAAATCCGAAGTGGCTTTATTTATAAGCTCTCTTTTAAAATCCCGCTACGGCGATACACGAAATCTTTCTTTTCGCAAATAAATATGTAGATGGGATGCGCCAAGTACATCCATATAGACTTACGGAGCTACGGTTCGCATATCAATTGATCTAGCCAATCGGGAAATACATCGATCAGAATTGAAAGGCCGCGGTTAGCACCGCCCTCGCAGCATATCGATATACTCTTGAAAGATGCAGAACTCGACACTGGATAAATTTATGCAGGATAGATCAGTTACATCTCGAAAGTGGTATATATTGATACGCTGTAAACTTTTTTCGCTAAATATTATGTAAACTCACCGTTCAACCCATCGTGCCGAGTTGTTATCCGTGTATAAACCGACAGAAAAGTTTTAAACATCATTAAAAATTTTTACTCTAAACGATAATTTGTTAGAATAACTGTTTCTGCGAAAGAAATATTTTATTCTGCTTCTGTTTCTTGTTTGACAATTCTCGAGTGAATGTTTAGTTGATTAAACAATTTTTTTCTCTCAGTCCGCGGAAAAAATGGTTCAATCTTGAACAGACGTGCCTTTTATACGAAGCGGTATCACGAAAGCGTCTATGATCCTTCGCCATTAACCTCATTTCTAACTTGGCGAATGCATATATCAAGGGTATACCACTTTGTATCGTTAAGTGAGGCATGTTTATGAAGGGTGTACAACACGTACAACCGATCTGATGGTACACGCTAACGTTGACACACCGAATCATGTTTTTGCCCCATAAAGCTGAAACTCTCTCTACATAACCCAATTTCATATACGAAGAAACTCAAGCCCTCGTCTTGCAAGGTGAATACTCTCGGGTGACTTGGGCAAAGTTCCTCCCTTTGAATGCAAACCATATTCTGAGCACTCGCTATCAATATTCGTTATCAAAATTTCAATTCATTAAACGAAACGATGATGACGGGGAAAAATTTAAGAGCTCGATCGAAGATTAAAGTTGGCTCCAACAGAGGTTAATGAATTTTCTCTGTTGCGCCATAATACGCAAAGTATCGTGCATGTTCCCTCCCCGAAGTTTCTAAACTCGTATAAAGCACAACAACGCACACGGCTTGGTTATTTCTGTCGAATTACTCAATGATCCTCGTCGTTAAGTCCTTTCACGATAATACGGGAAAATAAGCACACCATAGATTATTAGACGTTTTACGAGGAGGAAGCTTAAAGGGAGCTTTTAAGACGCGTAGGCATAACAAGTTTTTGTCTGTATAATTGATGACATGATTATACGTTGTATCGTAACCGAAGTTTCACCCCGGAAAAAAAAATTAAGACTGAAAACTTACCATGGCTTTTACCATAAAAAAGACTCTCACCTGATTACTTACTACAGGCGCTTAATTATAAAATTCAGAAGTTTCGCTGAAGTATTACAAAGAGGATATTGACTGATGAACCACCTGTGAAATGGTCTATCTATTAATCAACAACCAAGTCCAAAGTTATTTCGTATAATGCGCCTTAACTGATAGATGAGTCGTCGCGAAATTTGTTAAAAGATTGCCAGCCACTCTAACGAAATACTTTAGAGCAACTATAGGAAAACTCAGCGGAACGCAATATATCAAGTTAATCCTCGTATCCATTACTTTATTGCGTAAGGGCAAAAATCATTTTTCCAGGGGGTTATCTCAAATAAATTCGTAGTTAACCGGTCTACTCCCAAGTTTTTGCGAAAAAGCCTTAGCTTAAAGCAGCCTCTGACAAATGACTCCCTGCTGAAGAACTTTTCACTAGGAATAGAGGAGCAAGAACTTTCTTCATTTGACGTAATGCAGTTCCGACTGGATTCTCAAAAATAGCGTCAGGCTCCGAAACAAACTTTTTACAAATTGGGCTCGTTTTCGGAGACGATTTCTTCTCTTCTGCCCTGAATGAGAGTATCGCAGCGACTAAAACGAAATCGAATGCGGTTGGCAACTCGTTAAATTCCAAACGAATGACTTCTCTTGTGAACGACAGCGATCATTCGCTAATAGATACGCACGATGACTATCAATATTTCCAAAATGCAAACAAATTGCTGGAGCTTCGGTCCACTCGGGCGCGAATTGCGTACTAAACCATATCAGCTGCAATATAACCATATCAAATTGGTACAAGCTTGACGATGCGGAGTTCATTAATCTTCCGGCACAGAGCACTATAAATGAGGTCGATTAATCTCTTTAACGCCAGATTAAGAACAACATCGATTTTCCAGCCTAATTAGATTTTCATGTTTAAATTGATAACTATTTGAAATTCTCAGAGTAGAACCAGTTTAATTACGTATCGCGAAACTAGCGCGAGCTTTGCGATGTAAATATTGAATATAATAATCTCGGACCTTCCGCGCGTTGAATCGGTAGATTAAGCTAACGCAACTTGTAAGTAGTATTTATTTGATTTATATTAACCTATAGAAACTTGTCTCACATTATCCTATTATCCACCTACATCCTCGATGAGTAGGTACTCTAAAAATTCGAAAGCTGTATAACAACATCGGTTCAAAATCTCTAGTACACCATTAAAACGAATCGCATAGCTCTTAGCGAGTTGGCAAATAATAAGAGAGAGTCGGATTCATAGTGATAATATTGATCGATCAATTTCTCGATTAATCCAATCTCGATATGAAACGAAACACGAATGAAAACTCGCGAAACTTACTTATTCTCAATTTCATTAGGAACAAAGCGGCAGAACGTAATCGCCTCCCGTGGTAAAGGCGCATATCGGCTACCCAATATTCAAACGCTTTGACGTTCCGACCTAAGTCGCTCGGCTCTGATAGATTACCGTCAAAGACGTTTTCTTTTTTTTCCTTACTCGCTGTCAGATCGGTAACGAGATTGATTAAACTACTTTCCTAATCAGAGCCGCGTGAAATTGACATATCGAGAAGCTGCTAGGATAATTTATCAATTTTAACGCACTTGGAGAAGTCGAACAAATTGAGAGAGAGATTCGCGCGGTCAGGGAGCGGGAACGCACCTCGACGAGGAAAAAGCTCGAACGCGCGCGCGTTCCATAGGACGCGTATTAACGCCCTAATTACACTGGTGTACCCAATTACTCGAGCGCAAAAACGTTGATCTCATTGCGGCGGCGATAATAAGTTAGAAGCGATCGAGAATGGCAGCACGGATCGATAAACGAGCGAATATTCATACGTCGAATCGTCATTCGGAAGTTCTCGGAATGCAAAGAAGTTCTCTATATATAACCGAGCGCGCGTCGATATCCCGTAACTATTCGATTAAAGTGATCCGAGCGGAGCTTTAATTAAGCGGTGTACGTCGGCGCCTTTTCTTTCCAATCCCCAACTCGCGAATCTCCCTCGCCCTTCCATTATTTACGCATTGAGAGGTAAGCAGAAATTTTAAAGTGGTTTTATCGGACGGTTCTCACGCTAACTCGAGTAGATCGCTTCGTCGGACCCGAGCGAAACAAAAAGAGAGAAAGCTCGAGTAAAAAGGAAACAACTGGCGAAGTGAAGTGAAAAAAGAAACACCCTCCCAACGGAGAAAAGGAGTGCTGAGGAAAAAAGAGGACCGGAGAGAGTGAAATTCTCGAGACTCCGGTAAGGGATAATCGATAGCCGCAAGAGGATCGCTTATTTATGCCGAGGGGAAGGATAGGCGGATGAGGCGAGCGAGAGGAGGATAAAAGAATTCACGGTATAGAACATCGAGACCTCTCACCTTTCTCGCCGGCCGAAACGCAAGGGGCGAAGGCGCTGACGGCAATGAGGAGAAGCGGCGCGAGGATAGGCGCGAGGACGGGCGCGTTACGCACCGAATACCGCCACATCTCCGTAAACGAGGGGGCCAGCCTTCGAACCCTCTATGCGTGGCCGTTAACCGCCTCCCACTCCATCCTCCACCCGCTCTCGGGTGTTATCGAGCCTCCACCAGAAGATCCGCCTGCGCCGGCTGATGCGGTGAAAATTCCTCCAAATATATTCGCGTGCTCTCTATGTCTCTCTCTCTCTCTCTCTCTCTCTTACTCTCACGTGTTAGCGCGTGCGAGATTAGCCCACAGCTGACGCGCACCGTACAGAATAGCGCGCACTGTATGTATTAGATATACGTATTACACGACACAGCTTGACAGCCGCCACAGTGTCTATGGTTACGTAGCGCGTTATATATATACATCGGCTACAACTACGGGCACGCACTGATTTCTCGGAGGAGAGCGGATCGCGTCGCTCGATTTCCCGCACGACACTGTATCCTCGGGGCCGTTAATCGACGTCCCACTGTGACTGCCGCTCGTCCTCGACGTCCAATCGAACATTTTGCATGTGTCCACGAAATTGCGGTCTCTCGCTATCCCTCTCTGTTTCGCGCGATTTTTTCCCCTATCTTCTCCTGCTTCTTCCTCTCGTTTTTTTCGGACTCGCTATTCCGAGTATCCTCTATTTTCGTTGTCCCGCAACGTAATTCAATAAATCGTCCTTAAGGCGTCCGCGTGAGAGGCCAGGGCCGAGGGGGAGGACCTTTTCCGTGTGTATATGTATATATACACGCGCGCGAAACGGGCGAAGAAAAAAGGAAGACGACGTCCTTCTCTCATAGCATCCCGAACTCGAGAGAGTCACGCTTCGCGTTTTCGGATCTGGCGCTACGTCGTTTTGTCTTTCTCAACGTTTTCTATTTCGCGACGTTTCGTTTTCCCCTCTTCCCCCGTTGCTCCTCCTATCTCTTCCTATTTGGCTTTCTTTTTTCGCGATTCCGCGATGCAATTCGGATCGAGGAATTCTCTCTTTCTCGCGGCCGTAATTCTCCGAACGCAATCGGCACGATACACAACTGTCGTCCGCACGAACCGATAATTCGTTTCTATTCTATCTATAGATATATAACGGAGAAAATTCTCGCGACACGCAGGATATTCCTCGCTATTCGCACGATCGTCACGGCTCCCCACACCTCGTGCCGGAAAATTTCATTACTCCGGGTTATCCTTTGTCATCCATTTTTTTCTGCTTTTCCTCTCCTAGCTCGAGCTCGGACCCGCGAACGCACGTAGGAAAAACTCTCTTTTTGCCACAATAAACGACGTTCGGAATTTTCCCAGCTCTCTCGCCAGGATAGTTATACCTAAAACGAGTTCACTCCGGTGTACAGCACACACACTTGGAACGTTTTGGCAAGTCACAGCTTGGAATCGTTTCCGAGTCTCCGTGGCGTCTCCGTGTAGTCGCGTTCCGAGTCACGCGTTCTGTTCGCTAGAAAACGAATCGATCATTACAGAAAGAGAGCTAGAGAAGTACGAGAATCGCCTTCTCTCTCTCTCTCTCTCTCTCTTCTTGTGACAGTTCCGACGAGTCCCGCGGAGAGTTTGGATGATCAATCGCTCGGCGCGATTAGCGGCCTATATATACTCCTCGCGTGAAAACTTTCGTTGCCGAGAAGAAAATTTCGAGAAATCGATCGAGAGCTCGATCCGCCACAGCGCTAATTTAACTTCGTAGGCACTTTTGAAATGAACCCGAGCGAGCGTTACAGTCGAAGGGCCGACCGATCGACGCGGCGAGCTCGCGTAATCACGAGTGGGATTATTCTTTTCAGTTCTTTTTTTGCGATTCTAATTACCTTGACAGAGAAACGTACGAGAACGTCAAAGTACGATTAACAGAGGAATTAACGATGTTTCGGATAAAAGGGATCGTATAATTCGCTGAATACTTCAACGAGCTATTTCACGGTGAACGATTTCCGATTTAAAAAATTGAAGAACGGGACAAAAAGCCGATTCCTGTAATACCCAAAACGACATTTTTTTGCTCGACTCGACTGTCAAAAGCTCAAAACGATACTTTCAAAATATCCACGGCGTTTCCAAACAACCCTTCTATTAGCCGAACATCACGGGTGAGCGCGCTTGGGATTTCCAGAATCACGGATGGGCGTTGAAAAATTCACGAAACGCGCGGCATCGTTGCCGAGTGTCAAACGTCGACGTGGCCCGCATTGACTCGCGTCACTCGCGATTACGCCGCCGAAGTCGAACGATATTCCGATGGAATAAAAAAGGAGGGCGCGCGCGACACGTAGCACGTTGCGAATCGACAGCTTTCCGAGATCGCGTAAACTTTACGCGGGTCGTACACGCTCCTGGAATTTCGCTCGCTTATTTTTCCACCGGATGGGTTCTCCGGCTCGCAGTTTCGTGATTTACTCCGAGAGGAAACCGATGAACGGAAATTCACTGCTGAAGTTGACTCGTGGAAGACAAGCCTCGCTAATTACTTCCGTAGCCTGTATTCATGCGAGCCGACCGAATAGCGAACGGGACGCTGTTTACGGAGCGCGCGAAAATTCACTGATATCATTTAACGCCGACGAATCTCCGAATTTTTACGAGACGACAAAGGACTTTGGGAAAAAATAAAAATCATCCGTTTACGCAAGTCGGGCGTGAAAAAATTCGACCATGCCGCGAACCGAGAACGCGAGAGAGAATTCATTCCGTTCCGTGGAGCATTTTTCCGCCGTGACAGTTATGCACTCCGCTAATTACGCTCTCGAGTTTCCGTGCCAACGAGTCACCCACTATTTATTCATTTCGACACACCGCGCGCATTCGAACCCTCGTAGATTTTTTTCGGATTTATTTACATTGTCCACCTTTGAAGAAAATAAAAAAAAAATAAAATTAACTGTGGGAATAACGTGCGCGTATAGAGGAAAATCGAATCAGTCCGAAATTTTAGATTGTTTCATTGATTTCACCTGTGGCGGTTCGATAGATCGAACGTGGCGATCCCGCGCGTATCCCCACGGAGCCTCGACTCCGGAGAATCACGTTTCCTTTACATCGGATTACAGCCTGGAGCTTCAATATTGACGTGAAAAATTACGATAGATATACCCCAGTGCGATTTCACGTATAACAAGATATGTATATTTCCAACTGGGAACTCAGTCGAAATGTCACACTGCGATCCACGAAGATGATAAACTTTTTCGCGTACCAGTACACGTGGAGTCGCGTAAAAGCGGAACCTCACGTTTCGTCTAACTTTGGCGCGCACGGGATTAGCACGCGGCCGTTGTTCCGAGAGCGAGCGAGAGTCTCGGGTAAGCGCGAGCCGTTCGGAGCGCCCGAGTGAACACCGGCCGTGTGCGAGTTGATCGTACGGCACGATCTAGGCGCCCCCGCGAAGCGAGGGAGAGAGAGAGAGAGAGAATCGCTTGTGCGCCGTAGAAGCGCTGTCCCCACTCCCCTCGCCCTCCCCACCCCCCGCGGTAAAAGAACGCGCCTGGAAAACGCACCGTGCGCGCAACGGTGACGCTTTTCCCGTCGGAAATCTCGCTTTTCCACTCACCCCCTTTCCCTCTCGCCCTTCCCGCCAAATAGGACCGAATGCCAATTTTCACGCACAACTTCCCCCCTACGGATTATCGGACGCGTATTTACATCGTACCATCGATTTTTGCTTTTTGGAATTTCATTAGACCGCCTCTCTGCGTCGGTTAACGTTGAATTTCACGGCTGTATAGCGAACGAGGTAGAGGGTATTGGGGGAGGAGGGTGGTTTCGTTCTTAACCTTCCTCTGATTATTCCAACATCTATCTTCGCCGCTCCTTCCCGAGACGTCGAGTTTTCTTCCGCCTCGCTTTTCCAGACCATTTAGTCGTTCTCAAACCGCGAACAGAGCAGTTAGTCTTTTCTTAATACCTCTATTCCTCATCCGGACCGATGGAATACCACTCGCGAGCCGGCATTTATCCTCGAGCCGGAATCACGGAAACGCTACACCGATCGTTCCGTGCTCGCGATTATGATTGCGCCATTAAATTCTCTAAGCGAGGAAAAAATTTCCATCAATTTTCGAATTGAATTAACTTTTGCAACGGCGCTTTGATCGTCCCTTCGTTACGTTTCTATTGTTGGAAACATTCGCAAGTTTCGGTACAGTGCAATTAGTTTCATCATCGTTGAGCTCCACGGATTTTTCTTTGAAAGAAAATGCGGAAAAAAATATATTGTTCTCGCTAGTGTTTAATTTCGTTTTATAAGATTTTTAGGGAACTGTTTGGCGTGTATTCGTTTTAAAAAGAAATATTGTAATTAATGATGTACATTAAACTATCGTCGCTAATTTCGAATGTGCGTATAGATATCCATAATTTAAACAATCTAGCATCGCGCGATGTGAGCAACGAAGATCGCGTATCTCCTTTAATAAACATGAGATTACATCTGAAGCGGGAGAAACGTAGTTGTACATTACGGTTGAATTCGGCAGTACTATACATATTTCTAATTACACATTATACGTAACACGGTGAAACCTATCTTGATATTATTATTATCCATTGTATGAACCCATATCGCGTTCCCAGTAGTTCGACGCAAATTCATATTGTAATGACGTAATTTTCGTAACAATGTGGAATTCGATGCATCGTTTATTCGATCGAATACCTTCGGCTCGACAGTTATTTTTTTCAAGCGCTCTATTTTCGACAAGAATTATTTTCTATAACGATCGATAATTATTTATAACATTAAAAAAAATCTATAAGTATATAGAATGAGATTAAAAGTTTTCATGCGAGAACGATGCACTTGTTTGTTGCGGAAGACAATATCGTACAGATCGTTCTTCAACAATTAACGAATATTACCGTGCTTCATTTTATTCAGCTCTCGAACGAATATCGTATATTTACACATGTTTTTCGGAATCAATATCGCGAAATTTTTTACGCTACCAGCTCAATTTTTCATTATCGCTCAATATGTGTCAATAACAACAACGTCGTAATATGAACTCGTCATTCACATTTTTAATATAGGATATTGCTACCTCTTTTCAAAGAGTTTTTATTGAAATTACCTGATATACATACATATCTCGACAAATAAAAAACGCGATAATCGGCGATTATACATGGATATTTAATTAAATGGACGAATTGTAACATCCCCCGTTTATCATCGAGAAAAATAATAATTCCTCTTTGTACAACGGGATACGGGAGGAATAAAGCTGAAATTTTATTCAAATTACGCGGTGAAACAAATTGTATCGCAATATTAATCATATGAACAGCTTCCGTTCGAAATATAGGTCATTAAAGATACGCGGTAAAGAAATATCGTTTCGCGTAAGAGATTTCGGATGTTTGCTTGCTTTGTCTCTCAATTTCCTCTGGATGAGTAACGAGATGTGCTTATTCAAATCTTGGAATTATCCTCGACTTTATATAATTCCCTTTGGTCGCTTCATCAGCCATAAATTCCCTATTGGCTGGCTGGCGGTTCATATTCATTCAAAGTTTTGCAATAATCGACTCGTGAGTATCTCGACTCGGGTCCGCTACTTCAATATTAACACGTAAACTACTCGGGATCGATTATTCCGTTAGTACTCGTGAACGCAAAGTACTAGCGATACGGAAATAAAGCGTTTCGAGCCTTTTCCTTCGAACGTCACTCGACGACCGGAACGAGCGAATTTCGCGCCCTAGTCAAAATTTCTACAACGTCGTTGCACAATTCAGCTATCAGCGCGACAATTAATCGCGTTGATTAAATTTAGCAAAAACAAATGGCTTGTAATTCATGAATTATATTACTATATCTACAAGGGCGCATTATTCATTACTCGACGCACACTACATACAGCAACAATAAAGTTATTATCGGGACATAATTAGCGCGTCCCAATTCGAGTTGGGCCGAGATTCAAAATATCGCGTATACTATATGTACAGTAGAGTCCGCGTAACCCAAAGCACGTGTTCGCCGCGAAAGCTGTACTATTTTCGTGGGACAGAGGAAGCGGAAATATCGTAGGACGTTGCGCGCTGTATAACGCGACCGAGAGCGTCAATACACGCGAGTACGTAACGGGACTTCCTGAGCTTTGACGGGCGACTCGATACGCGCGCGAGCTCTCGTGGAATATTAATACGCCGGTTAAAGCTCTCCCCCCCCCCCTTCCTCCCACTGGTGGGCCAACTCTGAAATTAGTCCGGGAACGAGAGCGTCGTGCAAGCAGCTGTAGTTTTAAAGCACGCCATGAGAGTAAGAGGGAGAGACAAGAGTCCCACGTCGCGCGCGCAACGAAGCCAACGGTTCCGCGCACTCCTGAGAGTTCCCTCCGTGCATTTCCATTTTCACTCCCCGCTGCCTCCCCGTACTCACGACGATTGAAATTATCCGGCATCGCGATGGTCCTCTTTCGCTCCTCTCAATATTACGTTTTCTCGAGACGCGCCCGAGTTCACCTCTCGCGAATAACGACTGGTAGGTTGGAGATCGTTTTCGAGGGGTTCGTATACCGCGAATCGAGTGTTATCGTTGGGTCGCGACGCGTCTAAATAACTCGCGCTGAGTTTTGCCGGTGTGTTGTCCTTTCCTTCTTAAATAAGCGTCCTACCATCTCGGAGTAATATTGTGTCGAGAGCAGATCCGCAATTCTGAGAGGCAAGCGAGCGAGCGCGTGTATATATAATAACGTCCGCGAGGCAGGGAGTGTTTACGCAAAAAAGATACGAGAACCGCGGCATTCTCGAAATCGCGAGCTTTCGTTTTCGTAACCAGCGGTAAACAAGTTTCCGGGAACAATGGAAGCCCTCCTCGCCCTTGTCCCTCTTTTAATGCCACGCTCCCAACGACTTCCGCGGCGAATGAAATTCTCCACCGCGGCCGCGAAGCGGCGATTGCACCTCGCCCGAAAACTTTTTTAATTCGATAATTAAGGTATAATGTAATCCGAGGTGTACCGAAGCGAGTTTTCGTTGGAAACGCACCGTTGGAGGCGTACCAAATCTAACTATTAATATACCGTGGGAGGTCGATTATTCGAATCGTACGAGACGCGTACGGACGGGTGACAATTATGTATCTCTCATTCATTACTGTTGATTTTCAGAGCGTAATTTTATTCCTCTAATTATGAAACCAGCGAGAGTCGATCCAAATAAACGTCGAGCGAATTAAAAGGACCGCGAGATAAACAATCATCGATTAATAACATTCGCAAATACCAAAATTTATTCTCGAGAGACAATCTCGAGCCGTCCTGGAGAACCGTCCGATTTCCTTCTCGGGAATAACGTCAGCGTCTCCGCGAGGTGGAAATTTCGAGCGAGATAGCGGTCTTCGGAAGTCGTACGTCAAAGGTTATTTTTCCGTGGAAAATCAGCGTGTTACACAAGTGAGAGCGTCTGACTTGTCGCATGCATACCGATGACAGGGACGCGCAGAGGCAATCACTCACGAGACGTACGAATAAAAGCACGCGCGTCGCAAGAAAAATTGAAAAGAACGCGCTTGCCGCGATTTTCGTACGTCCGCGCGCTAATACGAGCCTGACGTACGTTTCAAAAATCGTCAGGAAATTCTCGTCGACACGTACGAGAAGTGTCAACAGTCAATATCGGATATCCCGCGTCGCGATTTATATTTCCAAGGGCTATTTTTTTTCTCCCCTCATTTTCCCGGTTCTTCTGTTTATGCAACCTGGGAGCAATTTCGTGATGAATTCGTCGAGTTCTCCCGGTGTGCTCGAGAAACAAAACTCATTTTGACTCTCTCGGCTGTTTTATCTCGAGCGCGAGAAAAAAGAACGTGTCCTTTTTCCATACAAAAGGATGAGCGAAACGAGACGCGGATTGTTTGCGAGAGGCGGGTGTATATAACTTTCTTCCTCTCTCTCTCTCTCTCTCTCTTTCTCTCTGTCTCTCTTTCTGTCGCACACTCCTAGCGTATTAGTTCATCCGCACCCTCTGTGTACCCGCGGGACGGTTTCTTACAAGCCTCGGACGCGGGTGTCGGGTTGTCAAAGTCGCTGCCGGGAGTCTGAAAAGAGAACGAGAACTACCGGGGTGGAAATGAAAGAAGCCTGGGCGGGTATCGCTACGCGTGATTAATTAAGCGCATAACAATAAAGCACGCGCGAGCGGGAGGGACGAGAATGGCGAGCGGAAATGAGACGGAATAGGACCCAAGCTGCCCGCACCAGACACCTGTAATTCAAGGCGACGAACGAGAACATCCGGCTGCTATTCAATCACAGATCGCGCGACTAATATGTCGTCTATGCCTCTCGCCTCTTGACCTACGCCAATCTCCTCCAATCTACACTCCGATTTTCCATCTTCTTTTTGAACGAACATTCCTCCAATTCCGCATCCATAAAGAACTTTTTTCGAAACCCAGATCCGAACTCGTCATCCAATTCGACTGATACCCTTCAGCTCGCGGGTATGCGAAATCCCATCCAACGCCACACGTAATTTGTTAGCGTGAAACGAAATGAAATAATAAAAAAAGGCCTTTTGAAAAATATCAGAGCAAGTGAGTTGCAGAACAATACGATTGAGTGGCAGTTTTTCATCCGTCAATCGATGGATAACAATACCAACGTCACGTTTTCAGCGCACTCGAGAAGCAAAATAATAGAGCCTACCTAAATCGAATGTAAGATGATATACCATAATTGAGCAACGTTATTTCGCTCGTATAGTATAACCAAATACGGTACGTGGGTATATATTCGCCCGACAGTTCGCGCACCGAACTCGATTCGCCACAGTTGGAGAAAGTCGAATATTGCGAATGGGGGTGAGGCGGTGAATGAATCGTTGTAATTGAGCCAATAATTAAATTATAACGCGTGTGCAGGTGGAACCAGCTGTGTGTGTACATCGAGCAGGAGATGGAGGGAGGTCGCGATTGCGCCAACGGGCGTTCACGCATATAAGAGATTCGAGTGTATAGGCGAATATCCGAACGCGTACGCGCACACGGATAGTCCATGGCGACCCGCGGCCTCGTATTCTGGCATCGGTGCCGCTCGGTTTGACCCGTCCGCGTCGACATCCGGCTACGAGTGCTGTAAGAATGAAGTGCGGCTGGCCAGCGCCGGAAGCGAATGCAGAATCCGCAAACTGCACACGTATATGTATACTAGTCCCTCCTCGCGCCCTCGAGCTCGAGCGCGAATGATGAATGAAACGTAACCCCGGCAACTGGAGCGAACTGACGGGAGGGGCTGGAAGAGGGCCGACCAAACCCGAGCGAAACGAGCTCCGTGACTTTTTCCTTTTTGGCGAGAGCCACTCTCGAATTCGAGAAGAGAGGAGGAGAACGAGAAGGAGTCGAGGGGGAGGACGAGGGGCGGCTTGTGTAGATTTTGTCGACTCCACCGCGGCAACCTCGTACGTACGAAAAACACGAGCCCAGGCCAGCCTTACATAAAGCACATGTCGCTCTGATTAACGCCCGGCGATAAATGGACGCCCAGAGAGAATGAGAGAGAGAGAGAGAGAGAGAGAAATTCGTGATTTAATTTAACCATGAGTGATCGGTGTTTATTTAAGAGCTTCACGCCTGATCGAGAATTAACGCGTGAGGAATTTTGGATCGGGATAATCCGAGTTGGGAGACTCTGCTCGATGTTTACGGATCGATAAATCGAGTTGGTAGATTCTTTCGGGTGGAAAAATACAGAAGTTGGTGTTGCTGAAGTGATAAATTGGAACTGATGAATTAATTGGTTTAATTAACGAAGATAATTAGCCTCGGTTATTATCGCTAAAGTTAGACGCCAAAGGCTGGCTGATTGGGAACTCATTAGAATTTGTAAATCGCATAATATGCGTATTTTATTATATATATGTTGTTTTAAATACACGGTTCATAAAATCTATAAGCATCAATGGAATCGAAATAAATTAGCTTTTATATCTTCTGTGGAAAAGTACGGTATCGACATTTGACAATTCTGTTATCTGTTGTCAGTAAAGTAGAAATCTTCGGCATGCGAATATTTATCCACGAATTTAAGTTATCGGAGCAGATAACAAACATAGTGGTGTTAATATTTTGGAGTGTTAATGACCTCTGACTTATAAATGAGTATTTTTAATCTTGTATGATCTCGTTCAGACTCGTGTAGATCACAATGGATAAATACTTTCTAATTTCTCTTGATTTCTCGCACTTACGTTTTCCTGTGACAGTCGATAATGTCATAAACCAGAATTTGATATATGGCTCGCGACTATCTATGGAGAGCTATTAAGCGAAAATAAGGAAAACTTCCTTTTCATAGAATTTATTTTAATCTGTAATTATAAATTCACAAAAAACACACTTGTGTTTTTTGTATACATAAGCGTAGAATGAAGAACAAAAAGAAGAAACTCGTAAGATAAGACGTGAAGAATTTATAAATCAACGAGGAAAAGATAAACACAAACCAAATACGCGGAATTTCCAGATACGTAGACGGAAAGAACGGAGAAGGACAACCGGTTAAATACGGCTTAAAAACGCCGTAAGACGGTCAGTTGAACTATGGCTTCGAACAGTGTCGGACGGGTATAATGTGTATCGGAATTTCATTTTAATATCGAATATATAAACTAACAGCATATATAACAACAGCATTCCATCATGCTGTCTTCGAGTAAAAATTCACTTTTCGTTTTGTTTGCACTAATCAGCAGTGTTATAAGTGCACCGACCTCTAACACCAAAGACAATGTTGAAACTTGTCAATTATCTGCGAGTTTGAAGCGAGAAATTGATTCTTACGCATCTGTAGTTAACAACATTCTGCATACAGCTGTGAACGGATCGTTTAAAGGAAAAACATGGGACGATCTAGCCTCTTTTACGGATAAATTTGGCCCCAGGTTGACCGGTAGTAAAAATTTAGAAGATTCGATTGATTTCGTATTGCAAAAACTTTCTGATCAGGGGTTAGATAATGTTCATGGCGAAATCGTCAAAGTCCCTCATTGGGTCAGGTAAGAGAATTTTATAAATGAATGAAAATAGTAAATTTCATAGTGCTTGTCTTATTTAGGGGGAAAGAATCCGCTACCTTACTGCATCCCCGGAGAAAAAATATTGCCATGTTGGGTCATGGATATAGCGTTGGTACTCCTCGGGGAGGCATCACGGCTGATGCTATTGTTGTCGATACTTTCGATGAATTAAAGGAGAGAGCAAGCGAAGTCCGCGGAAAAATTGTTGTTTTCAATCAAGAATGGACATCCTATGGAGAATCTGCCGATTACCAAGATAAAGGAGCTTCGGTAGCGGCTGAACTCGGTGCGGTAGCTACATTAGTCAGATCTATCACTCCAGTTTCGTTATATACTCCACACGCTGGCGTGACATTTTATTGGTCAAATGTAACAAAAATTCCAAGTGCCGCTATAACGGTAGAAGACGCAACTCTACTACGAAGAATAGCAGGAAGAGGTAAGTTCGTTAATAACTCATCTGCAATTACAAACATTAACGAATATCTTATTTTCAGGTGAACGACTTGTAATTAATTTGAAAATGGAAGCTCAAAATTTACCTGAAGTCGAATCTCGCAATATCGTAGCCGATATTACTGGCTGTGCTCGTCCAGAAAAAGTAGTTGTAGTTTCTGGTCATATAGATAGTTGGGACGTAGGTGAGGGAGCTATGGACGACGGAGGTGGTACATTCATTTCCTGGAATGCTCTGAGATTGTTGAAACAGTTGAATCTCCATCCAAAAAGAACCGTGAGGTAGGTTTTCTTCGCGTCTGCCCTTTATTTTGTTCAAATTATATTCTCATTAATACGAATAAACAGATTAATCATATGGACTGGTGAAGAATTTGGAATGATCGGTGCCGAACAGTATTTCAACGCTCACAAAGCTGATCAACCTAATCTACAATTCGTGATGGAATCCGACATAGGAACATTCCAGCCTCTTGGCTTAGGAGTTAACGTTAAACCAGAAGTTGAATGTATTTTACGACGAGTTCTAAAATTATTAGCTCCTATTGGAGATCTAGGAATAACGAGACCCAGCGCAGGACCGGATACGGACTTCTGGGCAGACTCAGGAGTACCTACGGGCTCATTATGGGATGATTATTCAAAATACTTCTGGTATCATCACACAAATGCTGATACCATGTTAGTAGAAGATCCGTATTATTTGGATCTGGGAACGGCTATATTTGCAGCGGTGTCTTACGTACTGGCAGATATTTCTGTTGATTTGCCTCACGGTACTTCTGCGACGGGTTGATGTTAAATCAATAATTGACTGAAAAATGAAAAGTTTAACAATAAAATGAATCATTTTTTGAACTTAGTTGCTTCTTTTATTTTTGTTCTCATTAATTATAATTTTTAATATTATGCAAATGTGAATTTACATGTAATCGTATTATTATAAAAATATAGTTTCAAAAATTTAAAACGAGGGATACGAGATAAGAAAAGCGGAAAGAGATAATTGGACGGAGAAAAGATAAACATGCTGTAATTGCGTACATTATTCAGACACGCGAGAGGGGCAAAGAGAGGCAAATGGCAAGTGGACCGTTCAAACTATTATCAAGCAGTCAGTTGAGTCTCGTCTTTATTGTCGTTACCATCCATGATGGATAAGAGTTATGTGTATCGGAATATTACCGTTATTCAATAAATTTGTAAATATTGACAATAAGTTGAGATAGTAATAAGTAATCATGTTGCTTATTACTGTAAATTGCTTTTTTATTTCGTTAACTCTAATTGGAAAAGTTATAAGTGCGCCAACGACTATCTCAGAGAATGAAGTTGATGCTTGTCATATACCTGACAGTTTAATTCGAGAAATTGACTCTTACGGACCTGTAGTTAATTCTATTTTAGAAACTGCTGTCAATGGGTCGTTCAAAGGAAAAACATGGGAAGATTTAGCTCTTTTCGTAGATACTTTTGGCTATAGATTAACGGGAACTAAAAATTTAGAAGACTCCATTGATTATGTATTAAAAAAAGCAACCGAAGGTGGACTCGAAAGTGTTCATGGAGAAGTTGTTAATGTTCCACATTGGGTCAGGTATTGGGTTTCGTGAAAAATAGAATAACATGTTTCTAACCGCATTTTTTTCAGAGGAAAGGAATCCGCAACTCTTTTAGAACCTCGAGAGAAAGATATCGCGATATTAGGATTTGGGTATAGTGTTGGCACTCCCGAAGAGGGAATCACAGCTGAGGCTATTGTTGTCGATACTTTCGATGAACTGAAATCAAGAGCGGAAGAAGCTCGCGGGAAAATCGTTGTGTACAATGAAAAATACACAACGTACGGCGAAACTGTTATTTATCGAAGCGCTGGCGCCACGAGGGCTGCCGAGGTTGGTGCAGTTGCTGCATTAGTTAGATCTATAACACCAGTTTCACTCTATACGCCTCATACCGGTATGCAAACTTACGGTAAAAATGTTACAAAAATCCCGGTAGCCGCTATTACGATAGAAGACGCAACCTTACTGCGACGAATGACTGATAGAGGTGAATCAATTAATAATTGATTATTAATTAAAAGTATTATGAGGGATAAATTTTCAGGCGAGCGTATTGTCATTAACTTGAAAATGCAAGCTCATAGTCTACCTGAAGTCGAATCACGCAATGTCGTAGCCGATATCACTGGATCTAGCCATCCAGAAAAAGTTGTAATAGTGTCGGGTCATATTGACAGTTGGGATGTGGGTCAGGGAGCAATGGACGATGGCGGCGGTGCCTTCATTTCTTGGAACGCTCTGAAATTATTGAAGAGTTTAAATCTTCGCTCAAAAAGGACCATACGGTGAATTTTTTAATTTGTATTTTTTTATAAAAAATAACAAATTTTAATCGTAAAATAATTTTATTTATAAACTGGTAGATTGGTTATGTGGACTGGAGAAGAATTTGGACTGATTGGGTCGGGACAATATTTCGAGGCGCACAAGGCTAATTTGTCAAATGTGCAATTCATAATGGAATCCGATATTGGAACTTTTAAGCCCCTTGGTTTGGGTGTCTCTGTTAAGAAAGATGTTGAGTGTATCTTAAAACGAATCTTAAAATTATTAGCTCCTATTGGAGATGTAGGAATAAAAAGACCGAGCGATGGGCCAGACACAGATTATTGGGCGGATGCTGGAGTTCCGACAGGCTCGTTATGGAATGATAATTCGAAATATTTTTGGTATCACCACTCCAATGCTGACTCCATGTTAATAGAAGATCCGCACAATTTGGATATGGATACAGCATTCTTTGCGGCAATATCGTATGTTTTAGCAGACATTTCTGTCGACTTACCACATGATTCTCCGAAATAAAATTAACCGATAAATTTTAACGAATGAATAAGGTTTAAAATAAATCGTTATACGGAATGAATAAAATTTAGTTCGATACTCAATTGACTCTTTTCTTTATTCGAAAAAGAATAATATACAGACAGCTGCAGCATATAAACTTTTAGGCCCGATAGCCTCGTGGTCTTATAAATTTTTCATCGATAACATCGTAACAACAATTAAAAATAAATATTGACCACGAATAACATCTTTAGGCTTCGCAAGCGCGTTCTTCGATTGGTCTTTCCGATTAACGGATGAACTTGATACGCAGACTGTTTCATACGTCCGACTAGTTATAAGGCTATAAGTTATCTAAATAAGTTTCTGCACTCGATCGGCTTATTGTTACGGCAGAATCCTCTCTCGATACGAAAAATTAATTGATCGTCATCAGTCTCAATACATCAAACAGCTGGTCCATTTTATATCAAAGTATCTTCGTCCTGAGTTGGAAAAATCATCAGCAAAGAATGTTGCGAAGTTGACCTCTGGCTTGATGTTAACAGAGCAGTCTTTTCTCCGCCACTACCGTTCATAGAGCAATCGGGTGAACTGCCGTCGAAAGCCATGTAGTTTGTAGTGGTACTGCTAGTGGATGGCATGTCATTCAAATCCGGAGAGGCAAGCGGTGGTGCATGCGCGTTATTTCCGCTATCCAAGGAAACTATTTGCATGCTGTAAGATTCTCTGTAACCAGATGTACTCGACGTATCCTCGTCCCACGATACATCGGATACTTGCGGATGTAGATGATGATGGTGGTGGTGATGATGATGAGACTGATGTGCACCACTGTAATGTTGCTGCTGTTCGATTGGTATATTGTTTGTTCTCTCCCCATCCGACTGGCGGGTAGATATACTTCTCCTGGATCGAATCGAAGAAGAATCCGAAGGAATATTGAATCCTGAAGGCTCCAATGCTGCTGTTGATGGCAACTGAGTCGCAGACGGACTCGTAGATTGACTTGCCGACGGCACAGCTTGAGCTACGGGTTGAACCACTTGGGATTCTATCGGCTCTGGTTTGACCTGTTTTAAAAAATATTTGTTGTTCGTAATCATAATTGATACTTAATTATTGTAAACTCATGAATTATAAGCTTCATACCTCTATATGCGTTCTCCTACTTTTTCTCAAACGGAATGTTCTTTTACTTTGCCCCATAGATCGTTGTAACCGAGGCCTGTCTGGACGAGACTCTCCTGAACTGTCCTCGTTCGGACTGCTGGGACTCAATTGACTCGTGACGGTTTCGCCTATTGAAACGATTTATAATCAATTAACAAGTAAGAATCCAAACTCATATGACTTCTTCTACTCATGCGAGTTTCGTATTTTTTCCGCGCACACGCGTATTTGTTACGGATGCGTAATCGTATACACTCTTCGCGACACAGAACGTGTAAATGCTATTTTGAGTGAAGTGCCATATTCGCTATAACTAAAGTTGATGTTATATCATCGTGAAATTTTAAATCAAGATTTAAACAATAACTAATCTTCTCACAAACGATTGAATTTTACTGAAACACATGTATCATAATTTTTTCCATTTCTATTGAGTTTTTTTCACATGGACAGTCTTCTTACTAACTGGCTAAGTTGCGTATGCGAAATTTTGCATGAGTACCGATATTTGAACTATAATTTAATTATTCACAATGCAATAGTGAAAAAAGTTTCTTTGCCACTCTCATTAGATAATAGTCTAAGGTAAACTATGAGCTATGATGTACACATGCTTGTGAAAGAAATTTTGTTTGAAACTGTAGTGATGTTCGACACTGGTAGTTATGTTAGATTTGCATATATGCGTGCTATGTATACGTATGTACGACAAAATTTTAATTGTAAATATGCGATGAAATTATCACAGAATTATTGAATTGATTGTATTTTATTTTCGTGAAAACGAGGGCAAAGCTATGTAGAGAGAGAGAGAGTGTGGGTAGATTTTATATTCTTTATAATATGCTTTAAATAACAATGCATTAATTTTACTATATAATCTACAAATTTAATCTCGAATGTGAAAAAAGAAAATATTACATGAATGATAACGTAATCAGTATAAATGTATGATTGGGGATTGGGAATTTACCTGATGAATGTCTAAACTCTACAGAAGAGACAAAACGTAGTTTTGGCGTCTTTTGATGGTATAAGATAGGGTCAGGCTTAACATGGTTACGATCATCGTAAGTAGAAGATGGTTGGGATTTATCTGAAACCATGCCACATCGAACACCTAATGTGAAAGGAAAGACGATCAATGCAGAATAAGACAAACCATTTCTGGGACTTATCTGTGAGACCTTACATATTTCGTGTATGTTCTATGTTTAAGAGTTATGTATCCAGTTCTATCTCCTATTAAGACTTATAAAACATGAGTAATTTTTATTTATCAATAATTAACGTAACCAATTCATCGGTTATGAAGATACGCAAAATATTATTGTACGTTTAATACTAATTACTTGATTTTGAAATTATAAATGAAGACTAATATAATATTAATTTCCTACGAAATTGCTTCGATTCTATATTTTTAACAAACATTAAATCGATCTCGATCAAAAATTTCATGTGTAGTTAAAAATGTTTCCCCATGATTCACGACAATCAGAGATGTCGTATATTATATTTTGTGTGAGAGATTGGAGAAATACACAGCATGAAAGAAGCAGAGTAAAACATGTGAATGTAAGCAAGATTGAAGTAATGTCGGAAAGTTGTATGTAATAGTAATAGTAAAGCAAAAGAAGGTCGAAGCAACTACGTAGTAATATTCTTACTAAAGCATGATAAATGGGATACCAACTGTTGGAAGTTACCATTGTCTAAATACTGCTATGAGTATAGTGTGCTTGGTTTATGTTGCGCACAACATATGAAAAGGGTAGTGATTGTACTTGTAATTATTACTTTTAAAATAGACACCATGAAATGGGATTTTCCAATATAATTTACTTTTTGATACACATAGTATAAATAAGTATTTTTAGTTTAGAAAGTAGAAGAATATGTGATTCCTCTATATGCGTGCTAAGAATTTTATGTAATAATTTTGTGCCAAAGTATAAAGCTTTGTGATTACAAATTGATTTTTTATATATTCGTGCAAACATTCCGATGCCGTTTCACGGTGTCAAAGAGAAGTACAATAAGAAGGTATAATAAGATACGGAGAGGAACTTTAAAGATAGTGAAGACCTTAATGGATTAATTATGAATTAATAAAAAGCGTGAGAGGGGATACACAACAGCAAAAATATTGTAATTTGTGTCCGAATTTGCTTTGCATATCGATCTGCTTACCTCAGTTCCCTAGCTAGCAATGGAAGCAACGTAATGATAATGTATCAATCAAACAACTGAGCAGATATTCCCGGTTTCAATATTTTTAATAAAATTAAAATTCGAAATCATAGAATTCCCGTCTCGATCAAACTTGTAAATGAATTTGCATTTCGTCATTGCAAGGCTCGCTGTGGCAAAATGAAATGATTAAATGTTGCAAAAATTACATGGCTTAAAAATCATGATGAATTTTTTCCAAATAACAATTGCAGAAACAGACTGCAGTACTCTATAGACAATGGCTTAATCCAACTGTGGTAAACGATTTATACCAACTCTTTGATGATGACAACAAAACAGCTGCGAGTAGCTTGCAGTCGTAACGATCGAGTTCAAAATTCAATAGTATTTTTCTTTAGAATAAAAATGAAAGATTTACCTGTAGTCGGTTGATCTGGATGAGAATCACCAGAAAATATTTCGGTGCCCTCGTGAAGAGTGGTAGAGCCTGCACTCATACTTGATACTGACCCTACATTGATCAAAATTTCGAACATTTCAATCGCAAAACTATAAGGCAATAAATGATTTCTTTACCTCGAGGCATGTGTGAACCATTTGGTGCAACTGATGTTTGGCCAGGGTATACTGTTTTAACCGTACTGCTTGAATTAGACGATGGATGAGTTGAATGTTGCACCGACGTTGGAGCTGTAGAATGAGATATTGGAGTCTCTGCTGGTGTTCGATTGATATGGGATCTAGATCCGAGATCACCTGTTAAGAGATCAATAAGAAGAGATGGTCGTTGCGTACGAGGTTGTCCTTCGTTTATGTGCATATCAACAACACTTCGCTTTGGCTCTGGTTGCATTTCATCTGTAAAATTTGAATCATATTCTCTTCATTATACGTGTTTCGTTATAAAATTATTGATCAATCCTATTAGTAAGACTCTACTGACCAAATCTACGATCTTCAATTTCTTCCTTCAAGTCCTTTAACTCGTGAAGGAGGTCCAATAGTAATGAGCTTCGTGATTTTGGTACAGTATTATCCCCATTTATTTTTTCCCGTATAATGGTATGCATGTTTCTCTCGTGTTCCGAGATCGGTGCTTGGCCAATTTTATAAACAATGAATGGTAACATTTGAATATATAAAGCAGTACGATATGTCACCACAAATTCCAAAAAATTCCATAAGTATATCGAAGCTTCATTACGTTTATTCAAAAGACGCATTGTTCTCAATATCTTTGGCCATTCTGTTTTCAATTCAGTTTCAAAACATATTGTCATGATTTTAAGAGCTACAACAAAAAATATAATATGTTAGAGAAACGGATTTGTTATAAAATTACAAACTAATTTAAACTTTTTGTACCTAAAAAGGCCACTTGATAAAGAGTCAATGATGTTTTTGTCAATGATTTAGTATCTCTCGCCGCAAAAGTTAAGCTTCCAGTTCTTGCATCAGCGGTGGTTTTTGAATGTTGTGTTGCCATCGGTATCGCTTTGGCACTAGTTGGCCATAGTGTATTTAATACCGCGATCAAAGCAAAACTTATATCTTGTTGTCTCAATTTTGGTACATCTATATAAAATATATATCAATGTAATTCGTTTTTTAAGTAACTTGAATGTCATACGCAATGATTCATACCTTTTCTTCCAGTTCCCACACGTAAAAATAGTGGGATCAATAAATTAAGGAGTAAGTTCTCGGTTCGAGTTTGTGAGGCGAACATTGCTGGTCCACCACAAACATTTTCTAATGAATAGCCTTCGCCTAGAGAAATCACTTGTAATGCTGTTAAGCGTAGGACTGTTGAACAAAAATGTTGCGGAGGTATTTTGCTCATGAGAGCTGCTGATGAAGCAGATGTAACATCCTCAGGTGGAGTATAACCAATTACTAGGGACTGAAATATATTATTCTGGTATAAATGAAATATTCTACTTTAAACACGAATTAATATTGATATAATTATACCTGGCAAGTTGTCAATAGTGTTTTCAAGTATTGATAATGCGCTATGTAAGGGCATTTGACAAGTGTTTCGTAAACTCCTTTGAGAAGATCACTAGCCGCAGCCCAATCAGTATTTCTACGAATTGAAGCTTTTTTATGTATTTTACTAAAAGTTTTATCGAGCCGTCGTAATATAATAGTTAATGCTGGTCGCATATCATCATTCGACCATTCTGTCGATGGAAGTATGTCATTCATATATCTTCTCAGACCACGACATCCCATGGTTGTAGGATCGTAAGGTGAAATCTTTAATAAACTATGAGCAATATCGGCTAATCTCTGTAAATAAGATAAGTTAATCCAATTATTATTATTACCATTATTATTATTATGTACCTTTAAGTATGAAAAACTTACCACATGACATTTTGAATCTAACAGTTCAATAGTTTTTCCATCTTGTGATTTTTTATTAAGTTCAATTAGTCGAACTGAGCAACGAGCCACAAACTCTCCTACCATATTGAGAAGAGTATCTCGAGGTCTTCTGAACTCATTTTTGTGTGAACTTTCGCTATCGTCATTATCTCTTTCGTAGAAGTGCTTCACCCGATGCTCAATATATTTATTTGTGTGGCCATCCTCATCAAAATCATAACCAGGGGAGTATGGACCTTTGCCATATGTTCTTTGACTAGAACCCTTGTGCTCCGGACTAGACTTCTGAGGTCCATTGTATAATCTAATATTCAAATGAATATCATTTATAAAATTAGTTTTTCAAAAATTACAAATATTAAAATACTTACTTTGTCAGAGCTTCAGAATTATTCACAAGAGTTCTTACAGCTATGGCTAATTGATTGATAATTTCTTTTTCTGTTTTGCCCTCTTTGTTATACGTTGGAAATTGAATTTGTTTAACGTAACATGGTAAAATGGCTTCTAAGATAGTCTGAAATGAAATAGAACTCATAAATATAGTTAAAATTTCATTTATATTCTTAAAAGATTGAAACCAATAAAAATAAAATAATTACCAACATCTGCTGTCCTCGAATAGTATCAGCTGCGTAAGCTATTACCATTACACAGAGAGATATACAATCTAAAACTGTAACCATTTCATTTTCATCGTGATAGCAAAAATCAATTGCTTTCAAAGGTTTCTCTTCTTTCACTAATTCCCCTATATTCAATGGATCTGGAGATGGAGTCTCTAAACTTAATAGAAGATTAAATAAACAAGTCGAAGGAACCTGAAAAAAATAGTATTTATTCTATTCTTATATTTTAAATTATTTTTTTATATCAAAAAGTAATAAAATACCTTATGAGCTTCTCCATGTATACTTATTTCATCTGTATCTAATATAGTAGAAACACTTCCAAACATCTGAAGTATAAAAGGCTTTCTATTCATTAAATAGAATTGTTTAACAGCATATTCAACAGTTGTGGTAACTAATTTGTTTGTCTGATGTGTAGAGTACAATTGCAGTAATGTTGGCATAATCAAAAGGTACCCATTGGTTGAAAAAATATTCTTGAAGTTATGAGCTGCGTTAATGTATGTTGCTACTACATAGCGTAAAATACATGAATCTTCACTATGTAGAATCACAGCACCGTTTAATACGTTAAGAAATAGATGAATATCGCCAGAATATGCAAAATTTCCAGCCATCGCTTCAAACATTCTAGCTATTAATCTGACCCACATGAATTTATGCATTACATCTAATCCAAGTAATTCCTAGAAAATATATATTATATAAGTTAATTATGAATAAATTTAGAATGAATTAAATTATGAAATTAACACATTACCCTGCCGATTTCACCACCTTTATACAAATCTAAATTAGCTTCTAAAGCTTTTCTAGGAAAAGATGGTAATTTCATTAATTCTTCGTGAAGAAATACGACTCTTTGAACTACCATATCAACGTTTTTTAAAATGGCCCACGTCAGTAATACTTTTCCAATTTCAACAAATTTATGCATCAACTCCTGCTTTTGTAGAGCATTAAATGCTTCTTCTGGTTTCATATGAACAAGTTCTATTTGTGGATATTGAGATCTCTTGAAAAAGTAATGATCTCTGACATAAGCCGATGAATTGTGAATCTGATCTGCATATACGAATAATTTGCTTTTAAAATTATAGTCGATCAAAAATAGATAAGAATAATTTAATCGGATAATACCAACGTGTTTTGTGATCTACTAAAAAATATTCTCTGTGTTTCGATTCCTCAATTCCAAAAAAATCTAAAGATTCTCGCAAAATTTGACAGAACTGAGTATCTTCTTGTACAGGAAATTGCGAAGGTATTCCACCAGCATCAGGATCTTGTGGACCATGGACAATAATTTTCTTTGCAGAGGGAACATTAGCTGTTAACAAAATCGATGCATCACATTGTTCTTTTCGCAAGATTTGCTTCAAATCCTTGAACATTATCCCATGAACACTATGTACCACCTGAAATTAAAAATTATCTGAATAAAAACATTCTAGTTGATATTCCTTTCAATGAGGAAGTAGAATTGATTAAATACCATCCATAAAATAGATAATGCAGTTCCGATCAATTTCTGACCTTCTTCGTGTGGCGTACGCACATAAAACATTACGTAACCAATAATACAATTATATAAAGCAAATGCTGCTTGCTGTGGAAGTTTCGGTACAAATCTGATGAGGTGTCGTAATATTTTGAACATTAATTCTTGTTTTTCTCGAGTAAGCCTTTCTAGAACGTAGCGAAGAAATAGTGCACTATCCTCGACCAGACAGTTCCAAATTACCTAAGAATTCAAATTTTTTATAGTAATGTAAATTGTTCTTAAAATATTTTCACAAGTTATTTTACCTGATAAGCAATTTCATAAACTGCATTGCCGTCGTCAGAAACCGCTGCATCGTCTAGAAGATTGATTATTTGAATAGTAGCAGAGCATAACGACGAAGGAAATAGAGAGAGAACTGATTGCACATGATGAGCAGTATTTCTTTGTGTCGTTTCTGCAGCATCTTCATCCCCTTTATTATGGAACAAAATGCGTCAAATTCTTTCTTCAATTAGATTATATTTAATATATTACCTTCGTCGTGATCGTCGCTAGCAGGACTTGGTTCATAAGCCGCTTGAACGGTTATTGGTATCATGGTTATCAGAAAATTTTCCCTCTCTTCTCTTTTTTTATCATCTTGAGCTTGGAGAGCTTTTTTAATTAATTCTGTTTGTTGTTTTTTACGCGTTTTCGTGGCAGTTACTAACGACCTCTAAAACATTTAATTATATATGTATTCATTTATTGATTGTTTATTTCTCTTCTATTGAAATTAAAAAACTTACATGTCTCTCCTGATTTATTGTAACTTCCTCAACTTTCGTTTTCACTTGTGGCATCCATGGCGGATCAACCACTGGCAGCGATTCGATTCCAATTTTCGGGGATGGCAGAGTGAACTCGATTCCCGGAGGTGGCACTTTGAACGTAGAGTGAGCAGCTTCTTCCATACGTGGCCAAACTTGGAATCGCAATTTCCACAATACTTGAAATCTCAAGATGGCGTTTATACGAACAGATGTGCTGCTATGCTGTAGCCCATGATGCATTATTTCACTAGCTTGATTGGGAGCTCGAACAGCCGCCACGATGAACAAAGCAGCTGCCGAAGCAGCCACCTCTTGATTAGACTCGAGCAACAGTTCCCAGGCAACTGGTAATATTTCGACGAACATATCTTCGGACATAACCACAGCTCCTTTAACGAGAGTAGCTATGGGGGCGTGAAAACCATCCTTTACTTGATTCTTTATGTAATTCAAAATGGCAGGAGTCTCTTTCTCGGAGTCGTTAACATCGTTTGTGCCTGACTTTTTCGACGTTTCTTTGCCATGTTCCGAATCCTGTTCTGCCAAATCTTTCGATGAATCTCTTTGTCCTCCAGTGAGTCTACCCGATTGAGATCCGTCCAGATTTTTATCAACCCTGAAAATTCATAAAAATTAAACACCGAATTATTATCGGTTGTATTTTTGAGACTTACTTGTATTTTCGCCCAACGCTATCTTTTCTTCGTACCGGTGATACTTGGGTACTGGTTTGCTCCGATACTTTACGGCTTCGTTTCTCCTTCTTTCCGTTTTTCTTATCCAAGTTTGTGTGGAACATACCGGTGCCGTTTAGAATTCCAAATTCCTCACCGTATATTTTTCGTACAGATTTTATTAATTTACTGCTAGCGCGCATTTGACGCCGATGGCAGAAAGGGTGGCAGAAATTTTGGTGGGAGCAATAAAAATTAAATGAGTTTGAAACCTGCACTAATACTTTTAGCCACGGAAAATTTTTGTTCATTTCATCGGTTTCGTTACTGTCACTGGGACTCTCTGGTGGTTGATCGTCGCTGAGAATACCCGGAGATTCTTCTCCACTCACTTCGCCACAGTAACCAGGTTCCGAAGTGTCACTGCGGTCTGACAACGAACTAACTTTTCTTTTTGATTGAATAGAATCTGCTCGTTTGACTGTATAGGCCTCACATTCAATATCCTTTCCTTCTTTGGTATTTCGCCGTAACTTCAAACTTCTCTTTTTGAAAGAACCAGTCGCATTGCCGCCAGTACCTCTTCGTAATAAAAAGGGACGTCCCTGAGGAGCTTGCACTCTCTTTGCTTTTTCTTTTTCTAAATTCTGATTATCTTCTCCTTGAATCGTCACTGTAGATTTACTACTTCCTTCGGATTCATTATCTGGCTCGTATAAAACGAAGCTAATTTTTCGCTGCATTTCTAAAAAAAAATCAGCAATGATTTAGTGACATAAAATACAATTATTCGAATAAACTGATTACCATTCGTTTCGCGATCTCCAGCAATGGATTGCAAACTCTGAGCGGAAGCCTGAGAATGTCCCATAGAAGAGAGAGCTACGCTCCATCTACGATTAGCTTCACGACTAATCATTCTTTCCCATGGTTGTGGACGTTCTTTAATCAGCATTTTGTTCGATTTAGGTAAACTTTGATAAGTTTCTCTTAGAAATGCTGTTATTTCAAGCAATAGAACACAGGCTACTAATCTCAAAGCCATGGGGCACTGTGATCCATAACAATTTATACTAGCTATAAAAACAAATCATTTTTTAAGATAATAACAACATTTTCCTTCGTTCAATATAATTACATTCGTCTAGAAAATCCTCCTCTTCGTCTTCCACTACTAATTCACGCTGCTTTGTTTCATCATTCAAAACAGTGAGGACTTGATCGATGTTCTGTTTATCTTCCTGCATCAATTCTTCTAATCTGGCACCAATAGCCTTGAAAAATTAAATTAATGAATTTTTTTATAACGGATTTAAAAAATTCGTCGTATAAAGTACCTCGGCCCATTGATAAAATAACTGCCCCGCAGTACGTTGTAGTACATGAATTCGCCTGAGAGCTGGACGATTTCCTAAAGAAACTGATGGTCTGAACGTTGGAAAATTTGTTTTCATCCAGGCAGGCCAATGTCCTTTATTGCATTGATGTACTAAATGCGCACACTCTAGCATAATAGAAGCACGGGCTACTACAGGTGCGTAAGGCTGTACGATGAGGAAATATTTTTTAACGATAGTTATGGGTACATTTTCATTACGAAAATAATTATCTCACCAAATCTAACAGAGCTGCGAGTAAATGATGATCAGGGACAGACCCTGGTTGACACGTTTCTAATAAAAATGAAAAACGTGCCATTCCTTCTGAGATTGATGAGATAGAAACTAGTCTCCTTTCCTTGAGAACTACAAATTCCGATTCTCTAGAAGCATCACCAAGTTCCAAAGAGTTTCTCCTACTGAAATCTATGATCGAATTGAAATTAATGAGTACACTTTACCGTAATTTATAACTTAAAATTTGTACGTACAACTACCAGGTGCCTCTTCTAAGCTCTCCTTTTTCTTACTCTTCATAAATCCAATTTTATTCAACTGGTCTTCCATTCTTCGTTTGGCCTTTTGAAGAGTATGTCCAACGCTATACAAATTTCAAGAGAAAATTAATTCATCAAATTTAATTTTAAAGCAGATGAACCACAAATAGAACTTACCCTCTACTCGACCGTGATGTCGAACGATAATGACCGTGATGGAAACTGGACTGCCTCGGAAAGGTTCCATCCGTTGGAGACTCGCTACTTTCATGGCTATCTGTTGATTCTGTTCTCCCATACTCTTTTCGAAACCAATTGACTTTTAAAACAATATAAATATTTTGTAAGAATAATATTAGAACTAATTTTAATATGTTTTTCGTCTGCATACCTATACCACCAATTGGAAAACGTCCTGTTTTTCTCGTTTTACCCAATCCATAACTAGGATCACCTATACCTAAATTTCTTTCGCTCTGTCTGGGAGTTAATACATGATGTTTTTTTCTTATATTTCCTAAAGGACTTTGACTAACTTTGGCAGTTTCTTCGCTCAGTTCCGTTTCCAGTAAACTCTAATTTGTAAATGTTTTGTAATAAATAATTAATGAATATTATTCGCTTCAAATTAACTAAAACTTACTGCACAGGTAGACGATGTACTCCTTTTTTTGAATAAAAATTTCCTGCTACCTCTATCATCTACCGTATAACAAGTGCCGCCTCCTAAATCGGATTGTTCAACCATATCGGATTGATGGATATGTCTATAATACAAAAAAAATATAAAATTATTTCCCTGTCATTTCATATTTCGACAACAAATTTTTACCTTATAACACGTGTAGTTTGAACATTACTGTTGCATCTTTTATTTGGACGATCGGCTGAGTCAAGGATACTGCTAAGTGCAACTCTGCGAAATACTCCGCCGTGAGTTTCCTTTACGTACGTCATGAATTGCCTTATATCGCAATACATGCCGATATTTTCTTGCGATTTGAGCTCTTTGATCGACTTAATAAAACGCGTAACGAGAGCCTTGAAAACGCAAGAAATTATTTGACCTTCGATGCCTTTTGCTCCATAACTACTACTAGCGTAAGGTGCATTGGCGGGGTTAATCGAGGCACCCGCTGTAATTCCAGCTCCAGCTGTTGGTGCCGATGGTGTTCCTCCGGTGCCGCTGGTAGTTCCGGCTCCGAAATTTGTCGCATATCCGCTTTGCGTCGCCGCATCCGGCGACTTGTTGGATCCTCGCTTCTGACCTGTTGTTGGAAAATGAAAAATTCCTGCACTTCTATTATCTCGGTTTGAACTCGGAAATTGGAAAAAGCATTGCGTAGCTTGTCTTTTTTAAATTTGGAAGCGCAAAAGCATAAAAACTATGCTTGATGTTCTCTCTCTCTATAAGCGAGGCCGAATGTCAATTTTATTTTACTCACTAAGTGGGGATAATAACGAACTTGGATCTAAGCAGAATCCAACGTAAGCGTGGAAAAAATCGAGAATCTCCGGTATAGGTTGATCTCGAATCATTCCCTTTAAGAAACGTGAAAATTGTTTCGAATTGGATCGATGCAATTTCCCAAGAATGGTCTGCACTTGAGCACGATTGAAGTCCGCCTGTGGACCGCGTATGCCAACCGCACAGCCGTGAGGGCAACCCAGATGTTTGATAACCCGAATTACACAACTGAGGAGCAGGTTGTGTGGAGTTGGCTTCCCGTTGAATTCGTATCTGTGGTCGTATTCATTTGTCGGAGAATCGTGTTTCCTCCCTTCATCTGCTTTATCAACAGCAATGCCAGATCCTGTTAATTAAACATTTTATTTATAAAATGAATTCAGACTAGTTATCGTTTTTAAAGAACACTACGTTACCTGCATTACTGCCCAAGTTATCATCACGATTTCGTTGCTTCATTACTCCCATATCTATCAGCAATTCTACCATATTTAAAATGATTTCGCAAACTCTAATAGTACAGTGAGTATTGTCACGTAGAGCAACCGCGTGAACAGCCTATAATTTTTAAAAATTAGATGTGATATAATAAATTTAATATTAATAAAAATGGTACCTTCAAAACAATATAATAATCAATATCGCCATCTTTCGTAATATAACAACTAGAACCAGGAGCCTCTGGAGTTTCATCGCTGGTATAAGTTATATTCGAGTCGGTTTGCGACCTCGTGAGGCTTGGTTTTCTTTCGTAATCCAAACGACTCCCTTGAATACTGATAGCATCCAGTTGACTGTCGATCGATCCCTAATTGATAAATTTATATGAAAATAATGGCGTGACATTGATTTTTAATTCAGTCTCAATCAACTCACATGACGTTTGATGTAATCTGGGGATGGTGTAGGCGTATGCTCCGTCACGGTAATAATGGGGTTGGGAGCTGTATATGACTGACTATAGAACCGACTTTCTTTCCTCTCCATACGCGTATCACCAGCATACCTATGAATTAGAAGTTGTTAATAATCGATCTTCTAACGAGACTCCTCATGCGGTTTGCCGAAAGAAACCCTAATCAAGCTCTAACTCATAACTCCCAGCTATGCTTGTGCGATAGTGACAAAGCCTTCATGCCAATTAACTATCATTGCTATTATATCGTTGCAAGATATTTTTTTTCACAAACTGATATATTATTTATATAATATCAACTCTAGTGTAAATTCTATTTTTATAAACTATTTATCATGCAAAAAATTAAAACTCATTTTTGGTTTTTTATCCAATTATCATTTTTATTTTATAATAAATAAAAAGAAAATTTTGTGTGTGTATCATTCATTCTTCGATTAGAAAAGGATCCGGGCTTGAAAACTATAGTAGTCTTGATGAATAAATTATGGTTTTTTCGAGATTTATTACGCGAATAGTTTAATTTCTTCGTGGAAATTTCTGCCTGTGTGAAAAAAAATGTGCGCCCTACCGAATTCTAGTAAAGCTCGAAAAAGAAGCGTGTGTATACCGAACTGCAGTACGGAACATCCTTCGAATGATGTTGATGACTTACCCTCCCGCGGTCAGCTCGTTAATCAAGCAGCTGAGCACGAGTTTAGAGGTGAAAGGACGAACGATAGAGAGAAAAGACACATACAGAGAAAAAAAATTACGCATAAGTTTGATCAGAGTCTTATTGATATGTAAATGATAAACTATGTCTTGAGAACGCGATTTTTTCGGTGTTGGGTAGAAAATTATAAAAATAAATTAATAACAATTTGACTATTCAAATTGAATACTTTAAAAGTTTGAAAAAAAAACACATTTTCAGACGATTCCAATACTGCTAATTATTACATCTACAAATATTCCTTTTCATTCCAAAAAATAATACATTCATATAATTCAATTTTTCCCTACGATCTACCCAACACTGATAAGTCTAATATTATCAGAATTATCATTTCATCAAAGTAATAAAATTCGTTACTATCGCTATGATTACTGATAATTTGAGATCGATCGTTTTATTTTGAACAACTACTGACGAAATCCCAACATGAATTACTCAATGTGTTTAATAAAATAATCAAACCTCGTTATTTTGTCAACTAAAGGTTGCAGCTATGTATTACTTTACAAAAGTATATACACACGTTACGTACTAACCAGTGTTGAAATTGTAATTCTCCTTCATAAATTGTATTTAATTTTTTATGTTTCAGAAACGCGTGTATGTACACATAATACAGTTAAGCAAAGAGATAGAACAGAGACAGAAGATAATAGCTTAATATTTGAGATAATATAAAAATACCTTAAACTCGGCATGCTCTTTCCTTTGATTAAGTTTGTGGGATGTTTCATTAGATCTACATCTTTCGCATCAAATGTTTTTGAGCTAGAAGTTGGTCTCATATCCTCGCCTGTGTCCAAACTTCGATGAGATTCCTGTGGATAAAGCAATAAATGCAACGAATAATTCTGATAAAAACAGTAATATGAATAATCGAACTAATACCTGCTTAAATAAAGGTTTTGGCTCATCCTGGCCAATTTTTTCTAGAGCCTTTTCTGATTTCGATAAAATTTTAGTTTCTACGAAAGCTTTGAGATCAGCCATTTTCATTCGTTTCTTCGTTTTTTCACTACCCCGCCTTGTATGACTAGTATCATTTTCTTGACCTTCGAAATTATTTATGGTTTCATGAATCATAATTACATGAAATAAAAATTTGTTGTATAAGATTCATTCTGTTCATACTTGTCGTTGAAGTAGGATCCCGATTTTCCGGCACTTCGATGAAATCTTTCAAATCGTCCTTCTTCTTACTTTCAGGGCTTTGATAGATTGAAACTTCTATGGTTGGAATGGGTAACGAATTGCTACGTCGACGTGGCATTTGCTGCACTGAACTATCCTCGTTGATTCTTCGTAAACTAAGAAAAAAATTCGAACTTGTTCAAATCCATTTTTTTCTATGAATTGTATATTCACTTACCGATGATACAAAAATTGAAGTGCCCAAAACACTCCTTCCTCTTGCCATTGTAGTACAAAAAGACACCTGAGTACAGCAACGTCTAAAAAAGTCGCTGTTCGTGAATATAAATCCACAGCTGCACCGGAAGTTCCAGACTGCGCCGAGGCCGCATCGCCTGGAGAAGTTTGCCGCTGTTGGCTCAAAGATTTCAATTTTGATGTTTCTTGCCCCTCTTTCTCCGATTTGTGAATTTTTTCGTCTTTGTCTTTATCAGAGCTGATTCAGAAATATTTTTCTTGATTAAAAATTTTGAAAAGAGATGTTAAATGATTAACTAACCTTCCTTTGTAAGGTTTTCCACGATATTGCTTGCACGTTTCTAATCCCGAAATTGCAGTAACTTGCTCAATGGTTAAGGAACGACTTGACGAACTACTCAGCTTGCCCATCGCAACGTGAAAAATGCTTGCTTCGCCCGCGAAAATTGTAGAAATTTCTTTCACGCCATCCATAGTTTTGTCAGATTCGCTGAGTGAAGGCAATCTAAATATCACCTGAAATTATGAATCAGTATTTAAAGAAATAGGAATTATTTTTTTCGATAGTGTACATACCATGTGCTCATCTTCAGCTCCTGAACTCTCTTCAGGGATAGTTTCAGGAAATGCTGTATCCTTTGGCGACGAAACCCACGCGCTCTGTAATGTATTTATTTATGAAAAGAATATTAAAGTTATAGATTGACCGAAACTTACATCATCATCTGACTGCTTTTGTTGCATATTTTGTTCCGAGAAGCACATGCTGTTAGATTGACTAAGTGGGCTTTCTGCAGCTAAAAATACAAAATTAATAACATCAATTCAGGCATTTCAACGAATAGCGTCTCACTTACTTCCTCCAACAAAAACTTCGTCCGATAAGAGATTAACTTTTGTAGTTTTGAAAGCCCGACTCCACAAAAAGCGAGGTTTAGGTCGACATGGGGCTGTGAAGCATAGAGCATCGGGGTGCCGGCATTCACACAAAGCTGTCCATATTTTCAAACCATTTTCCAATCGCAAATTTGTTTTGAAATCAATATCCTTCAAATGATTACAAAGAGGAGCGAATAGATATACGAACAGCTGAAATAATTTTAAAAGATATTTAATTTTTATAAAAATTCCAAAAAATTCATTAATTACCGTCATAGTGGGAATGGAAAACAGATAATAAAAAGGATTTCCAGCATCTGTATCAGATTCTGCACATTCCTCAGCGGCATCCAATAAAATCCAGTGTAAGATATAAAGAAGCGTGCTTTCCAACGGACCCAGAGTTTGAAAATCCTTCCTTAAAATAAAAAAACTCTTCTGTTGAACACCGAAGCCTTACGAGGGTGAGTAATATGTCTCCTCATTTACCTATTGTGCAAAATATTGGCCGTAGCGTGAAGAACATAAGGGAGGGCTGCTTGAATCAACCGCCACCGTGGCACAGTGCCCAATATCAGACTCAGCGAGGGTGTTAAATCATTGTGCAAGTTTTGGACCAACACTTTTTCTAAAGACTGATAAAAAATCGAGTCAGTTTTTTAAGCTTCTATCGGGTAAAAGGGTATATTCATACACGAAACTTACTGTACACGCTTCCTTCATTTCCTGAATGCAGCAGTAAAACGGAAAATTGGAATCAATTCTTTATCGATTTTGATAATTACGAACAATATATTTCATAGAAAAGAGTAAAATATTACCTACATAAAAAATTGAATGAAAAAAAAAATAAATTTACGATTATCAATTACTCAAGAATTCATAACATTTTTATAAAAAAATAAACCATTACAACTTCTAAACATGATTAAAATTGTCAACAAATTACAGAATTAAAATCTTTCCATCTTGAATGGACTGACCTTTGTACCAAGAAAATTAATTGAACAAATATGGCTGAACTTTTATTACAAGTTCAGTATGAGAGAAAAATATAAATATATGCTCTCATGCATTTATGTCGATGATGTATACCTGTTGTTGTAATAAAAAAATGATTAAAATTATGTACGAGGACCATGTAAAACGTGTAAGCATGCAATGCAGGTAGGTAGGTATCAGCCAGCCTAGCAAACTTACATGATGGCCTGGCGCGAATTGACAGAACTGCATGTGACACGTGGAGGCGGCCGCGTGAAGGAGGTTATTTTGTTAGTGCAAGTCAATTTGTTTTAATTTGACATCGCAAAAGAGAGGTTCTAGGGTATTTAGTATATATTATCAGCCTGTTCACATCAAAATTGGATCATACATTCACGAAAATTGATGTTTTTCATTTAAAGAAAATAATTACGTATTTCTGAATAAGCAGAGTCACAGTTTCTCTTCGTATAACAGCTCAGTATCGCTATATATGCTTTGTATTATTGTGAGCATAAAAAAAACCTATAAATTAATAAAATATACATTTGACAAGAAGCGCGTGTCAGCACGTTTATACGTAAATCACAAAAGCACGAGTGATATTTCCCTTTGTCGTCTTGTCGTCCTATCGGTAATAATAAAAAGCATGTAACTAATTCTAATATTGCATCGCGGTGTTAATTCGATTCAATCTATTTTACAATACGTCTAAATTGCAAACAGACATTTTCATTTTTATAATTACACGTCCGAATAATTTGTTTTCGTAATTGTGTTGAAAGCACGCCATTAAAAGCTCAATTCATTCAAACTCGCACGTATTCGCGTTTACATCCCGCTCATTTGTCCGGCGATCTTATGTACTCATTAAGTAATTCTCATTCACTCGGTCGCACGAAATTCGATATCTTGCAGAGTTCATTTTTATAGCTATCGAAATTAAATCTTACCGCGCAAGATGCTTCGTGAAGTTTGCCAAGTTTAGCTCGAATGAACGGCCTAAAACACGATATATAAAAATATTTGAACGTAATTGAAATTCGAGCAAAAAGAAAAAGTCTTGATACCTCAACTGGCGCCATAGAAACATCTGCACAGGAATGGGCAAAGTCTGCTCACCGAGACCCCCATCCAGCGAGCGTTGTCTATCCATTGCGTATTAAGCAAAACCTGAATCTCGAAAGCACGGAATTACGTAATTGACAATATTCTCGCGAACGCACCAGTGCGAGAGAAAAAAAACCACGTGTCTCACCTGACGTTTTAACCATCACCTTCCACAAACGACACTCGATAACGAAACTTCACGCATTTGCCTTCGGTGTCGGATGAAATCTACTAATCCATAATCCTCAGCTGGATTCCACCGAACGTAATCTCGAAAGGGATCTTCGGCATCGACCAAGGCGTAACGTTTCCTATCATTTACGGAACGAGACCGAACTCGTCCGGAATTCCCTGAAGAAACGCGCAGAGAGGAATTCTTCGACGCAATCCGATGGTAGTCGAGGGTTGACAGAGACTCGGTGCGAGAAAGATCACGTGCCACTCGGCCTAGTGACACAGTTGCATCATGTTGGCAGGTATAAGCGCCACCAGACCGATGGGGATGCACCGCCAAGCTAGGATTGTGAGTGACTGAAAGAGGGACGCCGAGAGGAGAGTACACGCCGTGCGCGAGAGGGTAGGATGGAAGTGCGCGCGCGACTCTCGGGAAATCCAATGCGCCGGTCGTTCCATCGATCAGCCCAGGAATCTGCCTGCTGGACCACCTCTATTCTCCCGCCACCCCTACGCGATCCCTACCAACCCATTCACCCACCTAACACGTCGACGGTACTGCCACGCAGGCGGACGCTCCTTTTTCTGATATCGTCGCAGTTTACAACGTAAATTTCAGAGAAACAACAAGAGGTGGATAGTTTTTGTTCCTGGTTTATTTAATTCTGTCATGTATTCAAGCTTATTCATCCTCTGCACAAATTTTATATTAAAAAATAATTTATTTTGAAAATTATTCAGTTTTTGATTTTTTGTATTGTAATAAACGAAATTAAAATTATTATACCTTTTTCATAATCATAAATATTTTATAATATAAAATGTTGATTTATTCGTCGAATAAAATTTGTCCGTTGGTAATTTTTAGATCGACTTCGAAAATAAATTCATTCTCGGATTTTGTTATTACGCCAAATTTTTCTCTCCTTGTTACAGGAATTATTTCCACGGTAACTTCAGGTCTCGAATCGTTCTTCTTTATTGAGTCTTCTAATTCGATGAGAATGGCTTGACAAACGTCAGACCAGAAATCTTTCTTATCGGGATGCAGCTTTTGAACTAATTGCTCGAAACTTTGCCAATCCATTTCATCTTGAATTGACAAGAAGTTATTTATGAACGGTTGCTCTCTCGAATTCACATCCTTTTCGATTTGTTTTTTTGCTGGAATACATTTTTTAAGGATTTTCGCGATTGAGAATCGCTTATTCTCCGATGAATGTAAAGAATGCTTAGTCTTAACTTTTTTATCTGCAGAATGGGAACCATCGTGCTTCTTTAAAGAATTATTTTCTTCCAAGCTAATGAATCCATTTTTTAACAATGGATTACCACTACTACCAAATAATTCTGGAACAAAATCTCCGCCACATAAATTCGGTGCAAGAGTTTCTCTCAACCAAAACCCAGATTGAAAATACGGTCTTGATGACAATTTTTCAGAATGTGAATTTGTATCAGATATGAACATTTTATCAATTTGTAATTTCTGATTTAAAATTTGATCAGTCATTATGGCATCGGAGTTTTTTTTTTAATAAAAAGAGAAAAATAATTTGTAAATAGTTACGAAAACTTTACTAAATTACTACCATAATATTTAAAAACAAAAAAGAACTTGAACGGATCTCCGATTCATTTCGAACAATCGATATATTATTTCTGTCTGGTATCGATCAAAAGTGACGATCGCGAGCAAATGTCACAATAAAAAATTTAACATCATTTTCAAGGCATAAAACAATCTAAAATAACATTTAACGAAATTCGAGGTTCACACGATGGTCGAATCTTTCGCGAAAGGCCTGGTGAATAAAATAATGGTTGAAGTTTTAGACAACTTGGACGAAAAAAATTTTCCCGGTTGGAAGTTTTTTGACGATAACAACTAACCTAGGTAATGAAACATACGAGTTTGGTACACGAGGCATGTTTGTTCCTAGGAAAATATTGGAAAGTCAACTGCCCAGGCGATGGTCACGAATGTTTACCCGAGCTGCCATTGCAAGGTAACGTACAAGCATATGTGGAGCGCAGTGATTTCCAAGCGGTTGAAACTATTGGAAAAATATTGAGTAATATGAGAGACGTGCAGATAGGTGATTGGTCGTACCCTCCCACGACGATGCTAGAACGACAGGTGATTATTAAAAATTTTTTAAATTTATCCCGAGAATGATTACTTAAATTTTGGGTAAAATAGGTTAAAGGAGCAGTAAATGACGTAAAAGATGTAGAAGACAAAGAACTCGCAAAGATATCAGCTTCTTACGAGCAAGGTGACAACGAGAAACATACGCAAATAACTGAATTGTCGCACCATTCGTCGCTAAAAACGATAAAACCCAGAGAAATTATAGATAAAGATAGTATCGCAGAGAAGGAGGCGGCGGATAATTCTATATCGTTATTCAATCGTATGATAGAGGAATTCAAAACTGCCGATGAGGCCGCCATGGAGAACTTGGAAAAAGAAGTTGGTTTGGACAGTATGATAAAGGAAGACATTGCGTCGTATGAGGAGAGAGAGGAACAGTTTGTGAGAACAATAGAAGGCCCATCGGATCAAGATGACTCCAGAGATGCGTCGCGGTTCAATTCGATGATGAATATTTGTTTCTTCAACCACGAGATAATAAATTCTCTTTTTTCGTCAAGAACGAATAGTAATTCTCTGCCGAGGGGTCTTCAGATGAAAGAAATCGCTATGGAAAAAGTGACTGTTGAGCCCACGACTTCGGTCTCTCTCGATGCGGTCGGGTCGATAAATAAATCAATTTTAAGCAGTGAAATTCATGAACCAATATCCTCCGATGGGAAACTCAAGAGAAGCAAGCCCAAAATGAGCAAACGAATCAAGAAAATATTCCGGAATATTTTCAAGCATCGCAAAAACCAAAAGAATAAGGACAACGACGAATAATCCTATGGATGATTTAAAATTTAAAGCGAATAAACAAATGTCAAAGATGAATTCTCTTCGTTTATATATTTGGTCATAGAATGCTTTCTTGGTCTATATATCTTTTAAAAGAAATTTCGAGTCAAGCGAATAAAAATAGCAGACTGGCTTAGTCACGTTCAAGTATCCGTTTTGAGACGCCTCCGATGGCGTCTTTGCTTACGTTTCAACTTTGATTGTTTTGCCTTCAAAATTCGTAACCGATCGTATAAAAATTCAGCTGTTTTATAATTGTTAACGTTTATTCATCGTACACAGAAACATTTTCCTCGCCGTTCCAGTAAAGTAGAATATCGTCCAATGAAATATTCGTAGTTCACACGTTCAAGTTATCACCAATGGCCACAGTTGAGGCGGCGGTCTCACGAAGGCCATCGCAAATGATATTTTTGTTTAGAGCATTCGCACCGTGCAGCAGATCTGGCAACTCTGACATAAGAATGCAATGTAGAAAACCATTTATCGTAGTAGGAAGCACCGCCATGCTTTAGGTAGCCCCTCGAACTGTTTTTGGACCGCAGCGTTGCCGATATCAAAAGTATCCGGATGAACGTTTCGGCTAGAGCTCGACTTCTTCGCGATCTCAGCGCCATCTGGAGCAATAAAATGAATAAATGTGGTAAGACACGGTACCACTCCTGGTTGAAACTTCGTTCGGTGAACATCCTTAGACACACCAGAAATATACAAAAATGGTAAGTCAGATTTTTTTGATAATCTAATGAAGAATATCATTTTTTGAATTATCCATAATTATTAACCCTGAAGTGTATACAAATATTATCAACTTACGATCGGTTGACTATATTATATTTTATGATACTAGCACATAACGATAAGATGACTCGATCGCTTATTTTCCGATCCCTATTCTACAATATTCGTCAAATTATTAATGAAACCATTTTCCTAATTTTCCAGGCAGACCTCAGCGCCAGGGAAGTCGAGAGTGAGTAAAACAATGAAAAAATATCGTGTGCGCGATTGTGATTTAGAAAATAAGAAAAAAGAACTGGAACCTATTCTATTCGATGAACAATAACGGCTAAAGTGTTTCCTAGTTCAAAATGCGTGGTATTGCGCATTGTTATTTAAAGTGATGTCACAAGAAGACTTAACGAGTCGTTGAACGGAAATACGAAACTACGAAATACGAAATACGAAATACGATACGGGAATACTTCTGGGTTTCATATGCAACACTATCCGCGAGCCAAATTTTTAGACATATATATAATAGCGATCATTCTAAAATATTAGACTCCAAAATTTTCATTCAATCTGATGCTCAAATTCAGATAATGTTGCCAAAATTTACGCGATAAAGATATATATATTTCTATCTAAAAAATTGTTCAAGTTATACTATAGAACTTTGAAATATTAAGATGTCATAATATTCATTCCTTGAATGTATACGGTTATATCAATTGCGTAATAACGGCTCGGTGCAAAGTAGATCGGAGGAACCGACTAAAATGGGGAGTACCGCGTCAAAAATAGTCGGTGCGCTGTTCTTATATGGTTCGGCGGGGGTAATCTGACCCACTACTTCGACTGGCAAGTTCCTCGCTAAGTTGGGTGGGGGTTGTTCTGGCTTAAAATAAACCAATATTTTTGAACCTGCTATACACGCATTACCGTGCGTTAGCTGATAATAACCCAGATTCCGACTTTAAATCGTAAAAATACCCTGACGCGGGATTTAAAAATACGAGATGCTCTTCAGAACGTCATCGAACGCGCATCGAATTACTTTCTCATCTGTTGTGTTTATTTTATTGTTTAATTACAAAAATAATTAAAAGATTTTTTTCTCAAACAGAGGTTGAGTTCGCTTTCTCCATCTACGATGCCGATGGCACCAACGTCATCGACGCTGTTGACCTTGGAAATGTACTCCGTGCCTTGAACCTCAACCCGACAAACGCTACAATTGAGAAGATGGGTGGAACCAAAAAGAGAGGCGAAAAAGTCATGAAGCTCGATGAATTCCTTCCAATCTACAGCCAGATGAAGAAAGACAAGGACCAGGGATGCTACGAAGATTTCCTTGAGTGTTTGAAACTCTACGACAAACAAGAAAACGGAATGATGTTGGCCGCTGAATTGACCCACACTCTTCTCGCTCTTGGTAAATAATTTTTTCCCTAATTTCTCAGTATTTTATAATTTGACACGAACAATACGATTTTTGTTGAAAAAGGTGAGAAACTCGAAGATAAAGAAGTCGATCAGGTAGTCGCCGATTGCATGGACCCCGAGGATGAAGACGGATTCATCCCCTACGCGCGTGAGTATTGATCCATTTCGGTAAAAAGAAACGTAATGGCATCGCCAGTGTATATAGAATATAGCGTACATAAAAGCCACCACCCTTAAACCCAGTAAATGTAATATAAAATTAGGTTGAACGCAGCACAATTGTTTACTACCAGTACGAGTAGATGTATTTTACTTTACTAAGAGCTGATTTGTGTATTTTTTGTTTAACGTAAATCGTATCCCTCTTGTAGATTAATTCATTCCGTAATTGTATTGAAAAAATTCAAGATTATTCTAGCCCATCGGTAACAGGGAATTTGTTCTAATTCACCCTTTTCCCAAGTTTTACGATCCCGCAATTTTTCTTCTTCAGCGTTCTTGAAGAAAATGATGGTGCTGTTGTAAGCGGACCACGTGTCATCAAGTATAAGAAAGTCATCGATCGTAAGTACATCCTGTAGTTCCTATCTTGACCGTTGAATTTAACCGTTTTCTTCTGTCTTCGTGGGCCAATCTAACCAGCAGCTTTTTTGTCGTTTGTGTACCGTCACGCATATCTGACACTTCTTAGGATGCAACGTTGCAGCGTTACAGGGATGCTGAAATCGATAACCGCTTCCCGAACAGAGACACGTACGGAGGCTTAAGGCTCATTCATACAAAAGAGTCAAGAACCGAATCGAGTGGTGCTTACACGTTTAAGCCGACTAATTTTTAATCATCGGACACGTCATTGTGCTATTCTTATTTTATACTCGATGGAGAAAATGTAAAGAAATACATTTCCATTCTCTCTCGCTGATTCACAGTCTTTTCGACAATTACTTAAATTTACTCTCCGTTTATACTTTTTTGACCACCGCTTCCTGTGGCTTTTTAATTTTTTTTGTCTCGTCGAAAATGTCGAGATTTTCAACGCGATTGTCGGCATAATTGTTGTTTATTTGTTTATCGCTCAGTTTTATTCTATATCGTTTGATTATCTTTGCAGAGTTCCTTCGTAGACTATGCGACAAAGCCGCGGGTGGAGACGACGATTAGAGAAAAATAAAACGACGTCTCTTGCCTGATCATCAACAACCATTCGAGGGACTCCGCATCAACGAAGGACACTTTCGTCACATTCATCTCACATTTCATCCCCAGTTATGTATCGTCGTGCAAAATTACGAAGAAACTCGTCCCTCGGTCATTTCCACGCGCTCACATTGGTCTCTTCGGAAGTACTCCGCTGTACCGCTGTTGATCCACAACAGCGAACAAATTCAACATATTTTACGAAAAATTGTAAAAAAAGAGAATAACAAATGTGTCATTTACATCCGAACACTAAATTACGTTCCTTGATTCGAATTCGTACAAGACTGTGACGTGATAACTACGTTTGGTTCGTCGCAAAGCGAAGTAAAAATTCTCGATCGTGACGGCACTGTACGAAATCGAATGAAACGACCGGTGGTAATTTACTTCTTACTGTTAATTTAATAAACTACACTTCTTTCGCTGAGAAGTGCCAAAAGACAATAATTGTTCCATGTGACTTTCGATTCTAGTCCGTCCAGACTGAAAAGACGGAACTAGGACTCTACGTCTAGTTTTTCCGGCGACCCAAATCCATTTTTAGAGATCCTCGTAAGTTTTCCCTGAGTTTGAATTTCCTCGTCGAATTTTTCCGATTCGGGCGAATCGCTGCGTCGACGAATCAGAGTTGACGCATGGAGATCACGTGCATACCCGTGAACCGAGCTTTCGATTCTCCCACATATTTACATAGTCGGAGTACGCGTCAACAAACTCTCCACTGTTCTCGATAGTGCTGTGACGAGCTTGAGCTCTCGACGGTTACCAGCCAACAGAGGCGCGAGAAAAAAAATCCTATCGGGCGTGCGAGAGCTCTCGATCTAACTCTCAAACGATATCGATAAGCGCGATTTCTGCGTTTTTAGCGAACCACGAGACGGCTCTCGCTCGATCGCGAGAGACTGGCGCACGACGGAAGCGCGAAACGACGCTCGTGAGGTCTCGGCCGTTTCCGGACGACGGGACGATTCACCGAGAGCAAGAGAGACGGAGGAAGCGCGTTGGCGCGCGCGCGAGCGCCGGTGCGCGGCGAACAGCCGGCCCGCGAGAGCCGCGAGGCCAGTCAGTTCAAACGCAACGCGACCGCAGTGCGTTTCTCGCGCGAGACAATTTCCCCGTCCCTTGCTCTCTCGCTCTCTGTCACTCTCTCTTGCTCACTCGGTGCGTTCTTTTGACGTTTCGCCAATCCCTCCATTGACGGGGTGAGAATAACTAATCACGGTGCTCGCGAGTTCTCCGTCGACGAATTCACCTCGCGAAAATTTGCGATATGACGGACGTGCAGGCGAATCCGGCCAAGGACGAGGCCGCGGGACGATTGCAGCACGGCGCTCAGCTAACAGGTTGGTGCGAACTCATTTATGCGTACCTCGCGTGTTCGCATCGCTCTCCCTCGCCTGTCGAGTTCCAGAGGTTATTTTTGTAACGCAACGGGAGTCACGGCGAAGTCTCGCGCTCCTCTCGCGCGTCGTCCGCGTATCTCCCTTCGCACGGCGACGCTGATTGGCGAAACCCAAAGAGGGCCGCCATCTTTTTCGCATCCTCGTACGCCTTCCAGAGTTCAAATCCCTGAGAACCGCCGGAGGAAGTGAGATTTTCCCACGAGATCGTTCTCCGTAAGACCGGCGAAAAAATCGGCCATGTCTGCATCGATGGAAAGTCGGAAAAACTTCACCGTTGGGTTTTCACGACCCGACCGTAATGGCGTTGGGAGAACCGCGAGGCTCGCTCGGCGATGCTTGTTTACGTTTTCGCGAGAAACGTCAAAATTCTGTCACGACGCGTAAACTCGTCCGGCGAGATGAAAATCGAAGGGAATTACGATTCATTTCAGTTTAGACCGATTTTGTTCGCAATATTCGTTTCTACATGCGTTTGTATTGCTTTGTGCGAGAGTACGAATCTTTCTAGAATTTTTCTATACAGAGACTCTCATACGAGCGAGCGATAAAGCGAACTGTTTTACAACTCTGTCGATATTTTTCGACGGTAAATCCCTCGAATGCATAGTTTTTTAAATTCCCATTCGTATCAGCGATACACTCTTATCGTTTGAGATCGATAAAATGAAATTCTTTTGCGTGATGTCATCTCTCTTCGACAATTAGATCCCCTCGAGAGCAGCCTGGCCATATTCAAGCCAATAGCCCATCATTTTGGTTTTATATACCCGCGACTGTTCGATGCGTTGTTTTTCCACTCTCGCGTGGGTGTCCCCAATTCGACGCTTCCCGTGACACACGAAGCACGAGCCTTAATTCGCGATAATCGAGGTTCGTTTCCTCCGAAGCCGTAAAAGGATCCATCGATCGTTAATTCGCCGAGAAATCGAAACAAAAAGCTACGAGTAAAGTGTCAAACTGTACGGTTGGCAAATTCCCAGAGAGCTTACGAGTTAACGACGTTACGTGGGCGAGTATAATCGAGGCATCGGTTCGACGCTCGAACTCGCTAGTAAACCCCTTCCGATTGGAAATTGGGGCGCTAGCATCCTGCCTAATCAAACGGTCCCCAAGGTCGCAATACCCTACGATACGAAAATAATCAAATGAAACGTTTACCCGTATCAGAACTGCCACGGTGCCTCTTCGCGACATCTGCCTCGAAGAAACGAGTTCGCCAATTCTCGCAACGAGCCCGAGAACTTAATTAACCCCGTCGTATATAAAACGCTAATCGAGCCGGCACGACTCTCCCCGTCTCTCTCTCTCTCTCTCTCTCTCTCTCACTCTTTGGATTATTGACCAAACTCTCTCGGCAAAACGTCACCACGAGGCAATGAGTTTGTTAGAAATTGGCAAAACTCGTTCGGTAATGGCGTCGATATGAGCGTCACGTGGTTGTCTATTAAACGCGACTTAGGCTGGAGTTCGTCGACCCCGCGAAGCTCCTCGTATCTCACGAGTGGTGTATAGGAAGCCGCGAAAAAGCATTTTCCGATTCTTCCCTTTGTTCCGAGATAATCCACTTGGGGTCCGAAGTGCGATACGGTCTTCGAGTCACGTTCGTAGGTTATTTTTTTTTCTCTCTCTTTCCTTTCGAATATTAGCAGAAGCTAATCGCGACCCAGCTAGCTCGGTTGTATATACGACGAACACCCTTTAGCGAACTCGTTATAACTCTAATCGGTTAATCGATGCGAGTAACAAAGGAGGAGAGAGTTGTAACAAAGATTAATAATTGGATATCCGTACCTGTTACTTTATAAATAACCATTTTTATTGATCAATCAATTAGCTCGTCGGAAGTCGAAAGAATCTTTGTGTATACTTGACTTTAGAGTCGATTATGGTTCTACTTCTGGAAACAGGTGAATATGTGTAACGACGAGACCTATGCACTCTCTGTATGCACTCTAGAGCGCATTATTAATTCAACGGGGGCCGGACTACGTGGGTTCGGCCGAGACTCGCGATTATACCCGCGAGGCGCGACTCGACGCATCGCTTCTGGTATTTCTCGAAGAATGACGTTTTAAGGCTTCTGCGCTTTTCATTGATCGACACGCACTTTCCCTCTATCACTCACTCTCTTTTCGTCTACATCCTCTTCGAGTACTGACGAAACTCTTTCGGTTTGCGAAATACATAGATCACCAATTTCGACTAAAGTTTCGCACTCGATCTACATAAACTTGCGCGAGAATTTCAGAAAAGGCGGACAACTTCCACTGATTTTCCTTAAACGCGCGCGAACAGAATGCGGCTAACGCGCCATACTTGGCCAGACGCCTATTCTCGCCGGCTTTACTCTGCTTTCCGTTCCGAGAGCTCGAAAAGTCGAGAGGACAACCTGCCGAGGTGAAAATACGCCCAGGCCGGTTCGCGGTGGGCTCGGAAAACTCGCGAGATCGGCGATCGCGTGCGCGCCGATTACGAAATCCTCGCGCGACGCGAGCGAGCTGTTCCGTTTATTTCCTCGAGACCTCGGCGAATATCGTGCCGCTCTTACCTGCGAGAGATAATAGATCGATCTCTCGCGCTCGCGACGAGTTACGTCAGCATTAAAATTGTATCGGCTGAATACGTGACGTCTGCCGATCTGTTTCAGAAGATAACAGAGAAAAAAATTCCAGCGTGAAAATCACGATCGCAGCTAGGAACTGTAAAATAGAATTAACGGTAATCGTAAACGTAAAGTTCAATAACAATTTTTGATGAACGAGGAACGGACGTTACGTCATCTCAAGGCCTCTTTAAGATTTTTGCGCGCTCTTGATGAATTTCTTTCGACTTCGGTTATGATAATCGGTGACATCATAGTAGAAGGATGACTGTGCTCGTTCGCGGATAGCAGTCGAGCCAGGTAGTCGAGTTGAACTTTCGAGAATTTCGTGCTCGCGAAATCAGAAACTTTAAACGGCCAGAGTTTCTTTTCCGGAACGAATTCCGGATTTCCTTACCAATTTTAGAGTTTTGTTGCTGAAATTTTTTGCGAAAATTTCTTATGAAATCCAGAAGGAATCGATTGAGAGCGCGAGTATCAATGAACGTCAGAAATGGATAATTCAGCACGACGGGTCTCTCGTTATTTAAGAAGATAAGTAAGCAGCGCTTACGTCGATCTCTCGCGAATGTCACACGAAGCCGTATAACCTTAATCGAATATTCCTACGCCTGAAAGAATATTTGACAACACAGCAGGGTATTATATCGAAACAAAAATTCAGTGATTATATTTTGGAGTACTTCGAGTGGTAGAGCGATCTTTTCAAAATCTCAACCCCGATCAAAGAATATTCACGAGTGCAAAACACTCTCTTGCACGTACCAGTGACTATACTTGTACGTAAACGTGGAAAGGGTATATGTTCTTTCACAAAGGCGAAGCAGGGAGCGAATAAGGGTAGGCCAAGCGAGGGAGGAAAAGAGAGAGAGAGAGAGAGAGAGAGCAAGAGGGAACGAGAGGAAAGCGTTTGCGGGAGCGGCGGACCTGGAAATCGATAATAAAGCGGCGCGGCGACGCGCAGCATCCATCGCACATGCCAGTCAGGGCATTTCACCTTCGCATTTAAAACTCGGGTATTGCATTAATCCCATTACACGTTATACTTCAGCCTTTTTCGCATTCTCGCTGACACAGATATCCGCAACGAGGACAATTTTAGTCGAACGGAATTTTATGTTCAATATCAAAGTTCGAAACAACAAAAATGAAAAATATTCATTTTTTTTTAATCAGCTTGTTTTACTTCGCCGCGGTTTAATATTTTTCATCGTCCAGTGTAGAGAATTTAATAAATTACTCGGAGGGAAAGAATGCACGCTCGCGTGTGTCGTCGGTGTTTAGGCAGGCTAATAAATTAACGAATGCCTCTGGGCGGAGGGAAAGCGCTTCCGTTTCTTATTTGCGCGAACGATTAATGGGCACACCCCTGTCTATATCGTCGTTACGGAGCCTCGAGCGTAACTGATTGTTATAACCAAGGATTGTCAGTCTCCGATATCGTCTCGAAGATTGCTCTCTATACGGTAGACCGACCAACGGGCTTAATGGACTATATCGTCTCACGATTCGTTGTCTCGGTGTGTGACCGTGAAGCTAATCCTATATTTTTTTATTCGTTGTATCTATCATATCTCATCTTCGGCAGGAACTTTATCGATAATATTACTTACATTGAGGGGTTTCCCTTTTTGTTACCTCGCTGAATTCAATTTGTCTTCGATTCTACTATGAGTGGCTGAATAAAACTAAATCTCGTGTGCAATTAACGGAAATAACTTCAAGTGAATCAACTAGTCTAAATGTAGACGATGAAATGGAGAAAGAGACCAGCGCGAATACCGTGTAGGCGTTGGTCTAGTCAGATTTTTTGCAAAATTGGTCACTTTCGAAAGTATGATATCATAGTAATTAATGTAGTGGCTTTTTTCGAACGAGGAGAGCTCCGGGGGTCTTTTCTAATTCATCTAAACGTACGTCAGTGGCCCTAATTAACGGTTACCAACAAGTATTTCCGTTCTAGCCGAGACACGACCCACTACAGGCCTATTTAACGACACATTGTCTCCTTTGATGAACCAATCGGCTGTGTTTCGGAAACGCGTTCATCCGGTACGAATCGCAATCTAGTATCTTCATTACGTAAATGGCGAGATGATACCAGGTGGAGATACAGATAAATATATATCATTAAGTTGGAACGGAGGGCTTCGTGGGACACCAACGAGCTATTCAATTACCACGTGCTAGAGAAAAGATCGTATTCGTTTTCGCGCGAACACCAACAAAGATATTTCTGGGTGAGGCTATTGTTGGTTGTTTTCATCCACGAGCGTCGATCCCATTCGCCGAGGCATTAACAGCTGGTCGATTGTCATTAAAAGTGAAATGAAATCGTGAAAGTTGCGACCGATATATCTCGATGAAAAAATCGATATTTTTATCGCGAGTTGTCTACTTCCTAGGAGGAACTCGAAGAGTAGGTGTGGCGGAGTGTATATTCTACCAGGGTTGACTGAGGCTATCGATGAAAATCGATACAAGGGATCTCCGGTACCGATTCGCCGACGGGGAAGTTGGTTGGCTTCTCCATCGTTGTGGATTAACGGTCTCTCACTGAGCACGCCCGTGCCGCAAAATAAGCACGCAACGAGTTTCGTGGAAGAAAGCGATCTTCTGGCGTGGGGGGTCAGTCTTGCGCCATGATCGAGATGGAATCAGAATTTTTTCCCTTTTCCATCCAAGAGGAACACCCTCCGATCGTATTACACGTAATTGACTCGATGGGGTTTATAATTCGATACTCATGATACTCATACGATAATCATGACTGGGGTTCGTTGAATAAGAAAATGTCGATCTACTATATTTTTGGTCATGACGAGCGAATTTTGTGCTTAATAGTCGTGTCATTGCGAGATAAAACGAACGTGGGCATTTCCGCGGTCGGTATTTTGTTGCTCAGCCGGTACGATTTTAAGCAACCACGGCTAGTGCTAGACACGACCTCTAGTCAGTGGAGAACGCTCGGTTCTTATCGATTTTCACCTGAAAGAGCAACCGACGGTACGATCGAAATCTATTTCACCCTCTGGCAAGGACCTTTGCGAAACTACCACGAGATGATAGTCGATTCTTGAAAAGTAAGCTTTTGTTTATTTTTTCTGTTACAGGTAACGAACTCGGCTGAAAAATGACAGCTCTTCGACAAACCCAAGCAAAGCCTTAACAGAATTACGCACTTGCTCATCTCTTGAGATTTCAACATTTGTACAACACGTCATCGGGAGATTCAAGGCTCAGTTATATGAAAGGGCTCAGTGAAAAATCTCTGACCCTCTTTTCTCTTTTTGCCATTTGGCGGCCCGTTTTTTCGATCGCCTCGAGATACATCCCGCCTGAATTAACGAGTAGGTAATGTTACGAGATGAAAGAAAATTGACTGGCCAAATGGCGAACGGAATGAATGCCTCGTTTGTATCGTAGAATGATATACTTCAGGGTCTACGTACAAATTTCGACGCATCGCGCTGATAACGAGTTGGGAATTGACGCAGTACAATGAACGATTAGGAACGTTGACCAACATTTTGCACGAACGAGCATTGATCGATATGTGATCCAGTTTCCAGCCTACCAAGAACAATAAAAAATAATCATTTTTGCGAAATTTCCTGTTTTTACGACTTATTTCTCTTTTCGATCGAAATCTCCGGTAATTTCAATCAATTGAACTCCACGTTTCGAAACCCACATTTCTTTAAACAAACATAATAGACTACTTTATCTCAATTGTATCAAACGTAAATGTTACGATGCACGATAAGTCCAGCGTGTCATGCTACCGTTGTAACAAGGTATTAAGGATCGATAATGCGAAAATGAATATGAGTGTTACAGAAATTCGTCTTACTCTATGAACAAAAAATTTATTCGTTTCTTCTCAAAATATTCTATCGGAGGATGAGTTGTCTATATCTCAGAACAAAAATAAATTTTGTCAAAATATTTATGCCTCGGAAAAATGAATATTCATATTCAATCGAATCGACTGAAATATAGACGAACACGTGCGACTTCAGTCGAGAGGTGTCTATACGAACAACTTGACGTAGAAAAACGTAAACATGGTATTCATAATTTATCAATGAATATTCCGTGAAGCCCCCGCAAGGTGCGTGAGTCGGAATATATCGGGTAAACGGCTACGTATTCGCTCGAGCTCGGCGCGCAGGAGCAGAGCGCGTCGGGACAAACGGACATACGGACTTGTATACCTTAGTGAAAAAGGATTTCTCTACCCCTGTCCAAGTTAGTATTCCGCGAGATACCGATGTAGATACTTCGGTAGTGACGTGCAACAGAAATTCAATTAAAGTTTTCCGTTCTCAAGGTAAGACAACTTGCTCATAGTCGCGCGATAACGAGTATGGATAATTTATCTTTTGAAACGTTAATTTTTTTTATCTCGAGTAATTACTTTATAGTGGTATAAAATTGAGTCGCTATTGTGTTTATTTTAAATCAGTAAACTAATTTTAAGGGAACTGAAATAAATTATTCTGCGATCGTATTACTTGTTATCACATTTGTAGTTATAATGTAATTGGATAAATTTAGATAATTCACTAATTGCAAAATTATGATAGTACGTAGTTAGTTGCAACATACATCCAAAGTATCTTACACCACCGTCGAATTTGCAAAATCGATCGTCATCGATTATCGACCGTACCACCCTCCACGTTGGTACTCAAACCTTGTTTAATCTCGTTCATTTCGTGCTTTAGAATGCTATATCATAACTATCATTCAGTCTCGGTAAATCATGAGACTTCTAAATATTTCACAGCAAAACTTTATCCGCCTGTCTTGTCTCAAAATGAAGCACAAATGTAATAGACTCAATAAGGTAGCTCTGCTTCATATTCTCCGTTAACGAAATTGACTCCTTCGCAACGATCGAAATTTCGATAAGGTTCGTTTACGTGATAATTTCACGTCTCGTCAGGTGATTCGAAAACGCCGTCTCGCGATAAGAATTTCAGTGACTACCGTTGCCGCATCGCTTGTCTATTGTGTTTTATCTGTCGTTACCCCCCATACGTGCATCTGTACTGGTGAATGGCAAGCAACATAAATTTCGCTGCACATGCAACGTGCAAAAATATGATAGATGTTGCACGAACCAAACTATGCACTTTAAACTCTTTTTTATGCATAGTAATATTTTTTATCGTCACCGAGTCACTCGGAAAACATTCGAAATAAAAATTAACAGTTCCTATCTGAAATAATTTTGAATTCCTGATATGGTATGACGAATATTGTTCTTGGTATATTGATTAAATTTCTATATTTATCTATAATCTATCTTGCCATTCTAACATGAGACGCAGGCATCATAAATTCTAAAGATGCATGCAATGTATTCTACATTGTGTGTTTGTCGGAGCACTAGAATTTCTTTCTGAAAAATTAAAGTATTCGATAAAATTGGCCACGAACGATATTATTATTTATTGAAGAAATATTACAACTATCATAAAACATCAAAAAAAAAGATACTTATTCGACGTAACCCAGATAGTTTTGAAAGGTACTTTATTCATGATCGTGGCTCCCCAAACTGTAGATATCAGACTAACTTCACCGTCCTATTTTTCTTCAAATAGCCAGACTTCGACATCGCGCATAGATTGTATACCCGAAGAAGAATACCTCGGTTTCCTGTACTAAGAAAAATTTTAAGATCTAAAAACAAATTGATTAAAAATAATATTATCTTGATGCGAATTAATTTCAAAGTACCCAATCAATCGAAATGTACATTCCCGACATGCAAAGCAGCTAATGGCTTCACTATCGGCTATCAATAATAGAAATCGGAGTGTAGAGCACAGTCTATAATAAATCGAAAAACCCCGAGACGTAGAATTTCATTGACGAATCGTTTTTTTCGCGGTAGTTAAGCTCGCTAGTAATTGCGTTAATTTAGCCATATTACGCTAGACACCTTATATAGCTCGCGGGCACATGGATGTAAACAGGTCGTGTCAAACACTCTCACTCGCGGTGGATCGATATCCCTGGCAATAGGCTTCTACGAAAGGCGTAGTATTCAACTTTTTTACAGTTCTGACAAAAATCTTTTCGCGTCCAGTCCTCGGAAAGTTTCTTGTTCTTATTACGAATATTCATTCGAATCTCCTTAACGAGGTCGATCGGAACGAAATAAGAAATGTTTTAATAGGAATGAAAAAAAATGAGCTCACGACCGAAGCAATAAATCCGTGCTCGTCGAGACAAAATCTCTCGCGAGCCCGAGAACCCACCTCAGCCACGTGTTTGTGTAGCGATAATTTGCACGAAATTCTCACCGTATAGATTCTTATCCCGAGTATATGAAGGCGCGTGGGCGAACAAAGGGTTGCATCGATTGCGGCCTACCGGCCTTTCCAAAACGAATCCGACAAGAAGAAAAGAACAAGCCGAAGAAAATGACCCGTGTGTAGATATTCCCGAGGTTACGGGAAGGTTAATGCTCGTAGTGACGTTAACCTCATCTTTGCATAAAATCCGATCCTTATCGTACTACTTAATTGAGAAAATAAAGAATTGTTATCTCGATGGCTTGTGTACATCAGAAGTAATCGCGTGTTCGTGGGCTGGCATTGCTCCAAATTATAGTAGCAAATTTTTAAGACGTCGATACCATCTGTCCCGATTATTCGTGTCTCACAACGATTGATTATTAGTTTTTAGCCCGAATTAGTAAGAAATACAACGCAAGTGCACGTTGGAATTTACGAGTCCGAATTCTCGACCTCCGTATGTTTCAATCATAATATTTCATCGCGTGTCTTTCTACGTTTACGCCAAACTTTCGACGAATTTTCCAACTATTCCGTACAACTCATTAAGAAAGTGACATTGGCTCGTGACTGAGCGATGCTACATTATGCTACACGTGTAATAATTTACACGATACTTTGCGAAAAGTTATTCGAAAACCGCATTAATCATTGTCGAAATTACTTGTAAGAATTAAATAATAGCACAATGTAAGCTGGAATTTACAATTCTCACATACTTGTTCGTAGTTGCACCAATGCTTTGATCAAATTAGCAATTCAAATTAAAAGTAATTATAAATATTAAATACACGAAATTTCGTGAATTTCAAATTCACAAAGCAGTTGGTATTGTTAGTCCTCGCTTTTCTCGTATCAGAAATGTAGATTTGATTTACACAGAGCAACAGGTTAATGGAATATTCTTTTATCAGAATAACTAGATCTTCGGGTTTTAATAAAATACTCTTGAGCAAGTATGGATTCTCAAGAAACAGCGAGAACCACAACCGATCCGGGTTTAGGCCGTGGGATAAATTTGGTAAGCAAAAATGATCGATAATGCCTGTATGCAAACGTTCCAGAAGCACATTAGTTAGTATCGAAAGACGAGTATTCATTGTCAATTAGATCATGCGAATAGAATAAATCCTGAAATATATTGCAACATTTACGAGGAAAAATCACGAAACGTCGTGCGGCGCCCTTTCTATTGCTTCTCGAATCGCATTGCGAAAAAGTTTAAGGGCAGGATCTAAAAGGATTTTTCGTTTGGCTCGAAAAAGCCACAGACCGAGTAATACCTATACGAGTATTGCGAAATGTCGATAGTGCGGCAGACTCATTCGTGGTTCGATCCCATAACGAGCGGAAAGTTGAACGGTGGCAGGTACGGTGAAAACGTTTGTCGAGACGTCACCGTCGCGCATTATCGAGAGATCGATGGGCTCAGGGCCAATATCGTTTATCCCAATTCGAACCGCGTGGTTCGCCTCATTTGTCGCGAGAACAATTTTCAATTCATACTAAATATCGTAAACACTTGAAATAATTTTATCGCTCGACACGAATAAAAATTTTTAATTAATTTACGAATTTTTATCGAAATTGTTCACTCTGACGAAGAAATTTCTCTTTGAAGAAAGACCATTGTTCTTTTGAGCTGAAAACTATACCTGCTATTACGCAAGAATATCGTAGTCACAGAAATCGATTATGAGGGTCGCTATATTTCCTAGTTGGGTGCGTCAGTTCGAGTCCTGGTATGTTGTTAGGGTTGGACAAGACACGACGCGACAGGGCGTCTGCGTAGGCTCCTCCCCTTAACATTGAAAGGGGTCTAGAACGTGACTTTGCATACACGTAATACACCCACACAATAAGCCTTCCAGACGCGCGTACCTCATGCAATTTGAATGCTCAATAGGAAGTAAAGGGGCCCCATTGTGGGGATGCGAAACAAACTCCAAAATCAACGCCACTGTTTCTCTCTTCTTCCTCGATGAGTCAAAAAATTCTAATAGAATCACAGGCGTCTGAACACGCGATTAAGAAAACTCTTTCGTAGGTAAAGCAGAGCATTCCTATATCGCCAGGAGCTCCGATTGGACCTCAGGGCACACCATTGGTGACACCAAGAACACCAGATTACCATCGATTACCAGATTACCAAGATTACCAACCATCGCCACGTCCTGGACCGCAAGCACCGCAGCCATTGAGACGGCTGGACAGTCGATCTTCTCTGGGTCCTACAGGTCCGTCAAATCCTCCTCAGTTGTCTCAGCTTCGTGCTTCAGGACCACCGAGACCTCCGACGAATCAATTTCCTCCTAGACCTCCTCCGCCTGGTCAAGGTTATCCACCGAACGCTCAGAATTTGCAGAATATACAAACTCCGCGCTTTGGTCCACCTCAAATACCTCCAGGAGTCAGGTTCCCTGGCTCTCAGCCCGGAGCGAGACCTCCTTTCCCGCTCAATTTCCAACAACAACAACAACAACATCAACAACAGTTGCAAAGGAGTAATAGTAATGAGCAGCGGCCCTATTATCCAGCCGAACAGCAGCCGCACATACGCCCCCTGGAGAATTTAATAAGTCAGGGAAAACCCAACCAAGATTCGATTATTCAAAGACCATTACAGCGAAATGAGTCCAATTTGAACGTACCTCGGCAGGCTTTGCCGGTTCAGGATATCAGACAGTCCATACGTCCGCGGATTATAGTTGAAAATATGGCGGAGATGGAAAAAACGAAAGCGGAGGTGCATCGTTCCAGTAGTTTTCAACGAAAACAGGAGAGTCGCGAAAACGGGGAAAATGACGACGACGATGACGTTATTACCGATATCGAAAAAACTCAAATGAATCAAATGCATTCGGAGAGCAGACCCAGCACAGGCTTGGTTGAGAGTAAAATTGAGAGTAGACCTCCCACCGCGAAACTGGAACAAAAGAATATCGATCCGGAGAGCAGAGCAACGACACCGAATGTTTCAGGAAGTATGACAGAACGGCCGCCGTCCTCTCGTCCGATGTCTTCTAGATTGGAGAGACCGATCGAGCCGCAAGACGTTAGAATTACAAGATCTGCAAACAAACCGCCGGATCAACTAACGGCGAGTACTTCCGATATCTCCGATTCGAGAAAAATATTAGAAACAGAGAAATCCGAGATCCGTCAGCAGTACGAGAGAGGCGATAGAATAGGACAGAATACGGGCAAACCACCTTCAGGCTTGGGCTTGAATGTGAGTAATACTCCGAATAAACTGACGATCCCGGATTCCACACCTGTTACGCCTGGATCGCCTCACGAGAGCGTTAAAGGATTCGATAACGGCCAGAGGAGATCCCTATCTTCTCGATCTTCGAATGCGAGTTCTCCTCAATCTCCGATCGCGCCGAATTTATCAGAGGAAAAGAAAACTAATTTTGTTGATGATAACGTACAAAAAGATCATAGCAATATCGACGAAAATTTCTCCAGTAGAGAAATAGAAATGAAATTGAACGCGAACGCTGCGATGAAAGAAGAGACGCGACGTGTACAGACCCCTATGAAGCAGGGTAAAAGAATACAAAATACAATTATTTTCATTTATTTCACACACAAAAAAATACGAAGAGCACTGCGAGTTTTTAGCGTAATAAGGTTTTGCTTTGGTTTCAAATCCCTTTATTCATTCTACTAGTATGAAATTAATGTGATTGTACCGTTTGCAGAATTCCAAAATGGTGGTGTATCGAATGGAACACAGAAAAGTGGAGTAAGTGTAATTATAAAATAAAATTATATACTTTCTAGTTAATAATATTGGATTGTTTCTCAGGCTCCCACTACGAATGGAGTTTCGAATTCACCAACGAAAAAGATTTCTTCCAGAGAAGCCGATAAGGGTTCAACCGCTGGCTCGCCCACGAAGTCTCCGAGCAAGTCTGCGAAATCGCTGCCAAAAACGCCAGACACGCCAACGTCGACAACATCGCTAGACAAAAAAAGTATAAGAGAGAGATCGATTCTGGATAACATCTTTTTTAACGCTATATTTATTTAAATTCAGAAGTACCCATGAACAAAGTTCAAGTCGGCGCTGCCCCTTCGCCGAACCTGAAAACAGTGCGATCGAAGATAGGCTCCTTGGACAATGCGAGTTATAAACCAGGAGGGGGTAAAGTCAAGATCGAAAATAGAAAACTGGACTTCAGTAAGGCACAGCCGAAAATTGCTGCGAAAAATGAGAAATACGCACCTAGTGGTGGAGACAAAAAGGTTGGACTTTTTTAATATTTATTGATTTTTTATATTTAATATTTCATTGAAAATTAAAATATTATAAAACTGAAACATGAATGAGAAAAAATGAATAACCACATTTTCTTATATTTTTTGTTCCGTATATAGATTGCACAGGTGAAACTCCAGTGGAACGCAAAATCGAAAATTGGTTCATTAGAAAATACAACGTATAGACCCGGCGGCGGTGATAAAAAAATAGAAACAGTTAAGTTAGACTTCAAAGAGAAGGCGAAACCAAAAGTTGGTTCCAAAGATAACGCAAAACACGTTCCAGGTGGTGGAACCGTTAAGGTGAGAATTTAATAATACGTGATAATGATGAAGCAATTGTTTTTAAATCGTAATAGATGAAATTTATTAGTCGTTCATTATAATAATTGCATGTAATTTTACCAGAATTATATTTCAATAAGATAAATAAGGGAAGGAGGGGCAAAATGGGCACCTTAAGCAAAAAATGGTTATATCTTTACGTTTTTTCACTCGACACACCACTTTACATGCCCTTATTTATTATTCAACATCGATGAGCTGTGTCCATTAAAATAAAAAAATAAAAAAATGTGGGGCAAAATGGGCACCCTGAAATTTGTTATTAACGAGGCACATAATTAAAATTATTTATTATTAATTTAGATAATTTATTTCTTATAAAATAAAAACCAGTACAATACGATATTTTGTTTAAATTATCTAAACTAAAATAAAATAAATCATTATTTATAAATTTCAGGGTGTCCATTTTGCCCCCAAATTTTCGAAGCCTTCCAAATTTTATGGGTGCCCATTTTGCCCCACGGTGCCCATTTTGCCCCACCCTCCCTTATTTTAATAAAAATTACAATTGCTCGATATTCCTTTTTTGAATTGTTCATTTATTGTTAAATTTATACTCGCTTCGTAATAATTACATTCATTCCAACCATTGAAGAATTATTTTTCATCGAAATTGAAATCCTGAATGAATGTCGCATGGAATGTAATTCGTAGTATGGCCTGTGTCATGCTACCTTTTGAATATTTCCTTTATTGTGTGAGTGACTCGTTATGTATTCTCGAACAAATTTATTCCTACGTTTCCACAATCAATATAGGGCCCGATATAAAACGTAAAGCATGTAACACCACTCATTACGATTAACAAGTCATTGTTATTTCTTGGTAATCAGTCTTCAGCGACACCCCCTAAGACACCACAGGATAACAGTAAAAACGTAAGTAGAAGAATTTTTCTATTCATAATCTATGAGTGTATCACAGAAAGTCTTAATCATATATGAAAAGTTCACTATACACTTATTGATTATGGTTCTTGTATAAAAATAAAATGTAAGAGCACTATTTCTCTGGATCTAAAATTAGCTCTGTGAGTAAAATCGGTATAATAGAAAGGAGGCATGAAATTGCATGTTTACTATTTATAAATAAAAGCATTTTCAATTATATTTTTCGCGTAAAGCATCCTGTAAATCGATAGATATAGTTATTTTCTTCTGATGTTATTGGATATTCAATGTTCTTCTTTCAATTTTTCCACTGTTACACGTTATAAAATTTTCACTTTAATGGAACATCATGTAATGAATAATTCTTTCAGATTCAAACTCAAAAAATTGACATCAAAGCAGAAAGCAAAGTTGGATCTCTAGATAACGTGAAGCACAAACCAGGGGGCGGTGATAAGAAAATTTTTAACGACAAAGACTACCTTCGACAAACCAACTCTAACGTAGAGAGTCTCAGCGGAAGTGGTTCACAGGTATTTTTCATTCAAGCTATGAGATTATTATTTATAAATTTATTCACTTATAATTTGAACACGATTTGTACGTAAAAAGCACTTAAAAGCACTTTAATTTAGATTCTCACGCTGTTTCACTATCAAAATATTACTACTTGAATCGGGTACCAACAATTCGAAATGAAATTTTCAATTGATTCCAAAAGAAAAAGATGTTGATAAATGTGTGCAAGATGTGTTCTAAATGGATTTCGTGAAAATGAGACTCAGATTTAATTTTGATATTGTGCCCGCAGAGCCCTATACCCTCGGGTACGTTCACGGACAGCAAGAATGGCCTGCCCTCGTCAAATGAGAAATTCAACCAGGAATGCTAGGCCATAATAACGACGTACCCCTTCGAGACGAGAGCCTCTCGTCCTATCAAATTACAGTTAGGCTGAACGTTACATAGAATGAGAGAATTTATATATTTTAGTTTGGAACGTGTATAAATATGTAATTCAGTTTTAAATCAATTCACTTATATCAATTTTCAGTTTTTCAAATAATTTATTTCATGCCAGTGTTCACGAAAAAATTAGTCGAGATATAGAAAATTCGATTTTCCTCTCATTCGTAATGGTTAAGAATTTTTCAATTGGAGACTTTTATATATATACAAATATCATTGATTTAATGCGATTAAGTTATGTCAATGACGTCCAAAATTCGATTTTGAAAGATTGTATACTCGCGTATAATATTAAAATAGAGAATACGAAATAAATTTTTAAATCATTAGATCGTCAGATAATAACAGCAATATAAAGACATTCGAAGAACACGACTTTTCTACGATCGGAAGCATAACCCGTTTACATTGAAGTTTATTAAAAAAAACTGTATATATTTCATAATTATATATTAATATTCATATTTTAATCTTGTATTTCAGTACGTGTTTAAATGTAATTGCACAATTTTTCTTTTGTAACTGCAGTTTTCTTTATTTTCCTATTGTAGTAAAAAGTATTTTGAGTTACAGATGACTGAAAAGTGTGAAATTGAATAATTAAAACACAATTGTTTTCGCGTCCGTCCGAAAACGATTGCATTATAACACAGTGATATAAGAAGCACGTACATGAACCGTCACGCACGCGGTTGTAAACTTTTAAACACTAACGCTACTGTCATTGCTGTAGTAGGTAGTGAATGTTTGATAAAATGATTATATTTTACGAGCAAATTAACGAAAAAGATTGTTTAAGTTCAATGATCTCGTAAAATATCTCAAAATGATGCGCAGTTTTTGCCTTTGTGGAGGACCAATATCGCATATCTATTTTATGCGATGAAAAATTCAGTAGCCACATTCACGCTGTTGCATACAAAGATGTATATCATTTTCTTTATCACATCGAGATATTAATAAAGAGTGAAAATAATGTCAAGAGAAACGTGGAATGTCGAGGCAAACATTGTGCATCACGTTATTCGAGTGCTGGCGTAGTGCATTTTAATAAACGGTTTGTTTAGTGTCAAAATTAATCTCAACACGATACAGTCGTCTTAAGTAGTTTATCGAAAAAGTCTTAAAGTACCAGTCAGCAATTCGCGTTTTCTGTAAACGCACTACGAATGTTATACAATGTATATGCTTTAAGAAATATCATCGTTTATCACACGATTAATTCTTTTCTTATTACGCTAATTCTTAGTTTGATTTTTAGATCACATATAACAAAATGCAGCGTAGATATTTGTCTTTTTTTATAATTGATTTCTTTATAATAATGAGTGATACGAACAACGTGCTTAACAAAACATTAAAGTTGATATTAGTGTGCCGCAGAAAGACAGTCATCGTCTGTATAGAACTCTTCGACGTCGATCGTCGAGATATTTTAAAATGTCGAATCATTGAGAAGATAAGACTATTCACATGAGAATCGAATAGTTCACGCTCTATAATGTAGATATATAGATAGATATAAGAGTATTTATGAATATCTAGTGATAAAGAAGTGCCAGTAGATACGTGCAATGTTCAGGTGAAAATTAAAAAGACAGCGTTTATCGTGGATTAGCGAGAAATCATGGGTCACGCAAATATGTAAATTGTCCTGTTCAATAACATTGACGTATAAGATTTGATGTATCAATGAAAGCAAGTGTATCCGAGATAAAAGAAAATTTCACGGGATGAAGTTACGAATCTCGTATTGCAGCGTTATACTATACATGCAATTCTCATCGCTAGAGGCTCTATATATACATACATATTCAAATAAATATATGGCTTCGATAATATTACTACACTTTAATTTTAGAAACAAGTGATAAAATCACCTGTTTTCCCTGTCGAACCCGTGAACTCTAATAATTGAACTAACGGATATCATAAATAATATCACAAGTTACCACATCGTACGAATGCAACTATGTAACATCTATTCAGTGTATCTTTGAAAATTTACTGAAGAAATACGATAATAATATTTTTGTTTTTAAATTGATATCGCACAATTTAATCATACCTCGAATTTCCCATTGAAATGACACATTGGAACTATATATATACAAAACTCTTCTGTGATTATTTAATTATAGAGACAAAAACAAAATCTCGGTTGTATAAATAACGGGCATGGTACTCACACGTTCACGTATGTAAATCACTATAATGATTAACATATATTCATAAAATCACTTTGTAAATCGAAATCACAGCACGTAATAAATAAACTTGTTGAACAAACACTGGACATACTTTATACAAAACGCTTGTAGCGTTGCGCAACAACTTCATAAAATAGCCTGAGAATTCTTTTCTTTTTTTTTTCATGTAAGAATTTCGAGTAATCTCTTCAATTAGTTTTAAATGATACATTTATCACAATAATATGAATGTTTAGGTTCCAAATTTCGAAGCCGAAGTACATCACAACACTGATAAATCAAAAGTAAAAGAAGTTCAATTACCACAACCTCCACCGTCCACTCCCACAAAGTCCCGGATCTCTTCGACGACTCCTGTTACAGCACGTGCCGTCAGAAGTAGTTTGGCAAAATCTCCAGAAATGACTCTGAAAAATCCGAAAGAATTATTACCATTATCAGCGAGATTGAAGTGATAGATTTAAATATTCTTATTGAGTTCAAAAAAAAAAATAATACAACTAATATATAAATGTATTCATTTTATTCTTTTTTATCTATAAAACTTCACTTTGTTAAAATACAAAATATTTATTTGCAAATACAAGTAATCGTAATTGTAAAAATTAAAGCAACAATATTAATTTGTTCAATTAAATAGATTCCTGATTTATGAATAGACAAACTCTTATCAACTACAATTATTCTAAAATTGGTAGAAATTCTTGTAAATATAAAAATATTTAACTTATTTGTTTAGTTCTCTGAACACTTTAGGCAGTGGTTTTAAAAAATTACTGCACTTCTGTTATATCAGAAGTTACGTTATAACCTGTTTTGTAGAATTTCTCAAATACAATCCAATTTGACCATTCAAGGTATTTTAATTTTTCTTTGGCAGTGGAGGGGGAACTAATTTTACTCCAGTAAAGTAAGGATGACTCAATCCCGTCATTGCTGTAATTCTCTGATTCGGGTCATAAGTTAAAAGTTTCTGTGGAAAAAATGGTTTCAAATGTTATATTTTTCTTTATGGAAATAGGCAAGAAAATAGATTCTCTCACCATAAGCAAATCTTTGGCTTCACCATTAAAAGTAGGCACTACTTCTTCTAAATTACGTGGTTCCCATCTAGGAAACATTGACTTAAAATCAGGTAGTTGAGATACACCTGGCCAAATAGTTTCATCTGGTGTACCTAGCGTACGAAATATCCTAAATATTTGATCTATCTCTGAATCTCCAGGGAATAGAGCTCTTCTTGTTGCCTGTGAAGTTTACAGCTGTTTTACAATTAATCTGATAATTTTAGATACATTGTACATACCATTTCTGCAAAAATACAACCAAGGCTCCAAATATCCACAGCATTTGAATATATTTTTGTACCCAATAAAATTTCAGGTGCCCGATACCAAAGAGTAACTACTTCATGTGTATAAGTTCTGACTGGGACACCATATGTCCTAGCTAATCCAAAATCAGCTAATTTTATATAGCCTTCTCTATCGATCAATAAATTTTGTGGCTTCAAATCTCTGTGTAGAATGCAATTTAGATGACAAAAAGCTATAGCATTCAGCAATTGATATAGATAGCTCTATGAAGAAGAGAGATACCATGAATGATTTTCTATTTCAAAAATATTTGAATAAAAAAGACAATATATTGAGATTTCAAATATTATTTCACATTACCTGCACCAAAGCATGGTCCAGGCCCCCTTTAATGGAATCTAACAATTTCTTAAGATCTTGCTGTAGAAATTCAAAAACAAGATAAAGATGCTTATCAGCATCAACAACATCAAATAGTTGAACGATATTAGGATGAGCAAGGTTTCTCAGTAATGAAATTTCACGTATAGCAGTTGATGGTACGCCTTCACTCTCTCTGTTGTTATTTTATGTAATTGAAAAACATAGAAAAGGATTAATAGAACATGGAAATGAAACAAATTTTTTTGAAGGAAAAATAAAAAATGATACTTTAAATTACAATATTTTTTTCCTTCAATCATGTTAATAAAGAAGCATTTGAGAATTAATATACACAGTTATTTACAAATTAACTTACTGATATCCCACATGAATCAGTGATTGGTTAAAATTGTTTAAATCAAAAACCAGGCGAGCATGACACAGTGAGACAAGCTGAATAATGTGGTGCTACGACAATATAATGTAACGTGGCCCCTGCAGATTCAGCTAACCCCAGTGTGTAGATTAGCATAAATTAGCATTGCATATATGTGAGCAAAAGCTTCAATTTTATAAGAAATATACGTATATTATTCGATTAGATCAGAAAATTTGTGTAAATTGAGTAATCAAATTGATAAATAATAGAATTCTCCAGAATGTATTAAAAAATATTCAATTATTGAAAATGAATTTCAATAATCCAACTACTGAATCTTAACAAAGCCAACTATAAATGAAACCTACAGTGTGCAGTGTTTCCACGAGAAAGGAACTCAGATGGCTTCAATAGTTGAATTCACAATAAATGTTTCCTCATACAACTATTTAATAATTAAAAACAAATATACTAAAAATAAATATATAATAAAAATAAAGTACAAAATGATTACTCAACATAGGTATCTCATGTTGGAGATGATTTGTTAATCTGTTAATAATTATTTTAACATGTTAAGCTATAGATATAAGAATAAATAAATTAATTTACACAAATATTCCCTCTAGTTGATTATTCTTGTAAAAAATAAACAAAATACCGTAAAATTAAACATTTCAACGGAATATATATGAAATACTCACGTTTCTAGACGAATCTTTTTAAGGGCGACCAATTTGCCAGTCAATTTGTCTTTTGCTTTATAAACTACCCCATAAGTACCCTCTCCGATTTTTTCTATCTTCACGAAGTTATCCATTATCATAACCTTAACGTCACGACCGACGTTGTAGTTTATAGTTTGACAATGTGAGTTTTTAAAACGGTACCTCGTCAGATTATTGTTAAAATCGTCTCTCTTCCATGGGTTAGATTATAATTACACCGCCAAGTTACTCTCTCTGCCACGTTTATGAGTAAGGATCCAGCTACCTGTTTACCAACACCACGCTTAAAACCCGCGTGTTTGACGGTAGCCATTGTTGCGTAAAGAGGGGGTAATGCTATAATCGATTATGCGAATCGATGCTTCAAACGATTACAATAATCTGTAAGTAACAATATCGAGATGACGTTAATCAAAAAATTATAAACGAGAAAAAAAATAATCTCAAATTTATAATTTATTTAAACTTCATAAATTTGAAATAAACAAAATATAAAAAATAAGAATCGAAAATAGTAAATCAAATTTAAATAAAAACTGGTATTTAATTTGACCATTATCACATTTTTATAACAGATGAAATTTAGGGTCGACGTGTACAAAATTCATATTCCAATGGAAGTTGTATAATATTTCTTTTTATTATTTCATATTTATATTCAAATAATTATATTTTTTATTTTTGTTATAAGTTTACGTGAAATAATTTCTTCAGAAGAATAATTAATTTTCTGTAATTCCGTGAATTCTCGTATATATTGTATATTATATTTTGTTTTAAATATCTGCGTGCAGCTAAACAAGAGATTATAAGCTGAATCCTGAGTAAATTGAACTAATACATATATTGGATCAGGGGTTAAACATTTGAAATGCATTCTAATTCAGTATTTGTAATAGTTCTTGCTCTATTTTGACTTACAATCTCTCGTGAAAAATGGTCTGTTCTCTGTTTCATTATACAGGTATAATGTATTTTATTGTTACATATAAGTTTACGACTCTGGGATACATATCTCTGGGATATATATCTGGGATATATTATATTTTTTTTTTGTTGTTTATTTGTGTATATATATATATATATATATATATATTATTTATAGTATCTCAAATTTTCTTGCCAGAAATTCTGCTTTTTGGTAGAATTAAGTCATATTTTTTTTCATTTTAGTAATATTCAGTACTTTAGAAACTCTTATTAATTGATTAATTTAGCATAAAAATATTGAGATACTATATTAGTAAATATAAATAGAATTAGCATTGTTATACGTATTTAGGTAATATTGTATAGATATTACAGTATATGCATATGTGAATAATTTTTAAACACTCATATATATATATATATATTAGATTGTTTCAAATAAAAAGATTTTTTTCCTTTCAGCTTTCCTACAGGTTCATATATTTTATTAAGATATGAAGAGGAAATCCTCAAATTTTTAGCTCTTAATATTAACATTTAGAGGTTCCTCATCACACTTTTTGATTTTCCATAAGAATAACACAGGAAATATTTTTTTTTTTTCTTACGATTTTCATAATTCGTTAACCACACATGTTACGAAATATCTGAAAACATATTTTTGTAGGGATTGAACTGCACTACAAATAAGTAAATTGTTAAAATTCTCTAAATTCAACTATATCAAAGTTACAGTCTGTTAAACGTAAAATTACCTATAATCGGACGTATTTTTCGAATTATGATAGAATTAGGACTATGATCAGAAAAATAAATATATTTTATTCAGAATACTTTAATTATCTAGTTGCCAGTTATTGGATAATATGCAGTTTATCTTTGCGAAAGTAAAAAAATTTGACATTTCAAAAAGATTATCACTTTTTTCGGTAATTTTTGCGTAAAAAAATATCAAATATCAAATATCTTCGTCTGAGTGTAACTTACAATAATGACGCCAATTGTATTAAATTGGTAAATTTTTAGTAGATATTAATTAATAAGAACAAGCAAAATCTATTAAAATTATAAAAATTCTCAAAATAATAATAATAATAATTCGAGGTCATAAAAATAGATGTAATCAAACGGGGAAAAAATATTCTGAATTTTTTTATGTTATGACACAAAGAGTATCATCAGAAAATACACATAGATTTACGTTATAAACATTACATGTCGTCCACTTTTGTTGAAAGTAAACAAATCGTACATTGTCAAAGAAATTTCTACGTAAAAATTACCGAAAAAAGTGATAATCTTTTTGAAATGTCAAATTTTTTTACTTTCGCAAAGATAAACTGCATATTATCCAATAACTGGCAACTAATTAATTAAAGTATTCTGAATAAAATATATTTATTTTTCTGATCATAGTCCTAATTCTATCATAATTCGAAAAATACGTCTGATTATAGGTAATTTTACGTTTAACAGACTATAAGTTTGATAGAGTTGAATTTAGAGAATTTTAACAATTTACTTATTTGTAGTGCAGTTCAATCCCTACAAAAATATGTTTTCAGATATTTCGTAACATGTGTGGTTAACGAATTATGAAAATCGTAAGAAAAAAAAAAATATTTCCTGTGTTATTCTTATGGAAAATCAAAAAGTGTGATGAGGAACCTCTAAATGTTAATATTAAGAGCTAAAAATTTGTGGATTTCCTCTTTATATCTTAATAAAATATATGAACCTGTAGGAAAGCTGAGAGGAAAAAAATCTTTTTTTTTTGAAACAGTCTAATATATATATTGTTCTGTTTAACATAAATTGGATAAAGAAAAGTAATTTTTTACATAACAGTCCAATAGGAAATAATGACGAATTTGTTTGACTGAAAAATTTACCTGAATTTTTACAATTCTAATAAGTATTAATATAATTACTTAGGCCTTAATTTGATAAGGTAATATGCACATAAATTTCACAGATAAACATGTTTGGGATAAATACAGTTATTTTTATTTGACTCGGTTCTGATTGAAATAAAATATATAAGGATATGTTTACTTCCCATCACAAACAATTTTCACACTTAAAGAAAAATTACCATATTTGTTTGATTCATAAAAAATTCGCTTAAATTATAGAATACATAAAAAATTCGTATATGAATATCTTATAACAAAAAAATACACAAAATATGATTGGAATGTAAAATAAATGTTTGTTGTAACATTCTGAATGAGCAAGGTAATTGATTTTTTACACCATGATTGATGGAAGTCCAACAGAAATACTTATACTCAACAATTAAAAACTTTGCGTAAACATCTTGTTGAATAAATATTTTACAAGATGCATTTAGCAATTGATTTATTGCTGATGATATTCAGAAATATTAAAAGAATAAAAGTTTCTTATCAAAAATTAAAATTTCCAATTATGGAACAGTTTCAAGTCATAATGCTAGGTCAGTATTTTATGAGTATTCTAAGTGTCTGTGATGGAGTATTGACCTCTTTTCTTCAAAATATAAAATAACAATCATAGCCTCTTAACAGTTGAAATGAAAATGTATAGCTTTCTTTAAAGAAATTAATAAAATGCTAAACTACAAGGCGCATTCAGGCTTTAGTTTGAGTGTTCTACGTGAATGACTAGAGCACACATTTCAACTATGATGAAATTTTTATGAGAGATTGCTCCACTTCTTGCACCATTGAAATCACAACTTCCTGTACATTGTAAGGCCAACTATAACATTTTGATCTATGAATTAACTATGATCGTGTGTGTGTGTCATTTTGTTTGTGTCACCTATTTTTTTAATTTGATTAGTATAATTGGAGCAATCAGGATAAAAATATGATTAAATTTGATTTAATTTGATCAACAACTGACTATTACTAATTCTTCGCAATTTTGTAATACCTGATTATTTAACAAAAGCAAGGATGATGAAATTAAATTAATCAGATTCAATTCCTCCATTGTTAATATAGATAATTTTGACGAGGGAATATCGCTCGAGCAGCTTTTTCATGTGGATCTAATTGATTCCTGTAACGCCTTGCCAAGAAAGCTGCGATCACCTGTAGAAATAATACTTTTCAAAATAATTTTTCAAGTACAAATTTTCAATCTACTCATATACTCTGTGACAAAAATACTCACATAAAATGAAAGATAACTTGAATTTTGCAATGAAAAGAAAACCTATCACCAAATATGCATGCAACCAATTTTATTTTTAAAATAGTGAATGATGCAATGTACTTAAATATGTTACAAATAAAAATAAGAAACAAGAAAAGAAAAAATTAAGGTCGCATGCAAAATTATGATACCACCCACCATCTATTAGGGAGATCGTGTGAGGAGATAGAGGACATGGCGATGGTGTTAGACTAGAGGAAAGCACTAGGATTAGCTCGTGGGTCTTTCTGGTTCCTGTAGCGTACGGTCAACCACACACCAACAAACTGCAAGAGTAGACATTATATAGTTAGTGAAACAGTTGGTATTGTTCATCAACATCACCATAAAGAATGTTAATCATTCTCATACATTGACATTAATAATGGCCAAAATACTAAAGTTACTCCAGACATGAATTTCATAGATATGAACTGTCTGAAGTAGAATAGCTGCATAAAACAATCAGAGTGTATTAAAATTTCTTGTAAATGAATATATGATTTTGTGATAAGAGTACAAATAAAATATTTACAAAGGTTTGATTCTCTCACCTCGGTGAAGCTGAAAAATAGGCCTATGCTACCACATAGCTTGAATGCGTAATCAATTGTCGATTGTAATTTCTTCATACAAGGTGGACATTTGCAATTTGGGTCTTCAGAAAGGTGACAACAAATATTCTGCAAAAAATATCAATATTAGGATATCTTTTGAGGATTCAATAAAAATATCAAACTTACATTCACATCCTCACAGGATAAAATGTCAGTTTCTTTTGTACTGATCACAGTGTTATTGAAGCTGCAGCAATTGAAAGTTCTCTGAACTTGAGCTTTCAGATCAGGTTCTACATGTAACCAGCCCTTAATAATATTAAATATATTTCATATTAATTCATGTTAGTGATTAAAAAATACTTGAAATACTATAGACATTAATCACATAATACCTGTTCTGCAAGTTGTTCTTGTTGTGTTGTATTCACAGCAAGACAGGCACAAGCAATGCTGAATTGAACCAAGAAGAGGAGAAACAAAATCAACATGTACTGTAATACATTGTTAAGAAAATAAAGATGTAATTATTTATTTGTTGGGTTTCTTATTCTTTCTCTTTTCTGGGAATCATAATAAAAGGATACGAAAAACAATAACACTTGGTGATGTTTAACAGCGCCGATCAATCCAAGTATAGAAATCAATATCAAGATTATTCCACATGCTAATATTCCACCGATAATAGGAAGATTTGTAACCAGAGCGGAGGCTCTTCCATAAACAGCAACACCAATCAAAACGAAAGCGACTGCCTATAAAAAATAAGAACAATTACATTCAGTAATGATTCCAACATCTACAACTTGACCATCTTTACACACTTTAAAAACTATAATGAAAAAATCGTTATATCACGAAATAACTAAAAAATCTTAATTCAAAATCAAATTAGTCTACATAACACCTTATCGCGAATTCGTTATCAACTCAAACACAATTGTTTACTGCAGAGATAATATTTTTCAACCATTGAAAAGTACCATTTTTCATACTTTAATAATTTTATTTGTCATATAGTAATATTTAATTTATCCGCATTTGAATTCAAAATATCATTCAGTATTTTAAAAAGATATCGCTATAGGCACGATAGCAATCAAAAGGTTCAATCTCGAACCTGACATTTAGCACATTCTTGCGTCAAAGAAATAATTAAATGAACGTTACAATCATTTGTTAATAATAAAGAACTTTTATCATAAATACTTACAATATAAAGAATATTTAAAGCTATTAATGCGTTTTTGGAACACGTAAAACCACCACACATCTTCGGCTTGTTATTTGTCAAATTATTCTTGAAGTTTAACTTAATATTATTACAAAACTATTATTGTTCAATAGAATAAAAACTATACATCTACATATGCATCTGTAAATCAAGTGTATTTCATATATAATAGTTTTTGAACAACAAAATTCCGAATAATACGACCTTTCCTCACGAACAGGCAATTCCCGACTGTCGCAACTCCATTCACAATGGCAGCAGTCGATATCTCGATGTGCGATAAATATATTCGAAATGGCGCGTGAATTTAAATTAAAACGTGAAAAAACTAATATTATTTATAATTTTTATATAGATAATTAATGATTTATTACTATAAATGATGTATTTTTTTAATCATTTAAAAAATAACTTATATTTTATTCTCAGTGAGATATTCGTAACAATTGATATTATATGTAAATAAAAATATTTGTTTCTGGAGAAATGCAATTCATTACATGAAACGACAATGACAATATTTACTTATCACCTGTCAAAAATTCTCTAGGTATAAAATTACGCTTATAAATGACAAGTTGACTCATGTCATAATTTTTGTGTCAATACACCTGAAGTGGAACATTGAGTTTAAAGCGATGTATTCATTATCCTCGGGTCATGAATATAGGTTTCTGCTTTTCGAAATAAATGCTTCATTTCATGACGTTATTTCCAAGAAGAAAATTGCTGCCACACGCTATTAGAACAATCCGGAATTCGTTATCAGTATGCTAAATGAATTGCAACTTATAGTATTCATCTTATTGATTTATGACATTTTCATTTGCGTTAAATATTAACTTTTAAATAATCATTCTTATAATTCATTTAAAAAACATCATTTATGGATATCACCCATTTGAAGTTGTTAGAATAATGTTTTTGCTACTTGAAGTCTTCCTGACTTTGAAAAAAATATAATATAACAATAATTCTCTAGCAACACTAAAGAAGCTACATCTCAAATGTTGTTAGCGAGTGCTACGCATATCTCATGTATTTGTCAACAATGTTTGATAAGACGTCACAAGCAGACAACGCAATAAACTTTTTATAAGCATGGCTGTCAGGAAGTAAAACACTGTAACGAATAAGTCGATTTTTTTTCTTCAAGTCACTGACATTTAGATACGATCTAGAACGATTAGCCTCCGGCACAACCTGATTGGGTTATTGGTACAAAATTAATTAGTCTGTAATGATAACATCGGAGTTCTATATTTAAGGAATATATACATATTAATAATATATAATATATACCACGCGTATTTCAACAAAACGTCGTTTCACAAAAATAAAGACTTAGAATAAACAAATATAAAATTTTATTTATGCAGTTGTTCGGTAACCAACTGTCTCTATTTAATTTTTCATTTACGCTCCTCTGCACATGATCGCTTCCATCAAATCATTTTAATGTCACCAGCAAAGAGTAATATTAATAGTCGCCTTTTCTCATTTGAGTATTGAAACAACTGAGATTCCATAGAATGGGCAATTATCATTATACATCTTTCATACAATTGGGTAAAAATATCTTAAATTAAACGAATACGAGACATTTTTTAATTACCGTGTGGCTCATTATACAGACCACCCCTGGAAGAAATGCAAACATTTCTTTTTCTGCGTGATCTCCACGCGAAGCACTATTGGTACGTATACAAACAATGAGGTGCTCATGAATGATATAATTCCTTGCTTTAAATCAATATAATCATATCTCATCATCTGAGGAACGATGCAGTGGTCATACTACAAAAATAAACAATATAAAAATCCCAAATAATATCTCAAATCGTGTCTTTCAATTATTTTTCGTTCTAAAAATAAATTGATATCAATAGATAAAAAAGTAGATACTGAATGAATGCCACGATCGATTAATATATAAATAATCAAAAAAGTATACCTCGTAATTTCGATTATGAAACAAGTAGAAAAGGTGCGAAATTGTACATTATCCTTCTCCCGGAAATATTACGAATGAATGAAACTACAAAGAACGATAAGGATCGACGGAGCTGCTGCGAAGTGTCATTTTTTCATCCTGTTTGCGTCCATATTTGCAAAACTTAAAAATCAAGAGAATTAAGTTATGTATGAGAAAAAACAAAACAGATCGAAAATAACCCTACGAACAAGGACAAAAATATTAAATGATTTTCCAATGTAAGATTGGATCGACAACATGTGCTGCAAACTCATAACTGCGTGATTTTTACGGAAAATCGCACAGTCGGGTTCTATGTTTGCTCTCGACTTGTGTCAATACTCGTGACAATATTTATCGTGACTGACTTCCCTCGTGCGTTGCTAATTAAGTAGTTTGCGCCACCTTCGACACGGGGAGACGAAAGACTGTTCGACTCTGATAAGCAATTCGCTGATAAACCGTCATATAAATTGTTCTACGTCGCCAAATTTTGTCACTTTGTTTAGCAATGCACTAAAGTAAGTTCCGTGTGAAACGACTGCCTTAAACCCGGTTCCCCGTTATCCCCTGGTGGTTGGTGTTCAGTGCGATTCATCGCTATCTCTGTAAGCTCGTAACATCAATTTATAAATACTCAGTGTTTTAGTGAAATATCGATAATTCTTCTCTAAAAATTTTTATTCGAAACAATATAAATATGAAATATTTTAACTTCATAAATTACCAAACGAATAATTGAGAAATATTTAATATCGATAAGAAATTGTACTGTGAAGTGTATTTAATCGAAATTATATTTTTTCGAACAGTCCTGTGAAACGAAGATAATAGAAAGATGGACAAGTCGCAAGGAGAGCGTTGGCCGCAGTATTTGGCAGCTATAACTGGTGAGTTACAAATCCCGATCAATTTTCTTAATAGCGCACTTCGAAATAGAATATTACGCTAATTACCGTACCATGTTTTTACAATGTAACTTCATCAACTGGTCGAATTTCGGTTTATTTTTCATTGATATCGATTCGGTAGTTTCAAAGTTTTAACAATATTGTATACACATGCAGGGTGTTCACGTTAACAACGCCCACTGTAGAACAATATACGTTCACGTGCTGCCGGTATATGAATACAGCATATATGCATTACCCACATGTAGTACAAGTTTATAGGAAGTAAAGTTGCAGCCAATTTACGGTAGCTTTAAGCTTATAGTACAAAATGTGACACGGAAAATACCAAGTATCCGCCATCAACATCCCAATATTTAACACGGTCCCTAACGTAATCGAGTTTCACGTTATTTGTATTATTACGTAGTAAAAAGTCTTTACTTCGATATCAAATTCCACCTGCGCCGTCTGGAAAATAATCGGAATCGATATTCAAATTATGATAACAACGTCAATGTGATTTATAACGTTGATGAAATCCAAATCCTCGATTGTCGAGAGATTAATTTATTACTGATCGATAATCGAAAAAGGTTATGAAATTTTTTAACGACTGGACATTTTATTCCAGCTACCATTTGTTTGGCAACAACGGGAGCCCACATCGGTTGGACCTCACCGACCCTACCAAAGCTCAAGGCGGATGATTCTCACGTGCTGATAACATCCGACGATGCTTCCTGGATAGCTTCGTTCTATTTGCTGGGTTCGATACCGGGTAACATAATCGCGGCATTCATCGTCGACTGGTTTGGCAGAAAGAGCAGTTTGCTGTTGGCTGGAGTACCCCTGACTATAGGCTGGATTCTGATAATCGTGGCATGGAACCCATACATTCTCTACGCTTCCCGTTTCATCAGTGGGCTGGGACAGGGAATAGTTTACGTAGTTTGCCCGATGTACATCGGGGAGATAGCGGACAAGGAAATCAGAGGAGCATTGGGTTCTTTCATCAAGCTAATGGTGACTTTTGGCGAGCTCTACGCTCACGCTGTGGGACCATTCGTCTCCTACAGCTGGTTAGCCTATGCTTGTACAGTCATTCCAATCATCTTCTTCCTGACCTTCATGTGGATGCCAGAGTCACCTTACTACCTCCTCATGAAGAACCGTCCAAAAGCGGCGATGCGCAGTTTGAAACAATTAAAGGGTAAAGTTTCGGAGGAGAGGCTCCAAGAAGACATGGACCAGATGCAGAAGGCAGTGATAAGAGATCTCTCCGACAAGGGCCACATGTGGAACCTCTTCGATACACCTGGAAACAGAAGGGCTGTATTAATTTGCGTCGGACTGCAGTTCGTTCTCCAGTTCAGTGGTATAGCAGCCATCGAGTCCTACACCCAAGAAATTCTTCACGAAGCCGATACCGATTTATCAGCCGGTATCTCCGTTATCATTCTGAGTTTGCTGCAGCTGGTAGCTGGATTAGGCGCGGCTGCTCTCGTCGATAGACTGGGTAGAAAACCGCTACTGATAGGCACGACCTTCCTCGGTGGTATTTCCTTGGTCATCGCTGGCGCCTTCTATTTCTGCAAGTTCCAAATGGCTATAGACATGAGCGGATTAGGCTACATCTTACACTGCTCTGTCATCTTCTACGAGCTCATCATTGCCCTTGGTCTTAATCCATTGCCCTACATGATGCTAGGCGAGCTTTTCCCGACGAACATCAAAGGCGCCGCCGTCTCGTTCGCTAATCTCTTCTCCTCCCTACTGGCTTTCGTGGTTTCCAAACTTTACCAAGTGCTAGCCGATGGGGTAGGCGTCTACGCGTCGTTCGGTTGGTTCGCGATAAGCTGCTTCCTGGGAGTCATATTCATCGTCGCCATTGTACCGGAGACCAAAGGCAAATCTCTACTCGAAATTCAGGAAGAGCTGAATTGCAAAAAGAAGAAAATTCCCACCAAGAAACAACAGGTCAATATAAGCTCTATCGCTTAGATCGATGGAACTGGAATATTGCTATACTTGACATTTAATTAATGACTTTTTACGCTTTTTACACGGAAACGAAACGGTTTGTTAACGAATTATTTTCTCATAGTGCATTCTTCATGAAATGGTTTTATCGAGGAGATAATTCGGTAAAACGGAAAAGTAAATTCGTACCTGGGGCTATTATATCGGTATCTGTTTCGACTGATTGGCCGTTACCAAATTCGAAAGTTCAGGTATACATTTGTCATTCTTCGATAAATTCTCCATTACGATAAAGCCATTTCACAAGTTCGAATTTTTGAGAATCTCTACTTCTATAATCGCTTAAATGAATTAAGTAGCACTCGTGTTTTTTATCAACACAATAACACGAGACGGTTATTTTTTATTTCATATAAAAAAATGAAATAATTACTAAGACGACGGGCCCTTATATTCCAATAAGGAAGATAGTGTATTTGTTGGAGTCGAGTATTTCACCGAATGTTTTTCTCGATCGATTCACATCGTCAGCTGTAAGAATTATGTCGCGACAAAGTGGCGGGTTCAAATTTCGTATTTGCCGTAGGCGCAAAAGTTACACCGCCATCTGTACAAATACAATTTCCATAATAGGAAACGTGGTTATGTCTTATACAAAAATTTGTGTAATAAATTTGTTATCGGTCAGATAACATAACGGTAATTGGTCGAGGCAGCCATGCGATGCCAGAAATTTCGTAAGATACGATAGCAATTTCGCGATTCATTTAAAAATCGAAGGACGATGTGAACGAAACGTCGAGAATATTCGTATGTCGAGAGATAATTTTAGACGAGATTAATGTCGACTTTATGCATCAATGATTTTCGAATACTCGACTGATATTCTCCAACAAACATTTTGACAGTGACGAGTTAGAGCAAGGGCCCCCAATGTGTCAGAGCAAATTCGCATGACCACCTTTTTTCCCTTTTAAGCAGGGTGTAAAACTAAAGTGACTGAGACTGATAGTTTTATATTAATCGTAAATAATATTTATTTATCGTTGAGTGAGTTCATCTAACGAAATTAAACTCGAAAAAAATTTAACCTAATTACGTTCAAAAGAAAATTTTCTGAGAGGCAAGGATTGCTTAGCCAAGATTCGATTGAAAATAATTTTTTAACTTTGGAATAATCAAAATGCGAGAGGAGTTGAAATTTCGGTTGTTGGATGGCTCAACGATTGGTAACATCTTTTATCCCTTTGAGGCAGGGTGCAAAAGAAGACTGATGCTATATAACGATTACGATTATACGTTATAAAAAATCACCGCGCACACGAGTTTTTATTTTAAATAAGTGCGTATGCGGCCCTGATGCACGAAGGATTTACGTGAGCACTGTAGCATGACTAACTAATTATTCCCTTTCAAGCAGGGTGAGACATATTACAATATAAACATAGCTGCGGCGTCGAATATAAATGGCCCGACTATAGTTTACTTCATATTATCAGTGGCACTGGCATATAAAAGCAAAACTGTTTAGCTCAGTAATAATTGTTAGCCAATGCCACATGCTAGAGACGTATGACCGTTAATGTTAATGAAAAATTTGTAATTGTTAAAAGGAAAATTACTTGTAAGAATTTTGCTAGTAAGAATCATCAGATCTTTATCAGTTTGATGTTGAAATTGAAAATATGAATATTGTAAAATTAAGAATTTTCGTTTAGCATTTATGATTCTAATTATTAGGAAATTAGTTAATTCGAATATCAATTCTGAGTATAATGGTCAATTACGTTTAGATATTGTATTGTAGTGTAATATATGTTACTCTCCCACAGCAAAGGTGAAGCGTTAATGCGATTGCATGACTCTCTACGATATTCCCTTTTAGGCAGGGTGAAACAATCGAAATGTAAATCGTTCAGATTTCTACAATGTAGAAGTTTGCAATTAACGTTAACAATAAACCCACCTTCTTTAAGCATGAATGATCGATTCTTCATTTTACCTCTGTATTCGTTTCCCACACCTGTTCCGTACATCTGTTTTTGATTGCATATTCAAGGCAATTGAATAATAAGTCGTGGAATTGATCAACTGGACAACTATTATGTTTATTCTCGCGTTATAATAATTATTATACATAAATGTTATTACAATATAGAAACATAAATCTTAATATTTCAGCCGATAACATCTTACAACATTTTTATATTACATAATATATGTAATCGGAGCTACTTTATTTACTTTTCATGGCGATATCGTTCTTGTACATTGATTACTCACTCGTCGTTAAATTGTAATATCCGAGTTTGGGTATTTATTCAAGAAAATTATACTTTGCACCAAAAATAACAACAATATATTCTTCTATCGTGTGCTTTGATCGTTGACGGCGACATATTTCGGATAAATATATCATTTTTGAACTCTCGATATTGATATCTCGATAAATATGACTGTTTTCTCTTACGTTCAGCTTTCATCAAAATTCAGCATTAGCGAGTAAAGGAACCTCTAACCTCTGCTACTTTGAAAATTTTTATTAGTTTCATAACAGTTATTATTTTTCATTATTCTCAATTTTGTATTGTACACACAGTTAATACTGGACGATGAATAACACGTCTAACTCACGTCGCTCTCGGCTCGCCACATTGAGAGAAATTCTCGTACATTCATACTTACACTTGTGGGCTGATTGTCGGAGAGAAAATTATGCTTCACACGCGTATATTTACATAATCTCATTATACGCATGTTTGGCATTCATTTTGCCTCAGAAGCTTAAAAATTAATTTTAGGATATATCTATAATGAAAATTATTTCTAGGTCTATAGTCGCTTGCTCGATAATAAAAATTCACTCGCTCTTATAATAAAGAGGTCTCTGATAATAAATAATCTCTAACATCTTTTAAGGTTTATTTTGTTTACAACTATTATTCTCTTTCCTGCACGAAACGGCATGTTTTATTGTACATCATTAAAATCGCATATATCTGTATGTACAATTTTACTCTCTTATTTTAAAACAAATATACCGGTAAGTAATAAGGCTGCAATGACCTTTCAATTTTTTCATTTATTTTACAATTCTTTTATTATTGATGCTCCATACGCATTTAAAATTTTTCTAAAACGTTCGATTATACGTGAATTTCTTCTTTATTACGCTATGGTGAACACACGCTTATCCATGAATATTTTCTCTTCGTAGTAAGTGATACTCTCTTTATTAAAAAATATTAGTGGTTGAGACTCACTACTTTAGGCCAAAATTTGCTATGTTCATGCATCTTATTAGAAATTCGCGCACCGAGAATAGCCGCAAAATAATAATTCACGTGTAAGACTGTTAATCAAATAAGAAAAGACGAATATGCGAAGTTGCAAAGTGGTATCTCACGTCTCGTAAACCGACCGAATAAAAATGAAACAACCGTTTGCAAATATTGTTCTTTTTCCACCACTGGTCATACAGGACGGTAATTTTTAGAAACATTCAATCGTTTGTATAGTTTAGTGGAATTTAATTCGGCGCTGAGAATGCAAAATGAAGCGAGTATCGGTAGATGGAATGTAGCAAATAGATTTGCAGAGTTCGAGAGCTAACGCTAATTTCACTACTGGTCAAGCATGTACAGTTCAGCGCGTTAGCGATTTTCTCTTGGCACAAGCTACACATATACGTATATGTATAATATGCCATCGTGTAGTACAATTTGAGCACGATTAGTTTTTATGGTATATTCATGCGAAAGGAAATCTCAAATTTTCCTTTTGAGAAAAGAATTTTCTTCACCGATAATAAGATCGAATTTCCCTTTCTCGAGCTACGGAGCAGCTAAATGTGTTCGATTACTATTCCGGATAAAATGAGAAACGTGGATCGATTCGCGAGCACGCGTCCGTTATCGAGACGATACTTTAGCCGCGAATTGTGTTCATTTGCTAACAGCACACACTGAAATCGTATATCGCGTCGTGACGCTCTCTCGCGTTACTCACTCGATATCAAAACCCGTTTACTTTGTTAACGTGCGAGTATTCTCGGAATAACGTCAACAAATCGGAACCGAAACATTAAATAACGAAGAATTGATACGTCGGTCGCGAGTCTAATCGGGATCTGTCGCGGTGGAGGAAACGTGCGCGATAGCGCCGATAGCCTACAAATAATTCGACCTTCGCGAAAAATGGCACATTTTATAATATTGCATCGATATCGCAACAAATTCGATTATTGCAACGCTAACGTATGAAACAGTTTCAATGTCACGCGTTACAATAATTCGACAATAAACGACTCGCTTCTTGTGCGGAAGCTGCTACTTCCTTTGCACTACCCACGGAAATATTTTCTGCGAGAGTAAGAGAGGAAAAGAGAGAGAGAGAGAGACAAACAGACAGAATTATTCTTCCACGTTATTCCACTTTTAGCTGGAAGACACTTGGCATCGAGAATTGCAAAGAGAAAAAGAATAAAAAGGAGCGGTAATACTGTTGTGACGCGGTGCAATTAATTTACTTCTCACGCTGACCTAATTGGATTTCGCACTTTTCATCGTCGAAAATCCGAAAGGAAAACGCGTGTTTCTCGTCGCTACTTGACTGGAAAATTTTTCATTTCGTTGTCGACAACTGGTTATGCGAATGTCTGTCGTAAAATCTACGGTCTGTAACATCGAACGATTCTAGGTCGGGATTCGTCTCGTCTCTCTTTTTGTTTAAATCCTTATTTTGCTACCTCTCGTGTCTCGCGGCAACTGATATCACAAAACCGAATAAAACACGACGGGGTAACGATTCCGCTACAGAAGTCCAATCGGCACAAAAATCCAGCGAATATGAAAATACATACTCGCGGGCGTATATATTTGTCTATACCATACGCATTTATAGGCTTGTCGCGTGTACAGCGTAGACGTGGCGTTTTCGATTCCTCACGGAGTTCTCCTCGCGCACTTACGCGGCACGGCCTTCGTTTTTGCCGACTTAAAAACGCGAAACGAGAACTTAAAGCTACCCGGTATAAGACGCCAAAGGAGAGAGGAACTTCGGAAAGCGTGCCGCGAAGTCGAGGATCGATTAATTAACGAGCCCGAGTGGTCCACTGGTTGCCCGCTCTTCGACGGCCAGTGTCTCTGACAGTACCAGTAAATTGAGAAGAAAAATAAATAATGAGAGCTAATCGAAACTTTAGAAAAATAATCAAACGAAATGGAATTTTATTTCTCCGATGACGCGAGTGAATTTTAAAAAATCATTCGAATCCATAAAACAAGCAAACAAAAGATAAATCCGACAGCCTGATAAAACAAATAAAATGAAAATCCAAATAGCAATACCAGTGAATCTAGATTTAAAGAAATTAAATTAAACGGAGATTCGAATGCAACGAACGAAATAAAATTTCGCGAATGCTGATTGACGCAAAACGGATTTTCCGTCGAGTATATTATCGAGCCGGAAAATGATATGAGAATGAGAGAAAAACGCGTGGTTGGGACAGAAAACACTGGCTTCTGACGCGCGCGAGCGATCGAAAATGTCAATCACGCACTCTATTACCCTAAATTGGCGACATCCACTCTCACTCGCGCGTCTCTACCTCTCTCTCGGTCCCTGTGCGCGTTGCAGAGCTCGCTCGCCGAGTAATATCGCGTAACTGCGCGAACCGAGAGAGCCCGAGCAATCGAGCGAGAACGAGCGAGAGAGAGAAAGAGAGATACCGCGAAAATCCGCAGACGATGCGGTTAAAAAGCAGAGAGCTTCGTTGCCTCTCGCGCGCGCACCTCGTTTTCTCGCCTCGTTTTGTATGTTCTTTTTTTTCTACTCTCTTCCTCGTCTTTCCTAAGGAGGGGCCGTTGAGTTCGTAGGCACTGAGGAGTCCCGGTTGAGGGAATTCAGCAGCTGCTCGTTCTCCTTGCGAACTGAAACACACGCACGAGTATATACTATACCTATATGTGTACCCTCTTATATATGTATAAGCGATATATGTCCCGTGGGCGTGTGTATAGATATTATATAGTATACATATACATACATACACAACCCAAGGGTTTCTCGCGTGAGATGAATAGAGGTCGAAGGGGGTGGGGAGTGAAAAAAATATTCAATAGGGGTTGCGTCGGGGAAAATTGCTTTGCCGGTTGAAAGTTCTTCCTTGACGAATCGTACTTGGCGGAATATTCGTAACTGTAATATTTCAATCCGCAGGGTCAATTTTCGGGACTCGCGCGGTTATCGAATAATCGATGTAAAGGGAATTACGTTGCGCGCGATGCTCGTGAAGTTCTCGCGAGCCGACGGCTGGGCTCAGAAACGAGCTGTGAGTGAGCGTGATGACGACCACGAGAACGGAGGCTGTCAACAGGAAAAGAAAAGTTCCCAGCACGATCATGGCGATACGACGATGACGTCGCGTCTGCTCGTCGTCGCGAGCCTCCTCCGACAATTTCCGAGCCTCCTGCATCTCGATCCTCGCCGGCCTCACGGAGTCCTTGCGGCGAGCCGAGCTCGTCCTACCCGGCCGCGTTTTCCTGCACACGCTGGCTCTCCTCCCATCTCCTGGTATTTCAAAAAAAGCCTCATTTATCTTAATAAAGCGCCCATAAGCACCGTCGATCGTTCTGGTCGAGTGAATAAAAAATCCGTCGCAACTTTAGCCATAATTCTCGAGAGTTTCCCCCGGTTTCGAGCAGCCCTGGATAAATCCGAGGGTGCTATTTTTGCACCCAGAAGCCCATCGTTAATGAGGTTTTTGTTAATGGGAGTATCGATTTTCCGCATGCTAATTGAACGACTACTGCACGCGACACACTTTCGAGCAATGATACCCCGAACAGGTGTGTTCCTGTATCCTCCGCGAGAAATAACGCGAGTGGAATCCAAAAATATCGAGCAGTTCCCAATAAGAATCCCTTTTCTCTCTGGAGAGACCCTCGAGAAGTTCAACCAGAACTCTCAGCGTGCTCGAGAGTTTTTCTCTTTGCTCCTCGATGATACCTAGAGGGGTGGGTCGGCTGGAGCAACTGTTGGTTCTGGAACGATTCGAGTGCAGGCTCGAGTGCAGGCTGGATCTTCTACTGGGACGCTGCTGATCGGCGTCCGTCATACGCCTCGAGCGCCTCGGGCAGGTTTGCGACGATACCGAAGCTCGTCGCGAGGGGTCTCGCGGCGCTGAGATCGGATAGAGCGCGGGTCGCTCCGGACTCGGTGGATAAAGAGCGGAACGTTCGTCTCGTCCGTCCAAACCGAGCGGGCAGAGCACGTGCTCGTCGGAATCGGGCTGGTACAAATCGAGAGCTGAGTCCTGATGAGTATCAGGGCTGGTATCGTCGACGTAGAATATTATCCTCTCCGACGACGAGCCAGACTGCCTTCTAGACCGATCGTTTCGTCCTGGATCCATCTTATATTTTTTTTGCCTCTGATTTAACCGAACCTAAAGATCTCGAAGATTTACGACTCGAAGAATCCCCGTCAGACTCGAGGTGGTTTATCTCGCGAACGACTCATCGCTCTATCCCTGGAAGTGTAATCAGGTGTACCTTTCCATCGACGAGTGAATCCAGTTTGCACGCGATCTCTCTCGGATTTGGCGAATCGAAACAACCGAGGCGCGTAATTAACGTAATCGCGGAGGCATTAAAGTGTCTCTAAAGAGCCACGCGAATGTCTCGCATTATCTGGCCCATCCATTACCCGTTGAATTTAATTAGATTCCACGCAGGGAGATACGGAGAGCGAGTCGAAAGCGAAACTTCGTCTTCAAACGTGACTCTTCATAACACTAGACGGCATTAATCTTCCATGCAATTTATAACTTTGCTTCATTAACCCGAGGAGGTTGAGCCCAACTTTCTCAATTACGGTGTAACTTTTGCGGAAAACGACCGAGCTAATTTTTTGCTTTGTTTATCTTACTCGATTGAGTTGGTAGTATGACGATGAATCGAAGAGATAGCTTTAAGAGACGCGGGGCGATCCGTCGGAGTTTACGAAAATCGACAATTTGCTCTCGATGCGACGAGCCTCAAACATCACGCGCGTAACTCGAGTCTGAAAAGTGATGCAGTTTTTACGCGAACAATGGATCAAGTTTCTATTGTACCCGGTAGGGAGAGAAGGTCCGATAGCCCCGTTCTACAGCTTTGTTCTCATTCCGGAACCGACGATGCTGATAATTATTCGCGTATTCCGTTTCACGGAATGAATTCCTACGAATTTTCACGTTAAATCAGCCGAGTACGCGAGTGGACTCGATATCTTGAAAATCGCTCAAAACTGTTCAAGTCTCCAATATGTAATTTTACGAAGCTCGTCTAACTCTCGAGTTTGATATGCACATACTATACAGTAGACAAAGATGTATAGCTCGCTACAATACGTATAACGCTCTGGTTCATCGAAACAGTACGAATTACATTAGTCCAAAAGTTTTGATAGATAGGAATTTCATACATAAAGTCAACTAGATAAATGTCTGCTCCTCGGGGTTCTCCACAACCCTTTCAGCGTTATCTGTGTTAAGCCTTCGTTATGCAAAGAGAGAAAGAGAAAGAGCTGGAGCAAGAGGGAGAGAGAGAGAGAGAGAGGGTGAGGGAGAAACGAATAAAGCGCGCCGACTAAACAACTCGCATAAACGTGTTGGAACGTCACCCTTGAGTTTACAGCGGTGATTATTTTTAGCGGGCACATCTAGCAGGCCACCGATCCGCTTTCAATGTCTCCTCCAGACTCACGAGCGCGTACGCCGTACTACCGAGAGCGTTTACGTGTGAAGACACGCACACCTGGAGGAGGCGCACACAGACGCGCGTGAAAAGCCGCCTGTCGATAAATATACCCGTGCGCAAATATTTAGAGAACACGGCCCGCCCACGCCGGTACCTTGATGAAATTATTCGTCCGTACGCATCCGGGAAAATAGAAGTACGATTAGAGAGAGACAGAGCAGGGCGAGTGCTATAGGCCGCACCTGTGCGCCACGAGAATTTTCCCGAAAACACGGCAGAAAAGTACGAAAATAAACGGAGCTTATTCTCGGGAAGAGACTCCATTCGACTCGTTTTATATATAACGGGCATTTTCACGCTCCGACGGGCGAGATATCGAAACACGGCGGCGCGTGGGAAGCGAGCTCTGTGAAATTGGGTGTCCCCCGCGGTTGCGGCTTTAACAAGCCGTTTATACCCAACTACGATAGGGCGAAGGAAATTCCCACGGAATGCGTTTTCCTTTCTACGTCTCCGGCTTATCGAGGCCTGGGATCTCGCGTGCTGGCTCGGCGTTCGCGACCTTCTGAGTTCGATTAAAACGAGGACGATTCGGAAATTTCATTCCAGTTTCGCTCGCCGGTTCGCCGTGACGGTGTTGCCAACGGATGTATCGACAATCGATAACTCGTGACACGCGGGCCGCTGAGATATTAGCAAACGTACTTGTATAGTTACTCCGAGACAAGGGTATGTATTAGCGATGACCGATTCATCGAGACAAGCCGGAGGGCCTAATAGACGCGCGTGGTAGGAATTACGAGCGTTCGAGGGATCGATACCGGAAATGCCAGTTGTATCCCTCATCGTTGGCTCGTCGATTGGGACGTTAGAGAGAATTGTATGTAATAAAACGCTATTTTATACTACTCTATTCCGTTCGGATAATCCACCTCTCGAGGATAAAGAGTTGACTATGAGAAAAAAAAGGAAATTTTAATAGCTATATTTGCTCTTATCGATTATTCACGCTCTGAAAATAATTCAATAATAGACCTCGGCTTCTAGATTCATATAAAGTTTACTCGGCGTCTCGTTGAAAAAAAAACCGCCGGGAGAGTATAAAAACGTACGAGTCGGGTGGCAAATCGTGGATTAGGGAGATCCGAGCTTAACCGAGTTTTTCGCCTAATATTCGCCCCAGGCGGCGCTCGTATTCGCGCGCGCAACGAGATACCCGGAGCGCGCGATTTCCGGGCGCTTTAAGGAGCAAATCGGCGGGCCTTTTCGGGTCGAGTGAAATATCTCGGGAGAGATATAACGGACAATAGGCGAACGAGAACGGCCCATAAACAGTAATCGGGGAAATTTCGCCGACGTAAAGCTCCGGTTCTTCGAATGCAAAAAGGGCCGATAAAACTTTAACGCCCGACGCCGTAAAATTGCGCGATTGTCCGATAGCAAAATCACGTCGGTCGTTTCCTCGCGTTTAATTTTCAGTTTCATCCGCGACTCGGCGAGATTTACGCCAGCAGGACGCGTTCTCGCTGCCGATTGAATGCGAGAGACGAAAGAATGGGGAACAGAGATGAGCATTCGCGACGATTAAGCGATCGCGCGCGGCCGGCTCATTGAGCGCGAGTGCTTCGCCGCACTTGGCGAGTCCTCGAAAGCCCACTCGAGCTCCAAGTTAGAGTAAACGGTCCTCTCTCTCTCTCTCTCTCTCTCTCTCTCTTTCTCTCTCCTTCTCGCTTTTTCCCTCGAATCCTGGATATGAGGCACAAAAGGAAAAAACCACCCTCGTGTTGAAACGAGGATTTTCGAGTGCCCGTTCGAGCGATTTTACAATTTCATACGGGGCTGAATAAAAGATTCGATTAGTTTGCGGATAAAAACGCCGCTTCTTTCAAACTTACGGAAGGGAGAAAAGCATTTCGGGCTAACGTGTAATTTACCGTACGCGTCGCGAAACTCGCTGTTCGTATCCCACAATGCACGAAGCTCGAGCGTCTCGATCGATAGCAATGCTCGTTTAACATCGGACGAGCGTACGTATAAATGTCAAACACAAGGCGCTGTGCACGTACCTCGCGTTCAATTTTTTATGCCATGCCCGGGTAACGATACGAGAAGAAGCGAGACAGAGAATGGGGGAGAGCGTGAGAGAGAGTGAGAGAGATAAAGAGAAAGAGCGACTGAAACGCGATCAGACGTTTTTATCGATAAAGTGGTTCGGAATCGTCGAGGCGCGGATCAATCGAATATGCGAGAGCGAAACTCCTTTGTCGCACACACGTACGCTTCTCACCCACCACCCTGCGGGGATTGAACTCGCCTGACGGTATAACGCGCGTTTTCAGTAGTCGATAAAACTCGCTCGACGAGTTTTACGATTACGAGCGTTACCCGTTCGTCGATGCTGATGAGAAAAAAAATTGAGAAGGAGGTGGAATAACAGACGTCAAAATACATATATTACGTCATTGTCGTTTCCGTAGGAAAAATAGACGCTCGCGCGTCGAAAAGGCCTCCGGCGAAGCTCATTTTTTTTTTTCGTTTCTCTTTTTCAACATCCCTCGTTCCAAATTTATTACGCGCTGCTAGAAATCCGCCAGATTGCGATGTATCTCCAACCTCGCTTTCCTCGTCTACATGCTTCTGTCCTCCTCGCGTCGTTTTTTCGACGACCCGGTGTCGCGAAAACTCTCGCTGTTGAGCTTTTTTTTCTTTTTTCGGGGGCATGGGAGTTTTTTAAACCTCTTCTCTCTCTCTCTTTCTCTCTTCCCCCTGATAATGACAATTTTGCCGCAAATGAATTTTTCATTTCTGTCGCGCTAAGTAAAGTAAAGCTCGGAGAGAAAAAGAGGGTGAGAGAGAGAGCACTTTGTGCACGGTATAAAATTCCATTTGGCTGGTAAAAAATTAATCAATTTCGAAAATATTAATTTTTCATGGCAACGCCGGGTCGATCTTTATACACTCTGGCTGCTAAAAGCGTCTATAGGTGTAGAAAAGGGGAAAAGGAGCTACTCCAACTCCGAGTGTATCGAGCGGAGTGGCGGGTTATAACACGAACCGAAAGCCGCGAATGTACGTCAGGGTTATATCAATTATCACTCGACTTTCGCAATACGCGACGCGCGTGACGCAGAAGAGCGCCCATTTCCGCTCGAATCCGGTGCTAATTACGTTACGGAGGAAAAAGTCGAAAACACTAAAAGGGTTCTATAAACAGAGACGTCAAATCGGAAAGCTTTTTCATTTTACCGGTTCGATCGACATTCTCGAAACTCGTCGAAGAAAAATCTCGTGTTCCCGAGGAACACGGACCTCTCCGCGTCGACTATCGATTCTATATTCGCGTTCGCTTTTTAATGACGTGCACGAGAAGAGCAGGATTGAACGGAAGGGAGGAGAGAATGTCAGTGCCGGCGCTCGAGTGCTTGACCCGCTTCCTTGAGTCTCATTCGCGATGTAAACATCTCACAGCGGCGAGAAGCAAGCGCGGCCTCAATTCTATGAAAAAAAAGAGAGAGAGCCCCGAGGGTGCGACAACAGAAATTACGAAAAGTATATCTTAAACGTTGTACGCCTCTGGCGTTATATTTTCTCTTTCTCTCTTTGAAGTGAAGCGTTGAACGAACGACTTTCGGCACGGAACGACTTATTTTCGAACGGTAAACGAAAATACACTGGTCTGTCGAGTTCGAAGCTCTTCTTTGATAGCGTATTTCGCGAAGACCGTCTGTCGGGATTCTCGCCGGAAAAATCCCACCGTGAGAGGATTTCATTGGCATTGTCTTTGACGTTGGGGAATCCGTTCGACGGGTCATCGAGAAGATTAACGACTCGAAAAGTCGAGCTAATCCCGACCTACGGTACTCCGTATTGCGTGGTGTCATTATCATCGCGAATCTCGCTTTTGCGAAACTCGTAAAGTCTGTTCCACGAATAAATCTCTATCGTGTTTTACAGTTCTTCGTTAGAAGCGAGGCTCCGTTATTTACAGCCGGGTAAACAGCAATTCCGGCAACGCGTAAATATAATCTATTCCGAATGCTAATTTACGAGTTTTTGAAATTCCTCTGAAAGAAAGCCCTTAAGCGTTTATTCAAATACCCTCGACTGACTCGAGTTTCCAAAGTGTCGTCTCGGAAAAAAAATGGCTATGATTTTTCGTCAGTCTTATTCAGAGCGTTATACGTATTATAGAATGACGTAGGAACGTAATGGCCACTCCAGCTGGGGATGGAAAGCCGGAGGTGAAGATTAATGATTCCAATGGTCGTGATCGATACGCGGTCGCATCTCCCTAGCGGCCAGCGGTGCTAGCGCACGCGACGCGTAACGACGGTGCAATCCCATTTAGGACGAACATCTATCAATTAGTCCGAATAATAAATTTCAGTTAACACGGTACGTTTTTTCTATCCCACTCTCGCGATATTTTTCCGAACAAACCCAATTATCGGAACGGCGAGAGAATCAGCAGAGAGCGCAGTTTTGAAGCTCGTTAAAAGCGAAGTCGCGTTGGTTGAAAATGTCAGGTGCACTAGTTCCGGCAACAGGAAAGGGAGAAAGAGCGAAAGAGGAAGAGAAGGAAAGAGAGAGGGAGAGAGAGGGAGAGAGAGAGAGACAGATTCAAAAGGTAGATAAAATAATTTTCGTGTAATTCACGAATATCGGATGGCAGTTGAACATAAAGAGAACGAGAGTCGTGCATAAACACGCGCGCGCCCCTCAACGGCAAAGGTCGCGCCTGCGCGTTCGCTACTTCAAAGCCGCCCTCTCGCCGGCGAAAAATCATCCCTCTCGAGCACCCCAACCCTCGCGAACGTATATAATGGTTCGAGCCACGCCGGAATCCCTGGCTTTACACCGCCGGAAAATTCGTCGAGAGCGATCGAGTGCAAACACATTCCTGGTTCTGAACGTTTACTTGCGAGATCCTTCTGTTAACGCGATACGCCGAAACTCGCACTGTAATGCTGGAAAACGAGCTCCCACACGCGCGCACCCACGCACGAACACAGACGTCGGGCTTATTTCGGGGTCGTATCCCTTGCCCTTTTTTTTCGCCAAACGATTTCCACGATAATCACCGACGACCGAAACGACGCGTTATCGGCTCCGATCGATGCACCCGCGTACCACCAACCGGGAGTGGAGTGAGTGCGAGCGGAGAATTCTCGTGTGCGGTTTCGGGGACGGAAATCCGCCGACTGACTGGAGGATTCGCAGATGCGCGCCTTTAATTTAGAGGCGTCGAGCGCCCTCGACCCGGAGGTCTACCGCGCACCGCACGTGGATACGTGTGTATCGGCTGAAAGTGAGAGAGAGAGAAAGAGAGAGGTACCTTTTTTCAGAAACTGACGCTGCACAACGCTGTTAATTGGCCAGTACACCCTTAGCGGGACCCTCCACGTTTAAGAAAATGCCGCGAGGTCGCGAAAAATTGCTCCAATCTCCTACATCCAATTACGTAATACGTCATCAAGCTACGAATCGAATTTGAATTTGCTATCTACGAATGGAGAAACCGAACTCCCGATGTCACGGATGCTCGCTAATCGACGGCTTTTCAGTCAACGGAGGACTCAGCGTCCGAGCGTTCGCTGAATATTTCATTGTTTCAAACAATACCGAGAGTAAGCAAGAGAGGGAGAGAGGGAGAGAGAGAGAAAGAGAGTGGGAAAAGCGAGAGATAAAGCTCTCGAGATGCGACACAGATTGTAGGACTTCCGACGATTACCTTCGAGTGGGGCATGAATCTTTGAAAATGGCTATTTTAGTTTTTCGAGATGGCGGGAAAACTCCGAAGTAGATTTCCCGATTAAAACTCTAATGCAACCGATTGAAAAATCTTCAAGATCCCTCTCGTAGAAGCGCGTATAATACAGAGGCGCATGCGAGACTCTATTTTCGTCCACGGCGAGTGTACGAGCTGTGCAAATATAGTCCGGGATTGAAACTGTTGAATATCATTTCGGATGAAAGTGGGCGCTTGTCGCGCGTCAGCTCGCCACGGTATATATATATATATAGTTATGCATACACGGACGCGTATAAAACATCCCCCTTTTGGAAAACTTTCCTCGAGCACTCGAGAACGTTTTTCTCCCTCGGTGACGCGGAGTTTCACTGATACGCTTTATTGCCGGTATCTCGTACACCTCTCCGCACGAAACGGCTTTTCCGAGGAAAATTCTGGGTAAATTATATCACAGGCCGCGACCGAGACCCGACGAATATCGAGAGTCGATTTTCCGTCGGAACAAAGCGTCTCCGTCGACGAGTTTTCGCTCTATTTCGGAGCCGCGCGGACGCCGAAGGTCTGAATGATTCAGCTCCATAACGAACCATCATGGTATCGATTGTCGCTTGATTATCGACCAGCTATTTTAACCTCTCCGCTGAATTCCGAATTTCGGCGATATGGAAGAATCGTGTTTGACGTTCCAGTGTCCGGTGACGAAAAATAGAAGAGAAAAATCGAGCTCTTGTACACGCAAGAACTGGCTCGAGAGAGAATTTTGCGTTCCGAATTTAGCGAAACCGCAGACGGCATATTCGGCGTAGGAAATCGACGTTGGTCGGTTTTATTTATAGGAATTCGTGATTAGTCTTTATGCAACGCGCGCGACGCAACCGATGCGGTTCCGCACATCGACAACCGCGATATTCGATAACACGGGGGTTACGGATATTCCGCTGGCGAGATGCGTAGAGGGACGAATTAGCGGAATGAGAGAAATCAAACTCACCCATGTCATCGATTATCGGCGCCATTCTGAGGGTGACGCCGACCAGTAAGAGAGACATGGCGAGCAGCAAACACGCGGTGGCGACAATCGTCCATCGCGCGCGCGGTGGCAACTCCTCGGGATCCGTTAGTTCCTCCTCGAGTCCCACCACCGGATCGATTTTGCGCCTACGTCGTTTTCGCTTTCTGCGCGGCCGATGGTACCTCTCGCGGTCCTCCGCGACCCTCCCGAGAGCGCTGAGCGTGTCCTCCTCCTCCAACTCGTCGGCGACGTTCAGCGCGATGTAGTCGTCGTCCTCGTCGTAATGAATCTTTCTGAAAGTACGAAAGGAGGAAAATCTCTTTGAGAAGAATTCTCGAGTAACTCGGGGAAGGCTGAATGATTGAAACCACCGACTGAGACGAATGGTTTTCTTTGGGGTTGAATAAAATACGCTCTCGTAATTCAATTATTTTTATTTAGTGACGTTTTCAATTAAATTATGATCGAAAATTCTCGTATCCGCTATCCTCGGCTCCGTTAGGGTGATTTCGTTACTCTGAATAGGCACTGGCAATGTTTGCCGCGACATGGTCGCTTACCGTATTCGAGCTTGATCCGGTAGTTACCAACGGGAACCTAAAACGAGATGCGATTAAATATCCAACGATATTTTATTTAGATAACCAAGCCATACATCTTCGTGATGAACTAACGGCAAATTGCACTCGGCTGCCTCGGTTTGTTGAACCACCAAAACGCATAGTACTACCAAAATTCCAAGCACATATACAGACTTCATTTTATTACGATCAAACTCGCGCTTCACTACAGATACATCCACCTCGAAAATTTTCCAAATTCTACAAAATTTCTAAAATTTCGCGAAAATCCGTTTCGAATATCAGGAAATAAAAATTGAGGATATATCTCGGCATGCCCGGGCTGTAAAGAAAGTTGATCGTCACGAATCGATTCCGAACACGTGCGACCTCGGTCGTGCTCGGATTCTCACGACGCGCTGGTACCGCGATAATGCGAGCTTTTACAGCTCTTCGCGATCAATCCGACATTTCTGGCTCGAGTTCTTCGATTCGGTAATTAAAACTGGAAAGCGAAATGCGCGATACGCGATGTAGGTATGGAGCTTCGATTATGCGCCACGTTGAATGCTGACCGATAAATAAGTATCGATCAGGGTTGCATCCCCTTTGTACCCGGCCGAGAGAAGTTTGCCGTTTCGCGAAACAAGAGATCGCATTGTTCGACGCGTGCACTCGCTCGATTCGAACGCGCGGAGGTATTCGCTTTGCTACTCTATTACGGCAACTCGAGTCTGTTGCAAAATATCTCCATACGTGGAGACAATCTAACGAATTTCAATAAAATACGACGGAAAAAGAATTTTGCTAATATCTTTGTATTCATTAAGAAATATGAATTTATTTCCAAGATGATAATTTCCCCCTTTCTCGTACTCTCTGTCTGTTGTTCTGTCACATCTAGCCTTGTTTCGGCAGCTTGCTGCCCGAAGCACCGTGACCACTACTCGAAGAGTGAGCGTCGTCTTCCAATTGACGTTTTCGACTGCTAGCGTGTCTTTCGGTTCTCAATATGCACTCGCATCTTCTGACAAAGCCATTCAGCATGCAATCGCGTCTGCCGAAATGCATAACCACTCGGAAGTTATTTGTTTCTTCCTAAAATAAAATACCATGAGCACTTTCTCTTCTGCTTATTATGCATATTTAATTTGTTTTTTTCGATATACAATACCGTGATAGTTGGTTGGTACACGCCAGGATCCGTTTCACAGGCGATGTGCTGTGGCCTCTCGTATACATATTCGTAAGTAGGCGGTGCATTAGACGGAATGGTAACTAACCTTGGTCTTGGGTGAGAAGCATCCGTAGCAGCAGTATCTTCGATTGCGAGAGTATAGATTAAGAAGAGAAATAAGAAATCTCGCGGGATGTTCCTCATTCCGAACATTGCAAACTTTTCTCAATAAATATTTCCATAAAATATACTTATGCTTCTGATACCGTACTTACGAACTTTTCATGCGGCTATCGTGAGAAATATCGAGTGTCACTTATCTAAAGCGCGTGCAGTATTATTGAAAATGGTTTTACGACCGCTGATATAGAATTGTAAAAAATTTATCATATTTAGAAAAGAAATTGAGTCCTTAACTCCCGACAGATCTCATGGTGGTGATTTTATGTAGTGAAATAAGTCATGTAAGAACTTTCTTTGAACTTACCTCTTTAGTTAATTAAAAATTAAATTGCAGATAACACACTCGGTCGAATGAAATGTCGCAAACGGGCGACAAACCGATAAAAATACGGACGACTTGAATTTAAAGAAACGCGTTGAACGGAATACTCGACACTTACAATTGAGCTGTGCTTTGGGAAATGTAGCAGGCACTTCGGTGGAGTCCCGGATATTCGCAGGAGTCGGCGAGTATTTTCCTAGTTCGTTCGAAATTTATCAACGCCAGTTCCTGATCGGCGTCGATACCGAGCAGCTGAAAACGCGAATCCAATCCGCTGTGAACATCCTGTGCGACCTCGTGAAGCATGTGCGGGCTTCTCGAGTGTCGCCGCTTCTTCCTGGGACTTGTACGTGGATTTTCCGAGGCTCTTCGTCTACCTTTAACTAAAAGGAAAAAGAAGTACAATAAGCGCTACGATATCTAGCCCTTCCGTCGTTTGAATTCTCAACAGGGAAATGAAAGAATCCGCGAATACGAAAATCCAGAAAACGATATTTACCCAAGCGGGATATCGAGAGATCGATAGATCGATATAATTACGGAGCGCAACGTAGCGTGAATGCTAATTTTATGCAATCTCTGTGCGCACGGTTGGCGTATAGTCGACGCGTGCGAGCCGACCGAAAATACGTTATCAGCTGTTAGCGTTTTGTATACACAAGCTCGCAACGAGTTTTCGGTAACAAACGTCAATTTTACGGTATAATCTCCAAATTATAGTATCAATGCGAGAGGACGCACGGTAAGCTTAATGAGATTTTATGACGTATCTCGTATTCCGATCTCGCCATTCACAGCCGCGACTCATTTGTAGACTTAATCCACGCACAACGAGAGGCATATTGAAAGATTATCGACTCGGTAATCATTTTTCACAAATATATTGCTTGAATATGGATGACGGAGTATTCGAGCCGATAATGGTTTACTCGATAATCTGTAGAATTCACGGAGGATGAGATTCAAGGTGTGGATGAAAATTTATGAGACCCTTCTAATACGACTAGCCTAGATAACATAGTCGACCTTTCGGATCCTCGCTACGTGGGATTCGCCAAGTTCGAACCTCCTAAGACTCCGGAGACTGTTAAAAGTAATCTAGAACCGATGTCTGTCCGAAATTATTTACTCACCGTGATGGTGTAGCTTGTGATGATCGTCGATGTAATCGGCGCAGGGTGCCGAATCGTGACGTCTCTGACGATGTCGATGGTGATGGTGGTGATGACGGTGTTCGTGATGATGGCTCTTCCGACGGTGCTGCTGATGATGATGGTGATGATGATGATTCTGGGACGAGGAGGCTGTCGACGTCGAGATCAGTCTCAATCTCCGTGGACTGAGGGGCACGCTGCCCGATCGTTTGCCAAGCCCCGTGGACGAAGAGGAGGCCTTCATGGCCTCCACCTTCGTCTCTACGAGGGCGGCGAGCACGGCCTCGAGTCGAGCCACCTCCCCCGCCCCCGTCGTACGATCGTCCGTCGAGACCGCCTTGTCCGCCACATCGGAACTCGACGGCATCACCGTCATCGCGCTTCGACTGATAACCCACCCCCCGCACTCTCCCCCTCACATTTTACTCACGCAATTATCTCTCTTTTCCCGCTGTTTTTGTTCCACAATTTTTCGAAAAAACAATTTTTCTGAACTTGGTTAAATCAGTTATCGATAAATCACCGGCACTGTTCCGAGCTCGTTTCAATTTCCAGCTCGCTCTCGCAAAATGTAAATGCACAATCTCGCTGACGTCGAAAACAATACGCATGCCCTGGGATCCGCTTCCTGGCTTGGTCCGTTTATCTCGCAAAAATTCGAAATTGAAATCTCCTCGGGAGTATTTGGAGCTTCTGCTTTTTGTCGAGTGGCTTTTTTCGTTATTCGAATGTACAACTCTTTTCTCGCCACGTTGCTTGGTCGTTTAGGACGATTGGATGCAAACCATTCGAACGAAGTGAAAATTCAGCATCGAGTTACAAATTATTTTTCTCTTTCTTCTCGCGAATTGAAATATCGCAGCGAGAATTTAATAGCTCGGTACAACTCGTTTTTTCGTTTCTCCGTAAAACGGAATATGTATTTCCATCGAATGATGTTACCTCGGTGAGCGCCAACAACATTATTGAATATCGTACAATTAATTCGTGTACCTTTCAGCAGTATATTGAATCACGATGAACCAACTCGTCAATTTTTTTCACAATCTAATTAGTTACTTAATTCTCTTACTCGAATAGTTTTACGATATATCTCTTCATAGGTTCTGAATAATATTTTCAATATTTATACATGTAATTGTTATAACAAAATATTCAATTCATGTAATATATTTTTACACCGCTATTTCACGTATACTTATATATCTTTATTGTTATTTTTAATGGTTCGTGGGTATACAAAATATTCTTTTATGTTGCAGATCGATGCACACAAAAAACAAAGTACTTTTTTAATAAACCTCGTGCAGCGCTAACGTTTTTCCGTTCATAGCAGAAATGTTCCCTTTCTCGTAGCGGATTTGAAACAATTACTCCGTGAGAACAATGAGATCTGACTTTGAGCAAATTTTCGTATTACCTTCGTTCACTGATAGTATAACAGTTTGGAAATTTTTCTCCATCGATCTAGGGTTGATCTTTAAAGGGAACGAAAACGTTCGAGCGGAATTTCCATTTGACCGTCGAAGCGGATCTCGCGCACTGATAAGATTTAAATTGATTCCAACTTTCGATAGCGAGGCACGATTTTCCCATTCCGGGACGTTTCCCGCTCCAATCTTCTCCCTATTTTTTTCTCTACTCTTCTTTTTCTAGCCTTGAGAAGAACTCTCGCCATGTGCGAAACGCGGTGATCGGCCGCTATTAAACTCGAGTTTGCCGAGCTCGAGAACTCTTGGCCTCCGTCGATTGGCACCTCGCGAGATTCACGGCCTCTTCGTTGATATCGATCGCTCGTGTGGAAAATTGCGCCTCATAATAAATCCCTACGATTCTCACGGACGAGACTGCGCCCGGCATTACCTGCAGACGATTCTCAGCGGGTTCATCGAAGCGAGTGACTTGCATTGTTCCAGTCGGAGTTCGCCGGGCTCCATTATCCCACTCCGCTCGATTCGGCCTCTCGCTCTCGTCCGAGCGAGCGTATTCGGCTACTTCGACGAGTGAAGTTTAGTACCGTTCACGTAACTCGACGGTATCTCACCTCTCGTCGATCGTCAGCGCACGACGCGATCCGTGCAACGTGTTGCTCCTGAGCGATTGATCGATCGACGCGAGGGGCACGAGTCGCTCCCGGTTGTCCGAATTCTCGAGCCGTGGGATTCTTCGACTCTCGAGACGGCCATGCCACCGTGGCCAACGACGTGCGAGCGAACAACGAGAAAATCTATACAGCGTTCTCGCGAGAGTTCAGGATCCTCGTACGTTCCACTTATTAGGCTTCTATCTTCGTCGACGGCATTGTTTGCCCATAGGTCATGTCACCGACGACCTCGTCACCTCGGAGTCTTGACCCTAATTCGCGCTCGCAGCGAGTCGAGCACGTGGCAAAATTTTTCCTCTCTCCCTACTTCTCTCTCTCTCTCTCTCTCTCTCTCTCTCTCTCGCTAGATTCTTCCTCGAGAACGATCGACGTAATCGATCGGCGCGAATCGACGCTCCTCCGTTCAATGAGGCTCTCGGAGCAGCCTCGACCTCGATGCGTTCATCATCTCATTATTCATCTCTCGTTCGCCGAATGCTCCGAATTAGCTTCGAGGGAGTCGAACTTGGTGTCAGCTGGTCTTGGGGAGCGAGAAGGGCTCGGTTGGCGTCGTCGCGTCGCTGGCACGAATCGCAGCGTCGGGTCGCGATGCGTCGGCCGCGGCTTCGTGCATTGAACCTGACGGCCCAGCTAGTCACCCTGAAGGCCCTCCTGGAGGCCCACTCGCGACTCTGCACACCCCGGGAGTGAAAATCGCGCTTCGGGCCGACACTCGCGCACACGCACACACACGTTTAGTACGATCGTTCGCGTCGCGATGGCGTTACACGACTCGGCGCGACCACTACGAGAAATCGCTGGACGTAGCGTTAAGTCGCTAACGTCCTGGACGCGAGAGAGAGAGAGACTCGCGACGCCGGCGGGTATGCGCGAGCGTTAGCGATCGGCCGAGTACTGGGAAAGCGTGGAGCAGGGTGGCTGGCAGGTAGTCGCCCGCCAGGGGTGAGTTCAGCCCTCCTATCTCTTCTACGCCGTCGCCGCTCTCCCTCCCCCTCCTCGCGTCCTCCCCACCCTCCGCGCCCTCTCACATCTATAGTCTTTCTCTCTATCTCTCTCTCTCTCTCTTTCTCATTCTCACAAGCGCAACGCCACCCAGGCCAAAATGCCGCCTACTATAAAACACGCCGAGGGAATTTCGACCAGTCGAAAGTGTAACCCCCTCTTCTCTATGATTAATTTTCCATTTGTCCGATATTCGAGGATCGCAGTTATAAAAAGAGAAACAACTTCGGTGGCTCTAACGGTTATCGAGGAGCCCACGCTCTTCCCTCGGTTCGGACTCTCCGCTAAAAGCCCCATCGTCAGCGTGTTTCCGTGCCAGGGAGAATTAGCGAACGCTACCCGAGCTGATCGATTGTTTTTTTTCCTCTCTTGCCTCAGCCTCACTTCCATTATCCGGTAATTCAATTCGAAAGATAAATTTTCCTAGTCGCTATTTCTCTTTTTTTTTCAAACAACAACAAACTCAAAATGGACAAAGACGAATTGAAATGTTTTCGGTCCGTCGAGGTCGAGAGTTCGATAAATCGACTCGGATGGGAATTATTCTCGGAGAGTAAGATGTTCGCGGAATGATATAAAATTCTTTTAACAGATGCACATTTACGCATTTCCGGACGCGGTAAACTACTTTGCACGCGGAATGACAGAATAAAATTTAAACGTCGGGTTTTATAGACCGTACCGGTCGGTGGAGAAGCGCCGATATAAATTTCATCGAGCGACCTATCGCTCCTTCCGGCGAAGTCGGCTCGTCTGGCCAAGCTTACATTTACGATGATCCACCGCGGGAAGCTGTACGCGCTCGAGCTAATTTATACGCCCGTAAATTTCGTGGAAAATTTAACGGCGTCTCTCCACATTGACACGGGAGCGTTATTAAAAATTGGCCAACTGATTTCCATCGAACTGTTCGATTCACGAGGACGCTCTTTCCGTAAATATACGCCGCGAGAGAAACGTAGAAATGGAGTTATCGACCCTACATCTGGAATAAACAACGAGAACGAGAGGAAAACTCGTTATACGTCCGACTGGCGCCGAATAAAGCGAGAGGGACTCCATGTTTGAAACTCGGGGATATAATATCCAGGGCTATAGGACAATCGGCTTTCGATGATATATGTACGGTGGGTCATAAAAGACCGAACCTTACAGATTAACAACTTTCTCCGCGATTAGCGGGATTTGTATTGTTGTGGAAAAATTAAAATAGCCAACTGTAAAAGTTTTTATTATTATTAGCGTTATAACAAAGTCAGCAACGAATTTATCGAAATTCTGGTCTCTCTCGATTTCGAATAAATTCGAGCTTAATAAATGCGCTCTCTCGTTGTAATGCAATATTGCATTCTACGAGTATCGTTTGACCGCAGGTATAATAAATAAAAAATCAATGAAAAACATGCTACCTAGATATTCCATACACGGCTATTGAATTCTGCACATCCTACCGAGCCATAAACCCAATGACGTCACGCGTTGCGATCCGTGCAACGTATGCGCACACCCACAAGAACACCGATAGATATCAAACGGGAGTAAAGCTCAGCTCACTCTCTCTCTCTCTTCTCTCTCTCTCTCTCTCTCTCTCTCTCTCTCTCTCCTCTCCCGTGTACGATGTAAACATCGTAAATGCTCGCTTCAGAGAGTATCATCGTAGGCTGAAATAAGACAAACGACCCAATTCGTCACTCTCCGTTGATGAATTCATTACTCGAAAGTGCATTATTATTATTATTATTTACAAAGCGAGGATGAAAATCATCCCTCTCTTGACTCACTTTCGTCTGGCTTAGCGGCCTCGAGGTCCGTCGAACAGTCGACCTGCGACAATAAATCACAATTTTCGTCGTTAATACCGAATTAAACAAAGAGAGATATCTCAGCGGGTAAATGTATGCAGGGAAATGAAAGTTGGAGATCTCATTAACTTGATAATAGGAATATATACGTATAGTATATACTGTATCGCGGTGTACGTATATATACGTGTTGTTTAAATGCCTTGGATATGAGGAGCAGAAATCAATTTCGCGTAACGGGGCGTGGTTTTCCCACCTATCGTATCTCGAAATAACCCTCGTCGTATATTTTGTACCGAATCGGGGCATTTCCCCGTTCTTCCGACAAAGAAATCTGCTCGTCCCGTCGGACCCGAGGGGTTTTCGGAGTCGTTATCGCTGGATCGAAGGATGAAGAATAAGCCCGAACGCTCGAAATGAAAGATGGCTGTTTGTATCTCACCTCGCACGCCTTGTGCTCGCGCTTCCTGGCAAGATACGCGTGCCTTTGCTTCTCGGGGAACGTCACGGTGCTTGGCTGCGGGAAAACGGCATCGTGACCCGGCTTCCGCAGTACCACGAAGAGCGATACCACGAGGATGAATGGCACAGTCAGTATCGGAAGATCCGTCTAAGATAAAAAAAAAAATTCGATATTCGCAATTTTCGTTAGAGACATCGAGAAGACGAAGAGATTCGAGATTCGGCGCTCACATTTCTGAACAAGTAGAGTACGGAGAATTGCACGAGAGCGGTGTAGACTATCGCAGCTATGGTGGCTAGAGACGTCTGCTTGTTCAGCACAAACAAATTTCCGCCCAACGCGGCGCCGGTTAGGAAACAATTGTAACCCCAGAAGCCCGAGTAGATCTCGATATATGGTACACCTAGTTGAATACCTGAAAAGATGAGGAGAGTGTACGTACAGGTTTAATCGGATTGGCGACTCGAGGAGATAGCGAGATTTGTTTACCAACAAAGGTGCCTATCAGTGCACCGAGGAAGGAAAATCCAGCGGTGGCTGGTGAGTAAATTAGCGCAGCCAGGTAAATTATCGAACCCGAGGCGACGTTATCGATAGCGAACACTTGAGACGCCGAGACCACGACACCGCGTACGACCTACAAATTGAGAAACGAGTGAGAGCTCCACTTATTGACATGCGTACAACGATCTCCCGCGATCGATGAAATCGCGATTAGCGCTCTTCCTTAAGTGAAATATCGTTTTGCTTGGCATGCGCCACCGAAGCTCTGAAATATGCAGTTTGGCGAACTCGTAAAACGAGACCTTACCAGACCCCAGTCGATGCCCGAGCTCGTCGCATTCTCGATTAATAACGTCACGTTCTCCACTGTTGATATACTTGTTGCATTTTCCTGAAAGCACCGAGAGAATCGATTAGACTGGGCTCTTCGGGGCGATGAAAAACTGAGCTTTTCCGGGCGTTTCTTTTGTGCGCGAAAAGATAATGGACACGCGAAAACGGCCGAGAGGAATCGTCTTCATTGATTCCCCATCAGTCGGTCATTACGAAGCCTAAAAACTCTCTTTTATTTTCATCTCTCGCTCGAAGGACTTGAAAACGGGGGCGATTTTTATACCCGAACGCGGATGAAATTCCAGGCGGATATTTAAATGGGTCAACGAGTAAAACAGCGAAACCACATTCGCAGACTTCTTCGGTAATAAGGAACATTAGAAAGATGAATCTCCCGCTGGGCTAGCGTAACCTCGATTCTTATTTTTTCCATAATTAATATCCAGTTTAATTTCAACGCCCGCGAATAAAACGCAACAGACCGGGATGACAAATGACCGGCGCGGAATATTTGGGCATTAGCAAATGAGATTTCCAATGAAACGCGAAGCGTTAACAATTATTGGAAAATATTAATCTCGTATAGAAGCGGTAGTTTAACATAACGTTCGATATCAGGAGTTGCAAAACTCTCGCGATACGCCGAAGGAAATCGGGAATGGATGTCGGTGCGCGCGTAGTTCGCTTTATATCGCGTCAGGTTTTGTTCATAGTTGATCAATACAGAGTAAAGCTATACCAGGATGGAGCGCGCGCGATGCTGGATTTTCCATCCTGAAGGCACGTCAAATATGTATGGCCTGAATGTTAAAGACCGCACCTCGAGCGAATTTTATCACAGCGGAGTATCCTCGGTACACGGTTTTTTAAAATTCGAGCTGTTCTAGTTCGCTTCCGAAATACTAAATAAACATCGTTGTCGCCAGCTCTCGGTATGAATAAGGAATAGGAGATTTTTCCCGCCTCGAAATTACTCTCGCCATTATCTTTTCGTTAGAGAAATCGATATTCCCTATCTGTGGGTATGAATAACCAGATTATTAACCGTCGGGATGCCCGCTATGGAATTAGATTTTACGCCGGCGGAGATGGATTACGAATTACCGTGATATGTTCGAATTAAGGAGCCATTATGGATATACTTACCGTCGTTAAAACCGCCGGCAGTGCCTCGGTCGCAACGGCGAAATTGCTGTGCGTGCGAAGGGCCAGCAGCAGCGTAAACTCCACGAGGTTAAATGGCCAAGTCGTGCAGGGTAATTTATCGCTGCCCAAGGATCGAGTCAAATAAACGCTGAAAACATTAACCACACGTTGCTGAGTGCGCTCCACGAGAACGCATAAATGCACGCTAGTTTACGTTTTCCTAAACCGTTCGAGCTTCCGCGATCGGGAAATAATATTTTCACGATCTCAACGTGGATTCGCTCACACCCACGTTCGATTCGTAATCCGTGCGCGAGTTTGATTATTATTCCCTCGCCGCGGAACTCGCATCGGTCATTACGTCCTCCGAGTTTTGATAATTGAACAACGAGAGCGATACGAAAAAATTTTTGAAATTTTGCGTCGACGCGTGGAAAATTCCTCGCGAAATGCGCAATTTGAGTTGGCGATTTTTCATCCACGCGTAAAATAAAAATAATCCGTGTCGTTCGAGAAGGTCGTTCCATTTTTCATGCGCCTTGAAGCGAAGGCCTTACCTGAGCATCGTGCCCAGAAGAACGAGCAGAATGCTGAAGGAATCAAAAGCCCCGTAAATCTGCGGTATCACGGCGTAGGACACAATGCCCACCAAAAGTGGATTGTACACAGTCAGTCCGTTTTCCACATTTTCATGCGAATCTCGCATCAGCTGAAAACATTAATAAGAGAGAATCAGAAACGATGAACAGAGCCGGCGGAGTACGAAATTCGTTTATTCCCGAGAAAAAAGATCAATGTCGGAGCGATTTTGTCCGAATTTCTCATTTTTCTACACACAAGTGGATTCCGAACAATATGTTTGCTCCGTATGCGAGTTTGGTATGGCAAATACCGAGTTCCGCAATGCAGTGAAATTACCTCCATGTTTCGCGAACGTCGCGTTACATTGAAATAGGAAAACGAAAAATTAAGTGGGAAGTCGTGGGAAGCGACCGAGATCGATACGAATACTTCAGGCGTTTAATTTGGAGGGATTATATTTTAATTTGATAGAAGGTAAAAATGGAATGCTACTTGACGAAATTGTTACCATATTTTGCAGTTTAAATAATTTATATGTTGCAGTACCATGGACAACAGGAGTCCTAGAAACGCTGTTATACCTCCGCATATGAACGCTCCTGGAGATGCTGTTACGATGGCATTCGCTATTAAAAATCCGCTAATAGGATTATTAGCGAATACAACCTGAAAAATTTTCTTTCTATAAATATTTGAAAATGAAAAAAATATTTTAGATTGCTCGTAAATTCGAAGATAAACAGAAACCGAGAAAAGACATCTTTTAAAAAGCTTATCTTTACAATGAGTATTTTAAAATAATCAGCCGCGATAAAATGTCGAGATTTCGATAGATCCATCATTTTCTAGTACTCTAGAAAGTTCAAGACTCGAATATATATTTTGATAATCAAAAATTATTTTTGAAAAAATTTTATAATGATTTATGAAGTAATATAAATGTTTTATAATTACCTGTCCAAAACCTCGTAAAAGAAAGTCGAATAATTGCACTATAACCCATGCAGGATGATGTTTTTCTCCTAAAAATTCTTTCAATACACTGAAATCTCCGATACATGCCGGCCAGGGATTTACCTACATTTAAAGAATACAATAGATGTATGATATTGTAAAAACAAATTTCACTTTTACATTCTATTCATATCTTACATAAAATTATCTAAATACTTTATAAATATTTAGTACAGATTTATAACTCACCTGTCGTCTTGGCTGCCAATGAAACTCGCCTGGGGCCATGATAGCACAAGCATTAGTATTACAAATCGTTTTCTGGGACGAGACTGATGTGAGCGTTTTAATCACTGCATTTCATAGCCCCACCACATGAATAACATCTGTACCGATAAAGACACAAAATGCTTGCTTGCATAGTGAAACTCCTAGGTAGATAAAACAAGTTAAACAAGCTATACCAACTCTTCCGTATTTATATCTTTATTTATAACAATATAATCCATAGGTGAAATATTTTAACTATCTTCAGATAAGACAAAAACCAGAATTACTCAGGTAAGGTAAAGCAATACGGGTTTTAGTTCATCAACTCCACGCGTATACTCTGACGTACGCTCGCGTTGTGCAATTAAATTATGCACGATAATTGTTGCGATTAACATGCAGACAATTAGCTCACTCTCCTAAATGAGAGCAATGACATTTAGAAAGTTTTGTCCTTCTTTAAACGGATTGAATTACGTCACATATTGAATAATTACACATATTTAATACTTTTGTTATAAAACTTTTATTGTAAATTTATTTCACATTTATGAAAAATATGATTTCTCTTGTATGAAAGTATAATTCGTGTCAATTATTATTCTAAAATCAATTCATAATTGAATAAATATTTTAATAATTTCATTAATGTATTATATAAAAAATAGTTTAACATAAAAATATTATTTTGTTCGAATTTAATTCTTCAAAATAATGATTTTTACGCTACAATAACATAGTTAGGATGTACAACTAATAATGGATCGTCTTCTTCTTCATCATCTCGACTAGCAGATTTCAATTCGCTTACTGTCAATGGTATGATGATTTGATCCTGAAACGGAAATCATTCGTAATAACTGAATCTATGGAAAATCATATATGTTGTATATACGTATTTGTTAGTAAAATATTCAAACATACGTGGTATATTAATCTGTCGATAATTTTTTCGATGAAATTCTTTCGTTCTAATAATTCTTCTTCCGAATCTATTTGGTCTTGAATTTGATCCAAGTACCATGCTACTAACTCTGATTTTCGTATGCCGCCTTTACCCTCATCGCCTTCCATCTCAGAACGGGTTTCTTCATTTCTCATATATAATATTAACATATTTGACAAATTTTTGTATTCTTCGAACGACATAGTAAGCTTCTTCTTTTGTACAGTCGATAAATCGGAATCTTCTGTGTATTAAAATATAATTAAAATTTTTGTTCCAGGTTTTAAGTGCCAAAGAAAAACCTTGAAAAATACATACGTGTAGCGGTAACTTCTTGATCATTTCCAAGTTCATTGAGAGCAGCCATACGTGGTGGTGGTTCGTCAATTTCCATCTCCATATTTTGCGTTTCTGTGCCTTCGTCCAATTCAATATCTGGTTGTTCAACTCTAACAATACTTTTACTTAACAAGCGCTTAGCCTCAGTCACGTGTTTAACCGTGACCTCATCAACGCATTCTAGTTTCGCTAATGCTTCTGATAATCTAACTAGACTCTCTAATTGACGTACTGTAACTCTCCATTTTCCAGAATCTGCACCACTATGTTGTCTCAGCATAGTATAACTGTCTACCAACATTTCAGCAGCTTCCTACGGTTAATATATTTTTAATTACAATAGTTCAATGTTAATAGAAATAAACAAAGAATTCATTCAACATACCTGATTTAAAACAGGTTTAAAATGTTTGGCAAAATTTATATATCTCATTATTTCAACTTGTGAATACACGATATCCAAATTTTGTAAGTTGTCGCAATGCAAATCGATTATTCTTTTAGCGATGGCATTATCAATAATTTCATTACATTCATCTACTACGATGAAGAATAAATCGAATCTGGACATAATAGGAGCTGTAAGTTGAACATTTTGTTGTAACGATTTACGTTTATCGTAACGCCCACCAATTGGATTTGCTGCTGCTAATATAGACGTTCTAGCATTGAGTGTAGCTCTTACTCCAGCCTAAAAGAAATATAATACTTGAGCATATTATGTTTTAAACATAAAATTAAATTAAGATATTACCTTAGCTAGAGAAATGGTTTGTTGTTCCATAGCCTCGTGAATAGCGACTTGATCTTTTGGGTCCATTTTATCGAATTCATCGATACAGCAAATACCGTGATCAGCAAGCATCAATGCTCCTGCTTCGATCACAAAATCAGAAGATTCTTCGTCTCTTACTACTGCCGCGGTTAAACCGGCTGCACTAGACGCTTTTCCTGAGGTATAAATGGCTCTAGGAGAAATATCAGCCACATGTTTCAAAATTTGCGATTTTGCTGTGCTGGGATCTCCAACGATGCAACAGTTGATGTCACCTCTAAGGGAAGTTCCTTCGATTGTTGTTTTTGGGACACCTCCGAACAACATCAATGTTACTCCTTTTTTTATTTCATCGTTACCATGTATTTCTGGGAATAAACTTAATACTAAATTGTTGTACAAATTTTTGTCCCTGCTCATTTCATATATACGGTTCCATTCTGCTTCGGACATTTGTTTTTTCATCATTTCTTGAGATATGTCTTCCATAGCCATTTCTACACCCCCAAACTGTAAAATGATAAAATTAATCACTCAGAAAAAAAAGGTACTACAATCTACTCACTCTTGAACTTGTAGCGGTAATACTACAAGCAAGGAATGCCATTCTGTAGGTTAAATCTCTCACACCAAGAGATTTTAAACCCATAACACCCTCTCCTTGCTCTCCTTGTTTGTGTCTCGATCCGACTTCAGCCCTTGCACTCGGAAGGGAGAGTACCCCAACATCGGGCACTACAATTAGCGTTCCAGTAAAGTCGTACCTGTCTCCGGGTTGTACAGTTTCTACAGTTTCAGATCTCAAAATAATTTCTACCGATCGTGGAATGCTTCCTCTTGGTAATTCAGCTTGAGTTTCTTGTATTCTAACTTTTTGAAAATCGACAAATATAGAATTATCGACATCCAGCATGAATCTTCGTCTATTATTGCACACTGGATTCTGGCAAATTGTTGGATTCGTAAATTTAAATTGCTGTTCTACGTTCTTAATAACTGCATTACAGTCCATACAAATAAATGTGCCAAGAACAAGTTCTGGATGAACAGGATGCGTTCTAACCACCTGTCCAGAAATACGAATCAACGTGCCAAGTTTAGCGGTATTCAATTCACGTAACTTTTGCCTGGTTGGCACGTCGACCAAACTAACATAACATTCCTTATCTTTCCTCAATTCGCCAACATCTTTGACATAGTTGCACACAGCTTGGCACAAAAAAGGATATATCCTAAAATTTTACGCAAGTTTTAATATTTTGTTCGTAATCACAAAATTTGTTAGTTTCTTTTTTATAAAATATCTACCTATAAAATTCTTCCACAATAGTAGTCGAAAGAACTTGATTATACGCATCGATATCTTCAAACGATACTTCTAATGTGCTTCTTTCAGGGCTTATTAATTCTTTAGCTGGATCCAAATATTTCACAATTCCTTCTTCTTTGAATCTGATCGAAAAATAACATTTTGGATGAAATTTTGATATTTTTTATCCATTTTAGCATGTTGTATACAATCATCAGATGAATTATTCTCATAACTTACTCTTCAAGAAAGTCTTGAAATAATTTCTGACATTTCAATCCAACTTCATCAGGTACGCGTAATTGACCAACTTGAGCATCCATCGTGATAATTTATAACAATAATAATTAAATTCGCACGATAATTCAATGAGATTCATTCGCTACCCGGCTTAAAACCTTTCAAACGAACATTTTTATCGTCGACGCAATTTGGCGGGAAGTCAAAACGAATGGGTTTCTTTGTCCAGATCCAGAAAGCGATTTAAACGGCACCAGACACCCAAATCTTAATTCACAGCGCCATCATTTCCACTTTCTTCAGCGAGGAACTAACTCGACAAACACCTGCGAGCGTTGGTACAGCGTTCGCTGTTACCGACTTACCGTACCGACCGAGTACAAATCTTCGAATAGCCTTCGACAGATGACTGCACTGCTGCAGGAGTCAGTTCCAGGCAATAGAAATATTAAATATTTTAAATATCCTATAATAAAATCCAAATAAAAATTTCCGAATTTATAGTACCAAGTCGAAAATCGACCTCCTTTTTCACAAAAGAGAAAGTGAAAGCGGGATGGTATTACAATCGACTAGAGAACGCAAAGTGCACACGTTTCCTGTCCTGAACACGGTTTGGCTCTTAACGAAGTCGAAAGAAGAGCGTATAAATTGCATCAACATCTCCCGGCACCGTTTCAGTAACTCCTAACGTTTCGGTGAACAATGATCTCTGTGAGATTTTTATTCGTCGTCACGGTAATGTACCTCGTTCGCTATAAAATTCTGCCAGTTCATATTCTATTACTCTCGGTACCATTCAGGTAATTTCCATCGACTCGTCGAGCGGTATCCTGACGATAGTTCACAGGAGCCGAGATACTTCGAGGTCGGCAACGCGCCACAGCTTGCACATCCCGAGCCAGCCAGATTCCTTTCCCGGATATTCGGTGCACGTTCCTTACGCGAACCGCGCCGCTGGAAGTGGACTCAAGAGCGATGTACCTCCGCCCGGACATATCGACGTTACCGGGGAATCGAATTCTCGCCGACCGTACGCGGAAGCAAGCAAATCGAGCGAAACGACTAACAACCGAACCGAGAGGACTAATAAGGACCTAGTGGAACAATTATCGGTCGATCGATACACCGCGTCGGAGAGAGCCTCGGGGCTCGGCTCCGTCGGGTCGATAGACCCATCGCGGGATAAATATCGCGACTCGGAAGAGGCCAATTCCATTTCAATAACATCGACAGTTTCGCCACGTCCAAATGATCAGCAGGGTCCGTACGTGCCGCGAAGATCGTCCTACAGGGTTACCGAGGATCACGAGTATCGCGTGGATGATTTGGATACGTACGGGGGACCCTATCCGGCCCGCCACGAACCGCCCCATTCGCATTCTTCGACGAAGGACGTAACGACCGCCATCAAGTCCCTGGATCGCTTCCTCACCGGAGTTCTCAACGACGACGGCTACAACAGCCCGCTCCATCCTCCGCCCAATCCGATCCTAGATCTGGTCCTGTCGCGATATGGGCGTTACGCGTTCGGCGGTAGACACCCACGCCTGTATTCTTACATGACGGTAAATAATATTCACAATAATCAACCATTTGGGCAGTACAAGATTGAGTCCGACAACGAACCGACCAACTACATTCACGAGTAACAAAAATTTGTTTATTTGTACTTTTGTTTATAAGAATAAATAAATTCGAGAAATTCGAAGGGTTATTTATTCGTCACGCGTCCTTTAAATTTTCCGCAAACTCGGTTCCGAACTATTCCTTACTCTTTCGAGTCTCTCGTTGTTTCTAGGATAGCCCTGTCTGGAATGGAATAAACATAAATATATGTACATGCCATCGAGTCCCGTTATTTTGAAATGTGTATAGAGGTTTCTTTATCCAATCTCGCGTCCATTTGATCGCGGTTACTTTTCATGCATATGAAATCAGCCTCTAGAGAAGGTTCCTCCGGACACGTATAACATACACGTACACAATATACGAATGTATATCGACCGATACGTACAAGGAGCATAAAGTTATAACTTGTCAACCTTCTTGCGCTGTTTCGACATTCCACGCTTGGACGGTCGTATCGAGTTACTCGAGAAATTCGGCGAATACGTTTCAAGGACCGTATTGGGAGACGAAAAAGGCACCTATCGGCTCCGCGGCCACATCGGGAATTGTGTCCGCGGAAATATCGCGGTGGGATACACGAGCTCGTGCCTCGAAAGCCGTAACGACGACTATCAACGTATCCCGTAGCATCCAGCAAATACTCCCGACGTTCTATTCCTTGCTCTCGTGCTATACAGAACCAGATACATGCGTTACGTGACGGGAGGACGAAATGAAGTCGAAGGAGCGCGAGTCAACGACGCAATTCGAAAAATTCGAGCTGCTCGTTAGAATCCCCCGAAGATCGCCACGCCCGTCCTCGTAAATCAAGGTTCTTTTCATCAGTACGAAATTCCTTTGTACCGGCGGCATCGCGTCGGGGCTCGGAGAATAAACGAAATTTATTATGCGTATTAGGGAGGAGTGATACGCGAAATTGCGAAATTCGGTATTGCGCGCTTACCGCTGGTGAATGCGCGCGCGGGGGGCGTGGAGGCGGAATACAATGGCCGGGAAGGGCACGCCAGCGGTGACATTTTCGCAGGTTGTTTAATCTCCGCGATTCTGGCCGTACTCCGTAGCCAGGTTGGATCGTAAAACGAACGAGCGAGGGAGCCAGGGAGGGAGGGGAACTTAAGTGGCGCTTGATTACCGTCTGTCCGCGAGGAAACCAGATTGTCTGAAAATTGTATTTTCCGCGCGACGGTCTTCATCAGTTCGCCACCCCCGCTACGCCTCGGAGGGAATCAGCGGAGGGTAATAGCTTCGCTGATAATAGCTCGAGGTATCCGACGTCGTTCTCAATTAGATCTTAAGAGAGTCGATAGGTTTCCGCTCGATACCCGTGATGCAGTTTCGAAGGGAAGACCTAGTCGAGCGTCGCGAAACGTCCCGATGAAACTCGCTCCTCCCTGTTTTATTGAAATCGCAACAAAGTAAATACAATGTAATATCGGATGACGATGGAGTACCGAGAAGAAGGGTCGATTTTCCATTATGATAGGAAACCATTCTATCCGCATTAATAATAATGTTATCCGCGGACGGTGTTATCGAGAAGATCTCGCAGTCTACCCCGGTTATCGATTTCCTATCGGGCCGACGAATAAAATGACGTCATTGGATAGTTCCATCTATTATGTTTATGGAGCGGTCTCTCGGTGCGGTTTTATTTTACAGCTCACCGGTGCTTGCCGGTAACAAATTGCCCGAAAAATGAGCTCGGAGATTTATTTCCCGCGCGTATACGCGTCCGCGATATTGGTACACGGATAATACAACCCGAAAACACGACGTTCTCGCAGATTCGTAAATCTCCGCGACGGAGGCGGAGGTATCGCAACGGTCAGAGAGGGAAAGGCAAATAAGGCCGTGACTTTTGGCACGAGCAGCGAATTCTCCTCCCACTTTTACGGTTGCGTCCCCTCGGTCGCGTCCCGTTCCTCGCCGAGAATCGAAAGTCGAACGCGCCGATAATGGAAAATGAAATTCATCGGCGCGTCGAGACGTCCCCGCGCGAGACACCAAAAATTCATTCAGTCTACTCGTTCCCCGAGGAGAATCGCTCCCCATTCAAAACTGGCTCAAGGCTTTAACGATTTCGCATTCGCCTTGCGCCTCTAACTACAAAGTGGAACTTCTACGAGAGTTCCTCTCTCTCTCTCCGGCCCTCTCCCCCGAACGAAACGACTTTCGCAAACGCGTTAACGTAACAACTTGGGCAGTTAAGGCGTTAAGTGGGATAACGTTATGACAAGGACGTTGGCTTTAAGCAGAGGCGCATAGAGACGTCGTAACCCGGAGCATGGCTCCCGAAAGAGCCGCGGACGACGGGAACGAGCCTCTTCGCCGCAAGACTAATACGCCTTCCTGGATTCGAGAGAGCGCTCCGTCTTATTGCCACGAGAACAAAGAATAAACATCCCTAGGCGAGAATTTAATCCGAGCCGAAAATAACAGATCGTTTCTGTACCGTCGGGCTTTTAATTGCGCTTTAGCGCGAACTGCCTGGGAAATTTATCGTCCCGGCCGGAGAGTCATCAGTCGCCCCGAACGCGAATCGTATTTTCGCAAACGCGGCACGTGGTCCGGGGTGCGAATAACGTCCGACTGTACGTGGATAACGGAGCTCTGGCGAACCTTCACCTCTCTCTCTCTCTCTCTCTCTCTCTCTCTCTCTCTCTCTCTCTCCTTCCCGCTTTCCATTGAAATTTCGATTGGCTGGCGTCGATACATCACGTTGTCCAGATCACCCCCGTGCCGCTTCACCGAGATCGATCTCCGATTTGTCTCCGAGCCTCGACGTTTTTGTTTTTCACCCCATCGTGCCCACTCCCCTAGTCTCTCGCTACATTCCGCTCTTCCGTATACGCTCTCGTATCCGTTTATATTCATCCCCCGATCGGGACGTCGCGGTAACCCCATTGCCTGTGTGAATAAAACAGACTAGGAAGGGAAAAAGGAAGAAGTCGACTGTTCGCGTACAGACACCGGGTACTGAATCGTAAAATTTTTCCCCTCAATTTGCGTGATCCGGCTTTTAAAATCACGCCTCCACCTTTTTTCTCGCTCCTGGAGAGTAGAGAGAGAGTTAGCACACACGTGACGAACGAGTAGCCACTCGAGCGGTTGACTCTCTCTCTCTCTCTCCCTTTCTCTCTTTTTCTCTCTCGCGCGCACACACTTCTCTCGCGCTCTGTCGGAGCTCGAATTACCGACCCCCCAAAGGTCGCGAGAGGTGGTGACTCTTGAAGTGAGCAAGAGAGACGCGCTCGTGCAGCCGCGAAGGAGGGGTCGGTCGGAAATGAGCCGAGGAAGATGAGAGGGGGATGACGACTCGGAGAAGCTGAAACGACGGGAAAGGTGAATTACACGGGAGCCGAAGAAAGGGCCGAGTGTCTCGCAAGGAAGTGCACACGACGCCGGGAGTTGTTTTGTAATTGTTGCTCCTAAGCCCGAACCGAGAAGAAAGGGGTGGGCATCAACCCCCGTCTCGGCCACTCCGCCGCGGGCCACTCGAGCTACGCTACACGTACACAGTAGCGCGAGCGCGCGGCCAAGGAACGGAGAATTAGTCTGTAGACGAGCGCGCTCCGTTTGCACCGAGTTAGACTTTAATAGACGTCAAGTGGCTCATGGGGTTTAACAATAAAGAAGGATGGAAGGGCTCGAAACCGCGCTAGCGAAATATGAATAACAAATACGAAGTAGCGGAGCGAGGGGAGAGACCGAGATGAGGAAAATTGAGAAATAAAGAAATCAAGAAGGTCTCTCTCGCGCGGCTAGACGAGTCGAGAGGAAAATAAAGAACGCGGAGTTGAATTTCTTTTTTTAGGTGTTGCCCCGAGAACGGGCGGCAAAGCCAGCTTGACGCACGAGGGTTGCCCATAAAGCCAGAGACAAAGAAACCGTACAAGACGAGGAGAAAGACGCGGGAGACGAGATCTCTTAAATTCGGCGCTCGGGATAGGATCATTGTCGCTCTACCGGGATGAACAAGAGGGCGAATTCGCTCGTTTCTGCCCGAAAGCTCTTTCCTTCCGATCCCTACGGACCTCGGGCTCTAAAGTCCCGCGCAATACCGCGGACCGCGCGCTTTTACAGGCTTCGCGCAATAAAGATTAATGCATCCACGTCGGCTCGCGATAACGCTCGTTTACGCGAGCCGGAACAACGGACATCGGCCTCCCTCGCGACCGAAACTACGAGCCCAGCCCTCCAGAACGAAAAGATTTATCCGACATTGACGTTAACGACGGAGATTAGTACTTCCCGTTTTCGGACGGCGTTCCCGCGGATTCGACGTATTCCGACTCGGTTTTAATCCAAACCCCGCATACATCGCGTCGGCGTAATAACGAAACTCGGTCGAACGTAGTTTGTATCGTAAAATTTGTCGTTCGCGTATAATACGACGATAAAAAAAAAGGTACATAGGACAGTTGGCGTCGAGCTCGCGGTTGATTCGCGAGAGCGCTGTAAACTTACCAGTCGGTGGATAGCAAATATCGAAACATCGAGAGAGTCGGAAAACACGTCTACACAAGATGTACTTGTCCCCTCGTCGTATTTTCGATTACAAATTGTCGGCCGTTATCAAATGTTCGGTATAATTGAATGCGTCGTGTACACGCGCGCTCGGGTTTTATATTTACAATGAAAATAAACGCGTGTAAACGAATCGAAACTTCGGAAGTAAAGTGAAAAACAACACGGTTCGCTAACGGTGTGCTCCATATTTTCTAAATTACCATTTCGCATGTAGAATGTACGAATAATTAAAACATAGTGGCCGGAAGCGAGAAAAATTTGCGTCGAAACGCTAAAAACTTTTGTATTTATCGATGATATTTAAAATTTCATACGATCGATACCGGACGTTTCATGAAAATTCCATCGGGGATGAGTTTCTCTCACCCTCTCTTCCTCTTTCTCCCTTTTTACAACGCGCTTCGAAATTCCCATTCGAAGAAAAGAAAGTCGGAGCGGCGCAAAGTGCGGAAGTGCGAAGAGCTGTGCGCGGTAACACCCGGCGAAATGGAGATTGAATTTCTATGCCGCGTTGCATCAGCGTTAAAGGTCAAAAGAGAGGATGTTTCAATGGCGGTGTCGGTGCCAAAAGGCAGGGGAGGGAAAAAAAGAGGATAAAAGTCGCAAAGCTCGTTCGGTTTCCCTCGCGTTGTATATCCGATTCGATCACGGCGATCCTCTCGCCGGCTGCGTACCGGAACCGCTCATATTTGTATTTATTACGTCGCTATGTGACGTCACTTCCTCCGACGCGAGAGTAGATGCGGAATAACCTCGTTACGGTCCCATAGAGCGAGCTCTCGACTCCCCACACGTGCCCGAATAGAGTCCAATAGACCGTCCAATGTCTCTCTTATTCGTCCCTCGATTCTCTCGCCTCTTTCACTTAGTTACCGGGGAAATTAATCTACATATTGCCCATCCAGCTTTCTCATCCCGCGTGTCTATCTCGAATAACAATCTTATTACGACGGTATATAAGCTCTCGTTGTTTCCCCCGAGCGCGATCTGCAAACTGGATCGAGCCCGGGTCCCCATGCGTCTCACGTAGAGACTCGATTTATTCGCCATCGACGTCCCTCGAATCTTATCGACCGGTCGATAAACCCCCGACGGGGTTCGCGGCTCGTAAATGAGCGAGATGAGAGGTCGAGCTCGCGATTGGCCGCGGAAAAGGAGTCCGCGACAAGGCACGCGTTAGCCGGCCAGGTGATAAATCGAGCCAGTAAAGCCGGCGCGTCGACACGTCCTTCGATCGTCGAGTATCGAAAGACGAATGGTCGGCTCGGACAGTCGGCGTCTCGATGAAATTTATGTACTGCGCCCTCTCATTCGCGCTTATTTTCCATCCACCTTTGAATCCGCCAACGTCTCGCTCTCCTCGCCAGCTCGCCGCCGATCAAAGAAAAATCGCATAGCTCGATACGAGCGTTATTCACACTCGACGAGCGATATATTGTTGCGCTCGAGCATTCACCGCTCCGCCGAGTGCACAAAAACGATTGTCGAGGCCACTTACTCATTCCGCAATCGGATCCAGCGCGGCTGACTAATTGTTTACATTCTGGCAGGTATTCGGGTCGACGAACAACGCCGGCAACTCGCGCGCTCTTTATGAATCGCGCGCGTAAAACGCGACGAGAGTACTTTTCAACGCGTTTCGTTCTTTTCATTTCGAATTCGACTCGATTCGAAATTACTTTTCAACGATTGAATTAGTTTGGTCGGTACGAGAGTTCGAATTCTGGAAACTCTCATCGCGATAAATATCGGATCGATCGGTTTACCGAAAGTAACGATGGATCGTTGGAATTGGCTGGTCACGGGATACGCCCGTAACAGAGCCGCGATAGCGATATCGAGTGTAGCGGCCGAAACCCGCCACCGCCCCAGAACGAGAATTTATAAATCGAATCGCGACAATTTGCACCTCCTAACAATTCAACACGGCCGGCTCGTACGTGAGGGAAATTTTAGAAGCTATCGCGAATTGGCCCCTCTCGTACATTTCGAGCGGAATTGGGATGGGATCTCGCAGCAAGCTGGTCCAATCGTCGGCAATCTGGTCTGGTTATTTGGAGCACGGACCGCTACCACTGTCAACGGGCTGGCTCGGTTTTTCGACAGTTTCATCAACATTTAATTAAGATTCTTAAATATAAAAAAAATTGAGGCAAATTGCGCGTAGCAAATACTTTGTCTCGTTCTTTTTTCGCAATTTTTATCGTTTTTAATTGAATTTTATTAAACGAAAAAATTGTCAACGGCACGCGGTGTTCCATACAAGTCCCGACCGCGCTCAACATTGCTTATGACTTTGGTCATCGGACGAGAACCGATGCTTACAATGTATTGTTGCTGTCGACAAAAATTAATGTTCGTATAAAAAGCGTGGAACTTGATGAACCTCGTTACGTACAATTAACAGATTTTCAACACACGGCAGAATTTAACCACTCTCGGTAAAAATGTCGAAATAACAAAAAACCGTCGGCGAACGGTTGTTTCAGCAATTTTTGTCGTTAACGGGACGCATTTACGCCACGGTGGTGAGCTCACGGGTGCTTTCGTGGAAATAAAAAGTTGGGCATTTTCCGGGTAGTTTGGGCGTTTCGAAACTTCGTTTATACGCTACCGCGTATGGATACGTGAGCTGTGTACAGAAGGGACAGTGTGAAATGGCGAGAGAGGAGAGATAGAATGAGACGCATCTCGAGCTCGTGGGCGAGGGAGGGGCCGGGAGAGGAGTAGGGAGGTCGTGCGCGCGGCTGCATTTGGCGAAGTGCGCCTTTAATTAAAGCGAAAGAGCGACGTGTATTGTCATTTGGCGCGCTGCGTCGAGTCTCACGCGCGCGACCGTCGGCCATTACGGTCACGTGAACGCTAGGTATACGGTATTTACGCGAACCCCTCTCATTCTCTCTCCTCTCACTCTCAGTCCTTCTCTCCCCTATATCTCTGTCTCCGTCGCACCGAAATTTCCGCCATTTCGTCTCATTCGCGGAACTGCGGGAAGCGCGAGCGAGCTAGCGAGAAAGAGAGAGAGAGAGAGAGAGAGACAGAGAGAGAGATAGATAGAGAAGGAGAGAGCTAGCGAGTGAATCCGCGTAACGAGATCTTCCGCTCGAATTGTCCGAAGGGTCCACGACCTTTCCATCGTGCCCACCCCTTTCACCCCGCAACCCGTGCTGCGTCACGCCATTCCGCGTAGGTATTTATTCCATCGCGCCGACGTCCCCGTCTTAATTCACTTGTACCTAATCCCGATCCCCCTCCCCTCCTCTCTCGCATTAATTATTCGCGAACGCAACCTCCGTTTTTCCCAGATGCTTTGATCGAGCGCTAGCCGCCGGCGGTTCGATACACCCCATCGTTTTATCTCTCACTCCCGTGCTCGTCAAAGGCGAAATTCGATTCCGATACTCTCACGATTACGATGTTACCGAAATGAGTATAAGCAAACAGATTTCTTTCTCGACTCGAGAACACTTCGAATGTCGTTAATCCGTGTGTAGGAATGGAGAAGAGAAAGAGAGGGAATAGAGAGATTTATAGGTAGTGACTCGCCGGGGTGTATGAGTAAACAGTTTTTGTTGATATTTATGTATTATATAGCGGCATAAAAAATTACGTGACAGAGAAAACTACTCGAGAAAAACTGTCTCGTCTCTCGGAGCACAAAGGAATGTCGGAGACCACCCACAAAGAACGAATTAGCATAAGAATATGAAACTCGAATATCCCGTGGATACGAAAGCTAGCCGGTGAAGGAAGAATAATGTCTGCTCTGGTTCTTGATCGATTCTTATAACGCGCGCGCGCGCTAGCTGGAATCGGGCTCGGCTAATAACGAAAGGGAAAGAGGAGGGAAAAATGTTCGAATAATAGGCCACCCGTTCCTACGAATTTTTCAACATTTTGAAGGGTCATTCTCACTGAGCACCTCGACTCCTGGACATTCATTAAAACTTTTCCGATAATTTTTCTCATACCGCTCGCTCTTCCTTTTTTCGGCACGATAATTAGAGTTTTCTTGAACGCGCGAGGATCGCCCGAGTTTTACCGCGGAAAGCAGATGAGACGGTTTCTGATTGCACCAGCCAGTCTGATTAAACTTGGTAACGCATTACGCGAAAATTTTCCACGTGATACGTTGCGGAGGGCGACACGCGTTCTCATCGGGACGTTTGACGATGAAGAGCGGGGAGAAGAGGGCTTTTTTGTCATCAGGTTGGAATTTGAAATCGCTGCGAGAGAAAGAGAGTCCGGGTATATACGGCCGCGGGCGTTCCAATTTCCTAAGTGCTCAAGAACGGCTTGGAAAACACAGAGAATACGCGAGAGCGAGGGGAAATTTGGCGAAAATTGAAATATGTAAAAATCGCGATTATTTTCTTGCCCGTCTCTCCGTTTAGAGACCGTAGTGCCGTGCGAATATTCGCCAGCGCCCCGCACCGAATTCCGCATTTTCGTCGGTTCTCTGGATTCCAGAAACCACCGTCGGTATTTAAATTCAGCGCTGACGCAAATAGCGGAGCGCTGTTGCTCTTCCACTGTGGTCCGTCGAGGGGCGAGTTTCGTGGCTCCTATTCCGGAGTCGAAAAATCTGATTTCTATGAACGGCGAAGCGCGAACGCGGGGAAAAATTATGCGGAGCTCGTCCGCAGTCCGTCGGGGATGAGCTTCGTACCCGCGGTGAATTGCCCTTTTTTCTCTCCAGACTTCGTTTTCCTTCCCTCCTCTTGCGATGGCCGACTCTCGTCATTAGGACTTTACAAGCCCGACGTGAACTCTCCAAAGGGGCCAGCCTCTCTCTCTCTCTCTCTCTCTCTCTCTCCCGCTCTTGCTCTCTCTTTTCGGTACGTGACGTGAATTCGCGAAAAAACACCCGCGTTCCCGTAAAGACGCGGAGGAAGCGTTTTGCGATACGCGTGTGCGCATCGAGCTTTATTTTTCGCGTTATCTCCACGACGTAGCGTTTTCTCATTGTTCCGCGCGCGTCATTGTGAGCGGGCGAACTGTGAGCGCTTTCTTCTCAGCCGAGGAAAATTCAAAATGGATGAGAAAATGTACGATGACGTTAATGAAAAGAGTTCTCGTTTGCGGCTAAGGAATAAATATACAAGAGGCAAAAAGTCGAATCGAAATTTCACGCGACATTTAACCGAAAAAGAAGGACTAGGATCCCCACAATGGCCAATCACGGGGCGTTTTACGATTTCGTTATGCTAATGGGACGGCGCTCGCGCGACGTCCGGCTAATCTACCCTCTCCGTCTCGCTCGCGATCGTCAGCGACGTAATCGTTGCTGACTTCTTAATTGCTCGGGCAATTATCCTAACGGGCAGCGAAGAAGACCTCGCGGCCCCTGGGGGATGTTAATCCGCCACTCACCGAATACAATTCCTTGCTTCTCTTTCTCTCCCCCCCCCCCTCCCCCCCTCTCT